>CM042674.1:66974913-67574913 GCA_023638005.1 Forsythia suspensa | reverse complement strand
AAGTTTGCTTTGTTGCATCCTTTGTTTTTTCGACTTCTCTGTCATTCAAAACTTGAGTGACTTCATGCACTACCTTTTTAGTCAACTCATTTACAAGTGAGGTATTCTCTTTTTCCAATGATTTATTTTCACTTGTAAGAGATTCCAAAGTTTGTTACTGACTTTTTGAGTTGTTCAAACAGATGTTATTCTTTTCCTCCAAACCGCCGCATGTAGAGCCATTGACTTTTGTAGTGGTCTTCTATAATTACGATTCTTGTGCTCATCTCGTTGAGCTCCTGTGATATTCTTTTCAATTTGCAAAGTATCAAAAGCATTAATTATCGGCATCAAAGTATTAAAATCATATTATTATCGTATCTTAATTAAACAAGATCACAACAAAGCAAAGATCGAGAGACAATGGTATCTCAATAAAAGCAAGATCACAAGAAAACAATGGCATAGATAAAAAGCGATTATCATATCGGTTTTAAAATAAAGCAGATCATATATTCTAGTAATATAGATTTTGTATCATATAAATATATATTAGTACCTTTCATTACGTGCGAGGCGCTTTCATCCAACGCACTTGCAAGATGCGCTCCTTTTCTCTAGAGTCATGTAATTCATCACGAAGTCTAGATGAACTAGGTATGGCTTTCTTTTCTGATGAATCCTTGATTGCAATTTCTGCCAGACGACTCAAAGGCAAGTGTAGCCAACTATCATCATCCTCTTCAAAACCTCCATGTTCTACTTCATTGGCGTTGTCTTTCTCACTTTGTTCATCTTTGTTTTCTTACATTGAAATGTTATCCTCTATTCGATTGTCATCACTTTCTTCCTTTTTCGTATCAACTTTATCAGATTCTCCATCTCCATCCGATTCATCATCTTCAGTAGATTTTTCACTTTCATTAGATTCTTCATCTTCATCGACTTCTTCAACAACATGCAATGGTGTAGTTGAATAATAAATATTATGGATGTTTGTATGTTGAATAAATCTTCATGTAAGATACTGTATGCTGTGAATTGGTGATATTGCTATTACCTTTCTTTTTGCTAGTTTGTGTACTGTCGTAGATTTTAGAATACATGTGAGATCTCTTAAATCCCATTTGATGCATTTGGGTTCTGCATTCTTCTTCAATGGTTTGCAGACTTGAAGTTTTTCCAACAACCAATATTGAATTTTCATAAATAAAAACTTATTAGTGCGAATATCACATTTAATGCAAAACAGTATCAACAAATAAAACAGTATATAGAAATCAAATAGCTTACTGACTAAAACCATGACACAGCCTGTTACATCGATTGGGTCTTCATTTTTGCATAGGGAAGAAATCAGATATTCAAAGATGTGCTTCGACCAATTGTAGGTTTTGATCTTGTCGAGATCTTCAACATACTTGATATATCCGACTCAAAATCGGGATTTATTTGGCACAAAAACGATGCCATCGGGGAAGAGTATCATTAACCTAGAAACATCATCGATGTCTTCTTTTTGTTCCCATTCTTTTGACTCTCAAGCTGTGTAGATATTATTGTTTTGGTCAATCTCGACGCCTCTCGAACCTTCGTTGGGAGAAAAGCGAAATCGATTTGGCCTTTGTTTTCAACCTCCATCGATTTTTACCTTCGACGATACCAAAATACCCTTTACATCGTCCATCTTGAACTTTAGGCGGGAGTTGTTTATCAAAAATCCTTGTTTGACTTGTCGAAGCACTCAATGATCTTATGCAGATCCATATCACTGACGACGACAAAGCAATGTCATCAATCTTATCGTCGAGATCAAATTGATAAGATTGAAAACGGCAATTTTTTCAACCCATCTGTTTGTGGTTTTGTTAGTGACAAACCTTTCACCTTCCCGACATTCGCTTGGAGGTTAGAACGGTACTGTGGGTAAGGGTTTGTATCCACAGTTACTTTTTTTCGTATGGGAATAGACTTCCTTTTTCCCATTGATTTATAACCAATTGTTTTGTACCCAGAAGTATTTTTGCTTTGCTGCATCATAAACAAAAACAGTATCAAACAATATCATTATATACTAATGTACATCAACTAAGAGATTAAAACAGTATCACATGAACAAAACAGTATCACGGATGAAAACTAAGACATTGAAACAATATCACAGGTTCAAACCTTGCCATATTTAAACAGTATCACAGGTTCAAACTAAGAGAATAAAACAGTATCATTATATACTAATGCACATCAACTAAGAGATTAAAACAGTATCACATGAACAAAATAGTATCACGGATGAAAACTAAGACATTGAAAGCGATATCACGCGTGTTCAAACCTTGCCATAATTAAACAAGATCACGAGTTCAAACTAAGAGTATCAAACGGTATCATTATATACTAATGCACATCAACTAAGAGATTAAAAGCGATTATCACATGAACAAAAGCAAGTATCACGGATGAAAAACTAAGACATTGAAAGCGAAGATCGCGAGTGTTCAAACCTTGTCATAATTAAACAAGATATCACGAGTTCAAACTAAGAGTATCAAAGCAAGATCATTATATACTAATGCACATCAACTAAGAGATTAAAACGATTATCACATGATCAAAGCGAAGATCACGGATGAAAACTAAGACGTTGAAAGCAAGATCGCGGGTTCAAACCTTGCCATAATTAAAGCAATATCACGAGTTCAAACTAAGAGTATGAAACGGTATCATTATATACTAATGCACATCAACTAAGAGATTAAAAGCAAGATCACATGATCAAAAGCATTATCACGGATGAAAACTAAGGCGTTGAAACGAGATCACGGGTTCAAACCTTGCCATAATTAAAAGCGATTATCACGAGGTTCAAACGAAGAGTATCAAAGCGGTATCATTATATACTAATGCACATCAACTAAGAGATTAAAACAAGATCACATGATCAAAGCGAAGATCACGGATGAAAACTAAGGCGTTGAAAGCAAGATCGCGGTTCAAACCTTGCCATAATTAAACAGTATCACAGGTTCAAATTAAGAGTATCAAACAGTATCATTATATACTAATGCACATCAACTAAGAGATTAAAACGATTATCACATGAATCAAAACAGTATCACAGATGAAAACTAAGACATTGAAAGCGATATCACGAGTTCAAACTAAGAGTATCAAGCATTTTGCATGGTTAAATAGCACGTTCTAACAGCGATTATCATAAAAACAAGGAAAAATTCATTAAAAATAGATACACTATCATAGATCGAAGGAGTATCAAGCATTTTGCATGGTTAAATAGCACGTTCTAACGAAAAAACAAAGATCATAGAAACAAGGAAAAATTCATTAAAAATAGAAACATTATCATAGATCGAAGGAGTATCAAGCATTTTGCATAGTTAAATAGCACGTTCTAAGAAAAATCAAAAAAATCACCAAAACATAGGGATGGCAATGGGCGGGTCCGCCTGCGCTCACCGCCCGCGACCATGGTTGGCGGGCGGGCGGGTCGGGTCCGCTGGACCCGCCAACCGCCCATGAACTTTTTTTTTTTTTTTTTTGTTGAAGCCCAGTCAAAACTGGGTGAGAAGCCCAGTCAAAACATGAAACTTCTGAAAGGGGGTTGCAATGACTTCGCTTTTTTCTGTCAAAGAAGAAAAAATTCCGCCAATGGAAGTAAGGCAAAAAATGTAGAGCACAGGTAGTTCCTTTACATAAAAGGTAACATTTACTTCACAATAAATGACTATACGGTAGTATTAAATCCAGTGGATTTGAAAAAGAGCAGGACTACTAAAGAAAAAGACAAGAGAGGAGCTGCAACCATTTAAATTGGGGGGAAAATTCATTGTGGGAGTAAATATTAACTTGAAGAGCATTTCAGCCAGTGGATTGAACAAGAACAATACTACAACAGAAAAATTTAAAAGGGGAGGTGGTGCACCAATTAAATTGTGGAAAACTTTTATTGGTATCCATATCTTACAAAAATGCATAGATACAAAGCATGGGTGGACAGAAAGAGGCTTGGCCTGCCATATTTTCACAGGAATGATAATGCTAGAGTAGCAGTCATCCTACTTTAAGGAAGCAAACTAAGCTATATTTGATTTTATACTATTGTACTCTAAGCTTCGAAGCTTGTAGGGGGATATAGTTTCTAAAGGAACTCGATGATCCTATTTGGTCAAATAATTTTACCTTGGTTAATGTTAGTAGTTTATAAGTTTTAACTCGGGTTTGATTCTTATTTAGTCTATTTTTAGTGAAAATCATAATTTCTACTATATTTTATGATTTTTTAAAAAAAAAAAATTCTTTTTAGGGGCGGGTCGGGGGGCGGGCGGGGCGGGGCGGGCGGGGTTGCCGGACCCGGCCCGGCAGATTTTTTTTGCCCCAAACCCGCCCTATTGCTTCGTGGGGGCGGGCGGGCGGGCGGCTCTTGGCGGGCGGGTCTGGGTCGGTGGGTTTTTTTGCCATCCCTACCAAAACATCAACATATTTTATACAATATCACGTATTTCAAAGCCCTACATCACTTGTTACGACGGAAAAAACTAACCCACGTAGAAAATACATTATCAAAAAATTTATCGAAGAAATTACCTTTGCCATCGATGTATGCGGTTAGGATTTGTGGTTAGGAATTTGCGGTGAGAAGAATCAATCACGAAGAAGATGAAGTGTGCAGAAATAAATGGAAGGTTTTCAAAGTGCTGTACGTGTTTAAATGGCGGTTGGTGCAATTAGAGGGCATATTGGACTTTTGGCACTAAAGTATGACTTTAGTTGAATTAAGATTGGGCCATATGACTTTTTAGCCCAATTTGGCAGTAACAGTGACCGGCCCAAAATTTTTCCATTTTTTTTTTTGAGTTTAAAAATTTAAAAGTAGACCGACGAGCCATTGACCAAAGCTTCTATATCTATGAATCCACGAGCCACTCGGGCTAATCCTAAGGATGACAATGGGGCGGGTCCGGTTCTGGAGGGGGCGGCCCTTTGACCCGCCAACCGCCCCGGTTATTTATTTATTTATTTGTTAAACTAAAAAAAGAATTTAAAAAAAAAAAGAAATACTAATTTTAAATATTTGTACCAAACAAAACAAAAAAATTATAAAATTTGGGTTGTGGTTTAGTGGTTAATGTTGGTGGTTTATAAGTTACAACCTAGATTCGATTCTTCTTTAATTCATTTTTAATAAAAATTATAATTTCTAGTATATTTTATAATTTTTCCCAAAAAAAAAAAAAAAATTTTGAGGGAGCGGGACGGGGCAGGGTAGAAAATCCTGCCATAAACATGTCCCTATTACTCAGCGGGACGGGTCGAGGCGGCTCTAGGGCGACGGATTTTTTTTTTGCCATTCCTAGCTAATCCACAGGCTGGCCCGTGGTTTTCAAGGGCTGAGTCAGCTCGGCCATAATGTGCCGAGCTTTGACGAACCGGGCCAACGGGTGACCCAGCTCAATTTCCATCGTCAATAACCTACATGGTCGGATGGGTCGGTTAGGACAATTTACACCTATTAAACTAGTTTTTCAATTAACACACTTCAAATAGGTTCAAACTTACACAAATTTAAAACAAAATTCATAATTTATACTCAAATGTATACATATTTTCATGATTTATAATTTAAAACCTACAATTTCTACTATAAATTAAAAAAAAAAATTAACCACAAATTTTACAAGAATTAATGAGATGTTAATTTCTTTGTAAAATAGTAGAATTTGAGATCACATACCTTCTTGAATGTATAAGTGGGAGAGGGAATTTGAAATTGTTTAAAATAAAATAAGTGAGGAAGAAAAGACGTGGATATATTTGATAATTTGTTTGTAAAAATTAATAAACGATCATTTAGATAAAGATGTCGGGTCATTCAACTATTTTGCACCATTTTCACGTGAAAATAAACGATCGACATATTTTATTTGGAACCAATTTGATTAATAATCTAGAATCATTAGATTGCATATAAGTATGATCATATTCTCACTAAGATATGATATGCTTGTTTCGTGTATTTATTAAATATTTAAAAACATTAAAATAAAATCAACTCATGATACATGATGGGCAGACTAAGAAAATTGGCAGAACATAAGTGTGGGAATAAAATAATTAGAATGATACAGATCCACGTGATACGCAATGTTGTAATCATACTTTATTAAAGTTAAAAGATATTATTTATTAATTAATATTGGTGTCAAGGTGTTGAAAAGCACGTTGACCAAATCAGTCGGTACTTGAAGACCAGCAAGACATGAAAGGCATGGCAATGAGTCGAGTCGAGTTGGCTTAGCCCATAAAACACGAGCTCGTCCAGACGAGTGGCTCGGTTCGGCCCAGCCCATGGGTCGAACCGAGCCGAGCCGGGCTCGGCTAGGCACTCTATTTTTTTTTTCTTAAAATTTGAAAATAAATCATTTTCTTTATTTTGTTAAAGAAAAAAATGTAAATATTTAAAATGAATCATTTATCTTTATCTTTATGTTAAAGATTAAATATTTATCTTTATGTTAAAAATTTTATTGAATCCTCATCATTATTATGATTTTTAAAATTCTCATCTTTGACTCTTTGTTATGTTTTTTTTTTTTTTTTTGAATTTGAAAATAAAAAAGAAATTTGAAAATAAAAAGGAAATTAGAAATACAAAATCCTTTATGTAAAAAATTAAAGATTTAAAACCCACCTCTTTTTTTGTATTTTACAATTTTTAAAATTTGAAAATAAAAAAGAAATACCATATCGAAAATCCTTTATGTTAAAAATATAAGATTTAAAATCCTCCTCTCCTTTTTCTAAGCTTGGGACCCGGCTACTTTAAAAGTAGCGAGTTAAAATTGTCTACACGAACAAGATGTTACGTGTACAATTTTTTATTAAAATAAGAAAAATTCTTCTAATACAGAAATATTAATACAAAATAATACTTACTACGAATATGATTAATCCATATTCAAATTTTCAAGTTCTTCGGACATTATTCTGTCCACTTTATCTTGATTTCGAAGTTCGGTATCATCCCAATCCTTTAGACACAGTAAACTTTCTAAAATATCTACTTTAAGTCTTGACCTGATATCAGATAAAACTCTGCCACTTATACTAAATGCAGCCTCCGATGCTACAGTTGAGACCAAAGATGTTAGTAGATCACGTGCCATTTTGGAAAGAATTAGGTAACTACGTTGATGTTGTCTCCACCATTTAAGTATATCAAAGTTTTTTCTCTCCTCGTCATCTAATATACTAAGCACATCATGCGCAAAATACCTACCTAACTCTACAGGTGTATCATTAGAACGGGAAATGGAAGAACTAGAAGAAGAACCAACTAATTGTTGACCTTGAGTGGTCCTATGTGTACTGACGTAACTCCATAAGTCAATGTCATCAGTTGATGACGAAGTATATGTTGGATTAGGGGGTCGTACAACGTTTGCACCGGCCTTTTTGGCATAGACCTCATACATAGAACATAAAGTTTGTTCTAAATTAGCAAATGTGACTGAATTTCCATAAGTTAATTTATCTGAAATTGCCATTATTGTGACTTTTGTACCTTTTAAGTTAAGTCGAGGATCCATGATACATGCTAATAGAAATAACATAGGCAATTGTTCCTAATATTTCTTAAATTTAGCTTCCATAACATGTATAATACTAGTAAAAAGAGCAAAATTCTTATACCTATTAAAATTGTTAGCAATATAATAAAAATGATTTAAAACAAGTGGAGTAGTTGGGTAATAAACACAAGAACATGTATTTGTTGCGTTGTAAAAAACTTTTAAAAATTTTCTAACATGACCACATATTTCTCAATCATGTAATTCTAAATCATATTCTGAGCCGTATGAGTGTCGGCCATTATAATAGACAGTAATGCAATCTTCATAACCTTCACACGATTCAAGCATAAGATATGTTGAATTCCACCTATAGGCAACATCTGTTGCAAAATATTTTGATTGCAGCCCATTTTCTGTGCATAGAGCAGTAAAAATTTGTTCTCTTGATGGTGAAATCGAAATATAATTAATAGCATATCTAATTTTTTCCAATTGAGATTGTATAAATTTTAATCCATCTTGTACAATTAAATTAAACACATGACACACACAACGAATATGAAATAAAATACCATCAAAATGTAGATTACACTGTTGCATTAATTTTTCAATTACTATATTATTTAGGCCTGCATTTTCAAATGTAAAACTACGAGCTTTAGAATCACATTTAAATTCATGTAACACACATAATAAAACTTGATCAATATTATTTTCATTATGAGGATAGTCTATATGTTTAAATACTATTACTTTTTTTATGCATTAACCAATTATTATCAATGTAGTGTGCAGTTACAACTATGTATCCTTTTTTGTTACAACCTGTCCATAAGTCTGATGTAAAAGATACAACACCGTTGTAATTATTAATATCATTAATAATAGCTTCTTTCTTAGTATTATATCTAACAATAATATCTTTACGAAGTGTATTTCTAGAAATACTAACGTACCTTGGTTGTAGATATTTTTGAACAAATGACGTCCAATGAGGATTGTCCACCAAGCATAGTGGAAACTCGACATTTGCTATCAATTAAAGCGATCCTTCGTGTCGCGTGAGTTCTTGTGAGTATATCCGGTTGTTGAGGCGGGACTCATCGAACCCGGCTCCGGAGATTCAAACGGAGTTGTGCCTGATTTGTATCCAAATCTCCATGTTTGTATTGACACTTTTTGAAGTGTCTGTTTAGATGGGTCGTGTCTATCCCCTTGTGCCAAGCAAACTTCTCCTGACAGTGTTTACACTGTGCTTTGAACTCAAGAACTCCGTTCACTAGTTTACTAGTCGGCACCAACTCAAAATGCTGCCAGCATATAGCCTTTTGTTTAGTAGCTTTTCGTTTAGTGCTAGAGTCAATGGTAGTTTATGTATCGAGGTCGTTATGAATGTCTTACAAATCAATTGGATCAGTGCTACCACCAAACTGATCAATAATATCGTTTGAAATTGGAATGTCATTAAGACCACTGAAATCATCATCACTTCGGTTGTATGCCATTTGGAATAATAGAATAAAGAAAATAGAAGAAGATGAAGATGTAGTAGAACTAGAACGTAGAAACTAGAAAATAGAAATGTAGAAATTTAGTAGAAGTAGAAAATTATAACTTAAAATTATAGAGTAATATCTAGATAATAAGATAATAGATACTAATTAGAACATTAATATTGAGATAATGTAATTTGAAAATTGTTAAAGGATTGAGTATATAATTGAATGAGAGATAAGAGATTGAAGTGTGAAAAAATGAGTTTAGAAAATAAGTATTTACAAAAAAATAATGAAAGTAAAAAAAAAAAAAAAAAAACAAAAATTAAAATTAAAATAACCGTTTGCCAACGGTCACAAATGTGAATGTTGGATGATCATCCAACGGTCACGATTTCATGACCGTTGGGACGAGCCACGAGCCGAACCGTCTCGTGGCTCGTCCCTTGGCTCGTGGGAGCCGGCTCGTTTTTTGGCCGAGTCGAGCGAGCTCGACCTTTTTTTTTCGAGCTCGTGGTTTGACGAGCCCGAGCCTGAACTGGACTGAGCTTTTACGAGCCGAACCGACGAGTCGACGAATTTTTTTGCCACAAAGTGCTTAAATTATATAAATAAATTATGGTGTAAAAGAATTAGGTTTAAATCTCACTATTATTCATTTGTAAAACATGTACATAAAAATATATATATGGTTTTTGGCACAAATGGTCCCTAACCTTTATCTTTAATGTGGAATTGGTTCCTAATATTTATTTTTTGACAAACAAATCACTAACTTACGTATTTTTGATGCAAAATTGGTTCTTATGACAAATATATCCTTAGTTTTAATTAGATAAAATTGTATGTGGATTCATAATCATTACAAAATGTGCAAATATGTCCTATACTTCTATTTTTTATAAAAAAAATTAAAGAAAACTAATGAATTTTTTTTTAGAATTAACACTTTAGTAATAAACATGTCAAATAAAATTATTATTTTTATTATTAAGTAATTATATTATTTAAAGAGAGAGAAATCATTGTGAGAAATCATTTTTCTCCCTCTTTACTTATAAATTTTTTTCTCCCACTTTATTTTAAAAATTAAGTTAAATAAATAATAAAATGACGTATATAATTTTATGACATTGAACTAATCTTATTACATTTTTATTTAACATAAAAATACTAATAAAAATTAATTTACACATTATGTGTTTTATTATTGAACAAAAATAAAACGATAAATTAAAATATGAAGAATATAGTTGGATTTCTAATATTTGTAGTTAATAAACATATAACTCAATTAAATAAAAGTATTTAAACATCAAGTTTATAACAAAGTTATTTTTTTTATACAACAATAAAATAAAAGTTTAAATTTTAAATAATATAATTACTTAATAATAAAAATAATAATTTTATTTGACATATTTATTACTAAAGTGTTAATTTAAAAAACAAATCTCATTAGTTTTCTTTAATTTTTTATTAAAAAAAAATATTGGACATATTTGCACATTTTATAATGATTAGGAATCCACATACAAATTCTTCTAATTAAACTAAAGCTATATTTGTCTTTTTAATCCCACGAGGATCAATTTCACACCAAAACATATAGGTTAGAGACTTATTTGCCAAAAAATAAACGTTAGAAACCAATTCCACACTAATAAAAAATATTGGGGACCATTTGCGCCAAAATCCCAAATATAAATTCAAACTTTACTTAAAAGAACGTGTTTAAAAATAATTTTTAAAAAAATATATGCTGTCTATCTCTAACAGTTTCAATTTTTAAATAAATTAGTAACCGTGAGTAACAGAAAGAATTTGTCGCATAAGCAAAATAAATCTGATAGGGACCATGTCAAGCTGATATGAATGAAAAAAAAAAAAAAAGACTATATGAAGAACTTTATCTAGATTCAGAAGCTCTAGTAAAAAGAGTAGTTCAAAAATATTTATATTTTCTATCAATTTTTTTGTAAAAAATAAATAAAATCTATTGAAAACTAATTTTGAGTTTGACTATCTATTTATTATATATCAATGCTACATAGAGAACAAGTCTTTAAACTTACACGCAATTAAATGTCAATCTATAAATTTTCGTCACTATTTAATTAGCATATATTGTTTGAGGCTCGATTAAACAGTATGTCTCATTTATTCAATACACTTGTCAATTAAATATTGGCAGAGCTCAAAGTTACTGTTACCACTGGGGATCCACAGAATGATAGTTACCATTGGCGATTGGAAAGATGTAACGTCTCTCATTAACTCCTAGTAATGAGGGAGATGAAGAGACACCTGTCATTAAAGACCGTAACTGCATGCCACCCCTATAAATAGAGGTTAACTCCCAGGTAAAAACCAACTCTTATATAATTCATATTATTATTTTGCATATCTGATTTTAATCATATACTGATTATAACACTAGAGTGAACACGGAGGAAAGAAGCGCCGCCACCTTTTACATGTATCCACCACTGTTGTCGCCATCCTCGGAAGAGGAAAAAAAACATATATCATCATGGGTCTTACAGAAAGTATGGATAAAAGTTATAAGTTCTACGAAAATATATGTGTTTGACCAACTTATAAATACTTATAAGCACTAACAAACATATTATTAATGGTGGGATAGAGTATGGAACCATCCAAAAGATGCCAATCCTACCTATTCCCACAGTCACAACAGCAAATGTGTCAGCAATTTATTAAATGTGGAGAAATATGATATAGTACTCATGGTGGGTAATAATTATGGTACCCACTTGACACGTGACATCACTACATTTATCATTTTTTAAAAAAGTTGTTTATAATTTTTTAAACTTTTTAAAAATTGACCAATATAGTGATGCCACGTGTCAAGTGGGTACCATAATTATTACCCATTATGGGTGCTATATCATTACTCTAAATGTGGATTATCGTTTAGCAGAGTCACGCCCCTTTAAAACAACAACTCTTGATATTGCTCAGTTGATCCTCAATTTTGTATTTATATCACATCAAGTACAAACACCTTGTCTAGTACAATCTACTATCTAGAATAAATTGATTTACAGAACCTTTTTATTTCATTTGATTCTAGACTTACCCTTAAGTTAGGAAATTAATGGGTTGTATATTATGTGGCCAAATTTACAATTAGATTTATCACAAGGTCCTGTAAAGGCTGAAGAATCACGGATACAAATTATATCAAAGTGGAATAATATATAGAATTAAAGTTTAACTACGGTTCAATATTTACTTCTTATATTAAAGTGGAATAATATATAGAATTAAAGTTTAACTACGTTTGAATATTTACTTCAAAATTACGGCTGGCATTCACTATAAAAAATGAATAAAAACAATAGTGGTTGGAGAATGAATCATGCATTTAACTACAAGGAGAAAAGTGAAAAGTAATTAAATAAACTAGCTTTAAAAAGACAGACATATACAAATTAAGTCCTTGTACTAATTATTTGTAAGTTGTCACCAACTCATGCAATATTTGTTGTCTATACCCAATTCTCACTTGTAACGTGGACACACACATATTGTCATGCTAACCCTAAAATGATGACAATAAAGTTCTTAGAATTTGCATGTAAAATTGATCGACTCTTATCAGCATATCCATGGGAGTTGGAAATTTAATCCTTTTGATGCGTGTGTATGTTCGTTTAATTACGAAATAAGATACACTAATTACGAGGGTAAAAATTAAAATACTATTAAAATGTAGACGTAATTATTAAGTTTCTACTTACACTAATTGAGAAGGTTAGAGATATCTATACCATGATAGATTGAAAATATAAATGAGAGGTGGGAGGCGTTCACGCCTTACCTCCAAGTGTACGTATATAAGAAGGGGAAGAAAAAAGACTTGAGATAAATGAACGAAAAGATAACATGTCGATCTCTAATATTTGTTGAGCGACATTTAACTTTAAGAAAGTGAATATACACTGCAACTCAAAAGGGCCCATCCAATTTAATTGTAGGACTAATTGAGTTAATTAAAAATATTCAATTATGTTATTGTTGCAGCTGCTGCCTAAATTTTATGTTTAACTAGCAAATTTTAAACGTGGATTATATGTAACTATAAAATCAAAAGGAAATATTTGATGCTTTGAGCCTTTAACAATTTTAATTTTAATTTAATCATTCAATAAATGATAATCTAATTGTGTAGATGAAATAAACTCGCGCTTATATCAATATTAGATTTGTTTCACTAGAATCTTAAAGAATTATAATTAATACAACATAAATATTAAACAATTGATCAACATTAAATCGTAAAATGTTCATTCCAAACTCGACTTCAACTATAATTGAGCTAATATGTCTTTTATTATAACAAAACGGGTTTGAATAACTTAAAGGTTGAACCAAATTGCGACATCAATAGCTCCTAAAAATTTAACTTAAAAAGTCACAACTTATAGCACAAGTGGTTACTCATTAAGCATTTTCATCTATTTATGAGGCAACAAAGAAACAAATTATATGACAAAATCAGACATTTAAATTTACAACACTAAATTTAGATGCTAAGTGATTATTGATGTAAAATCAAAGTCATTATCAATCTGGGACCAAGAATTAAAAGATTTGTCTTCAATCGGTCCACCTATTTTTGTTTCAATCAATCATGCAATTAATGAAGAAAAAATTTTCTGGAATACAAGGACACCATTTATTAGTAGTTTTGTAGCTCGCCAAATTTCTTTATATAACTTCAACACGAAATTTATAAATCAAGCTATGAGTATGAAAATTTTGATTTTTTTTTATTGTATTTCTCCTCTTTTGTTAATCTTTCTACATTTTTGGTAGTTCAACTTGCTTAACTATTAATGAATTGTGCAATATAAGCTAAATTACACGACTATCGTACACGCAATGAAAACAAGCCGCTTTAGCTAAAAGGATGTGTCAAACATCGTGAATGGAAAAATAGCTTAACTCATAAAATTTAAGTTAAAAAACCTCTTTTATAAATAACAGATTTAAATACTAGCGATGACAATAAATTGAACCAAGCCGGCTTGGCCCCTGCCAAGAAGGGCCCATATCGGCCCTTAAAGGGAAGGGACGGGACGGGACGAGCAAAAAATACTAGCCCGTGGCTCGTGAGCCACACGGGTAGGTCCACGGATCGCACGTGAATTTTTTTTTTTTGAGTTTAAAAATTTAAAATGTAGACCGACAATTTAAAAAGTGGACTGACAAGCCATCGACCAAAGCTTCTATATCTATGAACCCAAGAGCCACAAGGGCTAATCCATAGGCCGGCCGGTAGTTTTCAAGGGCCGAGTCAGCTCGGCCATAACGGGCCAAGCTTTGACAGACCGGGCCAACGGACGACCCAGCCCAATTTCCATTGTCAATAACCTACCTAACCGACCCATGGTCGGATGGGTCGATTAGGGCTATTTACACATATTAAACTAGTTTTTCAATTAATACACTTCAAATATACTCAAATTTACACAAATTTAAAACAAAATTCACAATGCAAACTCAAATGTATACATATTTTCATGATTTATAGTTTAAAATCTACAATTTCTACAATAAAAAAAAAAAATTAACCACACATTTTACAAGAATTAATGAGATGTTAATTTCTTTGCAAAATAGTAAAATTTGATATCACATACCTTCTTGCATGTATAAGTGGGAGAAAAAATTTGAAATCGTTTGACATAAAATGAGTGAGGAAGAAAAGATAGAGATATATTTGATAATTTATTTGTAAAAATGAGTAAACGATCATTTAGATAAAGATATTGAATCACTCGACCATTTAACACCATTTCCACGTGAAAATAAACTATCAACATATTTTATTTGGAACCAATTTGATTAATATTATCTAGAATCGTTAGATTGCATATGCACTGTTCTAAAAAGTCAGCACGTCTAGCTATGCTTCACGCATCGTCCTCGCTTTGCTTTTATTTCATTCTCGTCTAAGTTTCGCCTAGGCTCGAAAAATTTAAAGTTCGATATCAATGTCTAATCACATTTTACGCTTTTTAGAACATTGATATAAGTATGACTATATTTTCACTAAGAAGTGATATGCTTGTTAAAAACATTAAAAAAAATAAACTCATGATACATGATGGGCAGACTAAGAAAATTGCCAGAACATAAGTGTGGGAATAAAATAATTAGAATGATATAGATCCACGTGATACGCAATGTTGTAATCATAGTTTATTAAGTTAAAAGATATTATTTATTAATTAATATTTGTGTCAAGGGATTGAAAAGCACGTTGACCAAATCAGCCACTGGTTGAAGACCAACAAGACATGAAATTAAAGTGCTTGAATTATATAAATAAATTATGGTGTAAAAAAATTAGGACTAAATCTCGTTATTATTCATTTGTAAAACATGTACATAAAAATATAAAGGAATTTTGGTGTAAATAGTTCCTAATCTTTGTTCTTAGCGTGGAATTGATTTCTAACGTTTATTTTTTGACAAACAAATCCTTAACTTATGTATTTTGGTGCAAAATTGATCCTTATGACAAATATGCCATTCGTTTTAATTAGAAGAAATTGTATGTAGATCATTAATTATTACATAATGTGCAAATAGGTCCAATACTTTTATATTTTACAAAAAAATTAAAGAAAACTAATGAGCTTTTTTTTTTGGAATTAACACTTTAGTAATAAACATGTCAAATAAAATTATTATTTTTATTATTAAGTAATTATATTATTTAAAGAGGGAGAAATCATTGTGAGAAATTATTTTTCTCTCTCTTTACTTATAAAATTTTTTCTCCCTCTTTACTTTAAAAATTAAGTTAAATAAATAACAAAATGACGTATATAATTTTATAACATTGAAATAATCTTATTACATTTTTATTTAACATAAAAATATACTAATAAAAATTAATTTACACATTATGTGTTTTATTTTTGAACGAAAATAAAACAATAAATTAAAATATGAAGAATATAGTTGGATTTCTAATATTTGTAGTTAATAAACATAAAACTCAATTAAATAAAAGTATTCGAACATCAAGTTTATGATAAAGTTATTTTTTTTATCAACAATAAAATAAAATTTTAAATTTTAAATAATATAATTACTTAATAATAAAAATAAAAATTTTATTTGACATATTTATTACTAAAGTGTTAATTTCAAAAAAAAAAAGTCATTAATTTTCTTTAATTTTTTATAAAAATATAAAAGTATTGGACATATTTGCACATTTTGTAATGATTAAGAATCCACATACAAATTCTTCTAATTATATTTGTCTTTTTAATCCCATAAGGATCAATTTCACGCCAAAACACATAGGTTAAGAACTTGTTTGCCAAAAAATCAACGTTAAAGACCAATTCCACACTAAGAAAAAAAATTAGGGACCATTTGCGCCAAAATTCAAAATATAAATTCAAACTTCACTTAAAAGAACGTGTTAAAAACAAATTTTTAAAAAAATATATGCGGTCTATCTTTAACAGTTTAAATTCTTTAATAAAATAGTAACTGCGAGTAACAGAAAGAATTTGTCGCATAAGCAAAATAAATAGTGTTTAAAAAAGAAATCATCTCTAATATAATCTGACAGGACTATGTCAAGCTGATATGACAAAAAAAAAAAAAAAGAAAAAGAAAAGACCATATGAAGAACTCTATCTAGATTTAGAAACTCTAGTAAAGAGAGTAGTTCAAAAATATTTATATTTTCTATCAATTTTTTTATAAAAAATAAATAAAATATATTAAAAACTAATTTTGAGTTTGACTATCTATTTATTATATATCAATATTACATAAAGAGCAATTCTTTAAACTTGCACGCAATTAAATGTCAATCTATAAATTTCCGTCACTATTTAATTGGCATATGTTGTTTGAGTCTCGATTAAACAGTATGTCGCATTTATTCAATACACTTGTCAATTAAATGTTAACAGAGAATACTGAGTACTCCATATTTAAAGAGAACTAAAATAAAATCGTAAATGCTCTAAGAAGAACAACAGGATGTGGAGGTTGTTAACAGAATTTTTTAAATATTTATATTAAAAAAAAGTAATAAATTAAAAACGCGTGAGTTAGTGAGGAAATATACAATTTACGAAGCCTTGGGAAACAGTAGTAACGTGGGAAATCTTGAGAAAATGTATGGACAAGATCGGATCTAACATTTGTTAAAGGTGTCTGCTTCAAGTTGGAGTAATAGCCGGCAGGTATTTGGAGGTAAGCACTCAAAATATGTGATAAATAATTCACTATTTGTGCAATTTAATATTGATTGTGACACTTGTTTTTGGCATTGTGCTCGTCATCTACGTCAATTATTTATAAATTCATAAAAACGTGTATTCAAGTTAAAATCTTATATGTCATTGTTAATTTTCACCGTTGATATAGACAGCATTGATTAATACGTCATGCCAGACATCTAATCTTTTTCCATTAAGAAAAGTCATACTTCTCAAACACATTTTTCAATTTTTATGGAAATTAGACGTATTTTAGCCCGGTACGTAGTACTTAAATTATAATTTCAACTAATTAATCTGACCATATTTTATATGACCTATAATTTACAATCTATTTTTATCAATATTCCAAAAAACGTAAAGCATAGTTAAGTGTGGAAGTCGAGATTCAAGATTTTCGGTATTTGCATGGTAAGCGAGATAAAAGAAAGTGAAGTGATGATGGCGAAATTTAGGTGGACTTTTTAGAAGAGTACTTTCTATTTACAAATTTATAATAGAAGTATTTGAAAAATAACTCAAAAAAAAAAAAGGCTTTAACTTTAAAGTCATGGAGTATTAATTAGAGTAGTAATCTAATGTCTCTAGTAGGCTAAATAAAAAGTGTCTACCGAATACTTGTCTAGTGGACATTAGATCACTACTCGTATTAATTAATGATGTTTGTATTCACGGTGTAATTTAGATAACAAGTAGAATTTTAATTTGACAAAGTGCAGTGGAGTAATCATTAATATAACTATTACAAACTTGAACGGTGATTGTTCAAATTGACTCAATTATAAAATGTGACCATTCTCGTGGCTTATGAACAAGCACGAGGCATCACCAAGTTGTGATCTGCTGTGCTCTCTCTCTCTCTCTCTCTCTCTCTGAAAGAAAGGGAAGGGAAAAATGGGAAGATCACCTTGTTGCTCTAAAGTAGGGTTGAGTAGAGGACCATGGTCAACCAAAGAAGACACCTTGCTAACAAATTACATTCAACAACATGGTGAAGGCCAATGGAGATCTCTCCCCAAGAAAGCTGGTATATATTTATTTTCTTTATATCTCTTGCTAGTATTTCTTCATTTTCATTTTCTAATTATTTTTGAAATTAATTTATAGGGTTGTTGAGATGTGGGAAGAGTTGCAGATTGAGATGGATGAACTATTTGAGACCAGGAATTAAGAGAGGAAACATTGGCCCTGATGAAGAAGACCTAATAATAAGACTCCATTCCCTTCTGGGAAATCGCTGGTCACTCATCGCGGGAAGATTACCCGGTCGAACCGACAATGAGATCAAGAATTACTGGAATACACATCTCCTCAAGAAGCTCAAAACTGCAGGAATCCAAACCAAAATTACCCAAAACAACAAAAAGAGCCCAAATCCAAGAAATCCACAGTTTCAGTACCCAATGCCAAGAAGAAGAAGAAGCAAAAAAAGAAAATCGACCAACAACAAGAACAAGAACAAGAACAAGAAAAAGAAGAACTTCCCAAGACTACAGTTTATCTGCCCAAACCCATAAGGGTTTCTTCAGTTTTTTCAAGAAGCAATAGCGTTGACAGTTTATTCAGTGGCTCATCATCCAATGAATGTGATGTGGGAAAATATGCTACACTTGATGGAACGGCGTCGTATTTGGACTGGCCTTTGTTTGAGCTTGAGGATGCAAATTATGGAGTTTGTGGGGAATCATCACATCAAGAATTTGAATTTCTTGATGGATTTGATATGTCACTCCCCATTCAGAGTCTTCAAACATGCTAGTCCTAGAACAAGTCTATGATGAATATTTACAGCTTCTTTAGGAAATAAATTTGTCTATCATTTTTTAATTATTAGTTACTTATGTTCATTTTTCTATTTTTTAGTCAATATTAAGCTCTAGAATATTCCATTAATGTTTTTGCGGGTCTTCAAGTGGGAATTTTTTTTTTTTTAAATTTTCCGGGAAGATTTAAAAATAAAAAATCTAGAATTCGACTTAGCACTACTTGTACATTAAAAGAAAAAAAAAATACAATAATGGGATAATTCTAAGAGAATCTCAACTTTTTTTCATTAGTCCGATCGACTATTTGGCATTATAGTCAAGTCTCTTTGGGGGTAAATGTTTTTTTTTTTTTTTATCTTTTTATCTTTTTTTTTACAACTTTAGCCGTTTTATGTATTATGGTAGGTTAAATATGCCTCACGACTCACGTGTCTATTATTTTAAATAATTGAATAGATGATTGGTGCATTGCACTTAAATTGAACAGAGAAAATAATGAATATGGTTAAAAGAGGGAGATTTATCAATTTCTATTCTAATTTAATATAGCCACTAAATTTAATTAATTAAAATGACAATTCTAATTACACAACACAAGGTCTTAAAAACTCAAAGGCCAACATTAATTAAATGGAAAATTATAACTTAAATGACAATAATTATGTTTGATTTTTGTAAAAATTAATTGAATCATTTATTAAATTTATAAAATCAGTATTAAATGATGACTGTCTGGTCCAGACTGTCTGGAATGATCCATTTCGTTATAATTAATATAGTCCGTTGGTTCGTGCAGGCATGATCTCCCATTTTTGGTCGTCTCCCTTCGTGTACTGCAACACAATTACTCTATAAAAATAAGATATTTTATTATTATTTATTTCAAATTGATCCAATTCAAATCGTGTGCGTGCGTTCATGGCACTTAAAATAATCACAACTTTTGTAGTTTCGAAAAAACTTGAACCTTTTTCTAAATTCTTAACTATTTATTTACAAACTAAAATAATTTGTATGTAAAATGAGGATGGACAAAAGTACATAATCGAACTGGAATTGACTCGAGCGAAGTGATTCGATCCAATTATTTTTAATTTTAAATTGAGTAATGGGTATTAGAACTTGGAACTGACCATTTATGGTCCGATTATCGGTTCTCGATCCAAAATCAAAGAACTAAACTGACTTTTTTTTCCCTGAAAATTCTGTCCATAAAAAGAAAATATTTTATTTCTATATTTGTATTTGTATTGAGATGGAATATTGAGTTCGATTATCGATTCTACACCTAAAATCAAAACCGAATCGACATTTTTTTTTTTTACGAAAATTCAACCTATAGAAATAAAATATTTTATTTCTTTGTTTGTATTTGTATTGAAATGGAATAATGTGTTCAATTATTGATTCTAGACCTAAAATCGAAGAATCGAACCGACTTTTTTTTTTCTCCTAAAAATTTAGCCCATAAAAATAAAATATTTTATTTCTATGTTTGTATTTGTATTGAGATCGATGTTCTAAAAAGTTCGTTTAAGTGTGAGGCGCGATTTCTACATCTAGCCTCATCTCGTCTAAGCCCGAAAACCTTGAAACTCGACCTCCACGCCTAACAACGCTTTACGATTTTTAGAACACTAATTGAGATGAAATATTATGTTCAAAACTTAATATGTCGTTGTTTTGTGAATGAATTAAGGTTTGAAAGTTATGATTTTTAAGATTATTGTGTTGTTTAAAAAAAAGAATGAAAACATTAAGAAATATGACCAAAAAACCTTTAATTATGAACCGATTATTCTATTTACAAAATACAAAATAATTATCGGTTCGATTTAATTTTTTTCGAAATACGGACCGCACCCACCTCTATGCACAATTAAACATACTCAAAAAAATTTAAGATTAAATAAATGTACACTCGTCTTAATATTTTAAATTTTTAAACGAGATAATTAAACATGTGTCGTATTGACTTATAAATATTTGCTCCACATTGAAGCCTGCAACATTTATTTGAAACAATTTCCATCAGAAAAAATATGAATACGCCAAAACTTAAAAGTTGTGGACATATTAATTTTCAGCATCTTTTCAAATGCCAATAATTTGTAAAAAGCGTGTTGAAAGTTTTTGTTAAAGAATTGTAAAAAGTTGACATTGACACCTGAAAAACGTGCTTCAGATTAGATTTCAAGTTCTGAACAATTTAAGACAAAATTAATTTTTCTTTTTATAATTATAATAAAAAAAAAAATGAAATAATAGTACAGACAGTGAGTACTGACTACTGAGTACCCACTATCAATTTATACGAAGAGTTTCGTCCGTTGCTTTTCCAAGCTGCTTGGGAGGAAATGCATGGAGCCCCCACCCCCCCGGCAAAAAAAAACAACACAATCACGATTCATGCATTTCATGCTGTCTCCATTTTTTTACAAATATCGTTTTAAAATATTAATTTTAAAATTCGACAATGTCAACTAGTATAATTATTATATATTTTAAAATTGAATTACTTCCAATAATTAAATAGACAAGATCTGCTATTAATGATACGGTCTCTTCCGCAAATATCAACGGTGATTTTTAATACAACGTGGGTACTTCTTTTTTCCTCGGAAAAAGACACGATTTCATTAAACAAAACATATTTACAAGTGAGTTAATGATCGTTATAATCAGGGTCAGAATTGGAGAGACTGAACTATAGCTTCATCCCGTCTAAAAATTATTTGTTTTTTATAGTGTAAAAAAAAAATAAGAATGATTCAATTTTAAAGTGGAAAAAAAAAAAAGCACTGTGAGTCACGTTTATCAAAAATTTACAGTTAGATTCTTGATTATAATTAAGTTTATATACGCGACAGAAACTATTAATATGAACGTAACAATCATAATAAAAAAAAAAATTAGTAACAGCTCGATTTTAAAGTGGAAAAAAAAAACACTAGTAGTTTGTTTTTAAAAATTTCTAGTTCTGTTCCTGATTATATTTAAGTTTATATACGCGATTGAAACTATTAAGATGAACGTTGCAATCATAATCAATGTTCACGTGATTTACAGTTAGGAGACAAAATTTCAAACTACTGTCCAATTTTAAGTTAAATAAAAATTGTTTGAGATTTTAACGTCTAGATTAATAATTATAGATGTACTAATTACTTTTTTTTCTTTTTAAAATCAACATTCAAACAGCTGTACTAAACTTAGAGGAGGACTAACTGGCCAGGAATGACAATTCACATGCAACGTGACACCAACTTCCAATAAATCTTGGAGGGTGTACAGTGTACGTACGTGTATAAAGACAGGACAATGATGGATATGGACCAGTCCCATGTGATTTTCTGAAAATTTAATTTTCCCTGTTTCAGATTTGAAAACAAGGAATATGCTATATCTACAATAATTTGGACATAAAGTTAGACCATCATATATAAAATATCAAATATGTTATTTAAAAAAACATATTTAAAAAGAGATATTATATCTATTTAAATGACAGGTTTGATATTTTACACATGATAATCTAACTTTATATCTAATTTAATATTCATCTAGCATTACTCTAAAACAATTCCTCTTCTCCCACATACTAGGAAGTAGGAAGCAGGAAGCGTACGTTAGTCACGTGAAACATTGCCATTCTATTTTCTTTCATTTGGAAATGGTGGGTGGGTGTAATAAGACGTAATTTGAATTATGTTTAGCATATGATTGATCATGCTTAAATTATAATTTCAATTGGTCAAATTGATCAAACATAATTTTTATCTACATATTTTAGAGGACCTACAATTTACAATTAATTTTTTATTCACACATTTACCAATAACTTATATTATAAGCATTTAAAAAATAATTTCAGTACTAATTTTCGAGTGAATTTTATGATTTGATTATAAAAACATATAGCATTACATATGTTTTCGCGTATCATTAATAGATATCGCAAGTAGTAAGATGGGTGTAAACAATAGTTTTTTTTATCACTCAAGACCAATTACACAAATTTATGAAACACTATTTATTTAGACTTTACTTCAAGATGTTCTAGGTCCATATTTAAGTGACGCATTGCGCCATGAAGTTTCCCATCCCCGATCATAAAGATTAAGCAAAACTTAGTACCTGTTTGGTAGAGTTTAAAAATATTTTTTTAAAAAATTTTGAAAAAAATTGATAAAAATTGTAGATTCCATAAAATATGTGTCTGAAAATTTGGAATTTTAATGTTGCCATCGGAGGAGCCTCTCTTCCCTCCTTGTTGGTATGTTGGGTATATTTCCTTTGCATCATCATTCTTTTTTCAAGTATCCTTAACTTTTGTCACATATTGGTCCTCCTCACGTGAAAATTTAAGACGAATCTTTTCATATGATGCAATGCACTGGGAGTAGATTTCTAGCACAAGTGCAAAACCATAAGATTCATGCAAACAAAAAAAAAAATGTAAAATAATCTCAAGTTTTTAATTACTACTTGTCTCCTCCAAACACATACAAGTGATTTTTAATCGAAAAATGGATACAAAAATGTTTGAAACGTAAAAAATATTATTCTGCAAAAGGAATTAGGCACAAATCTATAAGGAATTTAGAGTATGTTCGATGGCCATTATTAAAAGAAAAAATAGTTTTTGCATTAAATGTTGGTGGGCCACCTAAATGAATTTTTTATAGTTTAGCATTGAATTTTTACAACCACTTTTCTTTTTCACCTACATATTATGACAGATCTTGCATTTTCACAATTATACCCTTTATTTTCCGTTGAAAAATGGGTTTGCATTTAAAGAAAAAGGGTATAATTGTCAAAAGTGATTGTCTAAATGTATAATATCCAAACCTATTTGTCCATACAAATGAAGGGTGACCCACTAGCATTTAATACAAAATCTATTTTTTTCTTTTAACAATGGCCACCGAACATGCTCTTATATGTTGCCTGAATCAGGCAACATTCCGGCACTCACATGAGTGGATCCCTTGTATGTGTGGGCGCACCTCCTTTGAGAGTCAGGATGTTGTCTGATTCTGGTAACATATAATCTCTCTTAACCTATAATTTAAAAAAAAAAAAAACTATATAAAAAGAAAAAGAAAATTCATACTAGATTTAGTGCTTGTTTGATTCTCATTTAAATGAGTTTTTTTTTCCCATTTTTGATTTTTGGAGAAAATGATCAAAATGTCCATTTTGTAATCAAATATCAAACATAATTTTTATCTACATATTTTAGAGGACCTACAATTTACAATTAATTTTTATTCACACATTTACCAATAACTTATATTATAGCGATTAAAAATAATTTCGAAGACTAATTTTGAGTGAATTTTATGATTTGATTATAAAACATATAGCATTACATATGTTTTCGCGTACCATTAATAGATATCGCAAGTAGTAAGATGGGTGTAAACGATAGTTTTTTAATCACTCAAGACCAATTACACAAATTTATGAAACACTATTTATTTAGACTTTACTTCAAGATGTTCTAGGTTCATATTTAAGTGACGCATTGCGCCATGAAGTTTCCCATCCCCTATCATAAAGATTAAGCAAAATTTAGTGCGTGTTTGGTAGAGTTTAAAAATAGTTTTTAAAAAATTTTGAAAAAATTGATAAAATTGTAGATCCCATAAAATATGTTATTCGAAAATTTGGAATTTTAATGTTGCCATCGGAGGAGCCTCTCTTCCCTCCTTGTTGGTATGTTGGGTCTATTTCCTTTGCATCATCATTCTTTTTCAAGTATCCTTAACTTTTGTCACATATTGGTCCTCCTCACGTGAAAATTTAACACGAATCTTTTCATATGATGCAATGCACTGGGAGTGGATTTCTAGCACAAGTGCAAAACCATAAGATTCATGCAAACAAAAAAAAAAAATTGTAAAAATAATCTCAAAGTTTTTTAATTACTACTTGTCTCCTCCAAACACATACAAGTGATTTTTAATCGAAAAATGGATACAAAAATGTTTGAAACGTAAAAAATATTATTCTGCAAAAGGAATTAGGCACAAATCTATAAGGAATTTAGAGCATGTTCGGTGGCCATTGTTAAAAGAAAAAATAGTTTTTGTATTAAATGTTGGTGGGCCACCTAAATGAATTTTTTATAGTTTAGCATTGAATTTTTACAACCACTTTTCTTTTTTGACTTACATATTATGAAAGATCTTGCATTTTCACAATTATACCCTTTATTTTCCGCGGAAAAATGGGTTTGCATTTAAAGAAAAAGGGTATAATTATCAAAAGTGATTGTCTAAATGTATAGTATCCAAACCTATTTGTCCATACAAATGAAGGGTGACTCACTAGCATTTAATGCAAAATCTATTTTTTCTTTTAACAATGGCCATCGAACATGCTCTTATATGTTGCCTAAATCGGGCAACATTCCGGCACTCACATGAGTGGATCCCTTGTATGTGTGGGCGCACCTCCTTTGAGAGTCAGGATGTTGTCTGATTCTGGTAACATATAATCTCTCTTAACCTATAATTTATAAAAAAAAAAAAAAACTATATAAAAAAGAAAAAGAAAATTCATACTAGATTTAGTGCTTGTTTGATTCTCATTTAAATGAGTTTTTTTTTTCCCATTTTTAGATTTTTGGAGAAAAATGATCAAAATGTCCATTTTTTGTAATCAAATATTGTAGCTACTTTAGAAAGCAAAATGGCATTTTGATCAGTTTTCTCCAAAAGTCAAAAAATGGAAAACAAAAAATCTATTTTAATGAGAATCAAACAAGCACTTAATTTTTCCTCTGACATAGTACTAAAAAAAGAAGACGTAACATCAATCAATAGTCAACGTATGTTGAATTTTAACCTAAATTTGTTTCAAATATTAAAATATTTTATTACCTTCACATAATTTAGAATTTCCATTTAGAAATTGTCGAAATAAGAAGAAATTTAGGTGGTGTTCTCTTTGCGTTTGAGTTTTGTGTTTTGAGTTTTGAATTCATTTTGTGTTTTGTGTTTTGAGTGTTTGTTTTGAGATTTTTGAAAATCGTTCTTTTGGAATTTTGAAAATTATTTATGAAAATGTAAAACTCGAAAGCGGGTTTACTTGAAAAATTTTAGAAATTTGGATTTGGAATTAAAAATAATTTAAACTTATAATTAAAAATATTTAAACACAATTAAAAACATTAATTTATGGAATTAAAATATTTAAAATAATTAAAAATATTTAATTATGAAATTAAAACATTTAAAAACCATTAAAAATATTTAATTATGGAATTAAAAACATTTGAAAAGAATTAAAACCATTTAATAAAAGAATTTAAAACATTTAAAACAAAGCAAAACATTTAAACACAATTAAAAACATTTAATTATGGAATTAAAAACATTTAAAAACCATTAAAACAATTAAAAATATTTAAAAACTATTAAAAACATTTAAACACAATTCAATAAAAGAAGGAAAGAATATGGGAAATGAACATTGGACCTCCACAATCAAATCCGCGAGTCTGACCATCCAGGTAAGGAGTCGTTTTTGTCTAAAAAGACAGAAAGTACTTAAATTATCAATTTTTTACCCAACGTTAAAAAAAAGGAAAAAAAAAAAAAGGCAGAACCAAGAATTGAAATGATGACCTAAATGCGTTTTGGCCATTTTGGTCATTTCTGTGTTTTGTTAACAAAACACTCAAAATGATAAAATCTTTGTTTTCTATTTTCTTTATAAATTTTTTTAGTATTTTGAAAAATGTATTTTCAAAAATGGTAAAGAGAACACGTTTTCACTATTTTTAAAAATACAAAACGAAAAATGAGTTGAAAATAGCAAAGAGAAGAGAACCATAATTTTTTAATTACCAATATACTTAAAAGCCATTAAATATAAGAGTTGTACCGTTTGAGTACATTTAAATATTTACTTAAATCAATTCTGCCATCAATAATTCGGATTTTAAATATCACATCACATGCATGGTTTAATTGCGTGGTGAGGAGGGATTTTTCCTGTGACCACCATCCTGACACCTAAAATAATGATTGAACCTTATCTAACCTCACACCTAAGATATTCACCTCTTTTTTTTATACATTGGGCGGCTGTGATTACATGGCATGACAGCTAGCGAGGGAATGTTTATCATTTTCTATAACCAAGCACAAAAGTAGTTACGAGGCCAAATCCAATAGAACTAGTTAATTACAACCGTCGTACTAATAGTTTAGGTGCACTAAGTGGCGGAGCCATACTCTTGCAATTGGAGAGTCCAAAATAGAACTAGGCTGAGAGAGTAGACAACGGTCTCGTGGGGGTTTGTGTCTCCGACTTTTTTTCCCCCTCATACTACAATTACTAATTCCATTTTAACGAGAATATAATATTTTTTTATCAATTATAATTTTTAAAAAACTTACAAGAAGCCATTGCACAAAAATAGAATCTATATCTATTTTATTTAAAACTAAGCTACGTAGTCGATGAACACAAATTTAAATCCTTTTAATAGTGTTATATACAATTATAATTTGAACACGATATGTATTAACAAGTAAAGTGCCTTTATTAATTTTGTATTATCATTTGAAAAATTGGCCAATAATTTGTAAATTTGTATTATTAATTTTATGGTAAATTCAAAATTATCATTATTTTAAGACTTATAAATGCTAAAAAGTCATATGATCAAAACTTCATTCAATTAAAATCACATTTTAGAGTTAAAAGACCAACATACCCTTAATTGTAAAAAAATGCTAATAGTGATATTGTTTTGTTGTGATACTATTTTGTCGTGATACTGTTTTGTCTATGATAATGTTTTATATAGATAATGTGCTATGGTACACTTACACCATACTTTTATCTTTGCTATTGATTTATTATGATAATGTTTCAACCTATAATTGCAAAATACTTGATACTCTTTCAATCTATGATACTGTTTCTATTTGTCGAATTTTTTTCTTGTTTCTAATTATACTAAAATATTATGACATAGTTTCAACCTATGATATTATTTTAATCTCTTAGTTTTATTTTTGATACTATTTAATTATGATCGGGTTGTCTAAGAATATAATACAAAATGCTTGATACTCTTTCGATCTATGATTCTATTTCTATTTATTGAATTTTTTCCTTGTTTATAATAATAGTGAAATATTATGACAAAGTTTCAACCTATGATACTGTTTCTATCTCTTAGTTTTATTTTTGATACTGCTGTTTAATTATGCCAAGGTTTCAATCTCTTAGTTTTGTCTACGATACTGTTTTAATCTATGATACTGTTTTATTTAGGTAATGTGCATTAGTATAGTTTGATGCTGTTTAATCCATGATACTGTTTTATCTTTGATACTGTTTAATCAATGATCTGTTTTTATTTAGATAATGTACATTGGTGAACTTTTACCATACTTTTATCTTTGATACTGTTTTATTAAGATAATGTTTCAACTATGATACTAATATATCAAACTTTATATCTGACTGGATTCATTGAATTTTTATTGGGTCTTTGTAAATTTTTGCGCTTCAGTGTGTTGTAAGTGACATTTGTAATTTCTGCATTTTTTGTTTCATTTCAAAATGAGTACGTTTGGTTAAGCTTAAAAGCTGGTGTATTTGATCTGATTTAACCATTAGGACTGTGTTAATTCATTTCTTCGAGCAATGATTATGATGCACCAACTCTGCCACATGTTATCTGTGATACTGTTTTGGATGATGTATGATACTATTTTGACAAAAAAAAAAATTAAAGATTGCCATTTTAAACTAAAGAGACGACTTCAAACAGGTAAAATCCATCGTATGCAGTGGCAAAGCGACTGGTCTAGACGGCCTCGTCGAGACCATTCTAAAAATATATTATAATAAAAATTCTGAGTACGTATGTGAATTCTATGCCCATTTCTGTTGTAATATTGTTTTCTGTGATACTGTTTTGTATAATACAGTATCAAACAACACACATGACTAATTAACAACACAAATAAATAATCTAATGGCCAACTTAATACAGTATTAAGCTGCTATTCTATAATACAATATCAAACTTTTCTATAATATAATATCAAACTACAAATCATGGCCACAACTAATATAATAATACTATATTCTATAATATTGTTTTATTATGATACTGTTTACTATAATACATTATCATCCCCTATAGAAATTAATCAAACAAATCATCCATATAGACACTCTAGCATTGAGATAACTTCAGTTCAACATTTAATCTATAGATTATTGCACTTAACAATAAATTATGGATTCAGTCCATCACCAAGATATGATGGATTCAGATCATTCATCACCAAGACGTTGAATTTGAGCTTGGTTCTAAGCCTGTTGCAAAACCAGTAAATATACTGGGCCAACGTGCAGTAATGATGTGGTATAGATCTCTCAGCAATACAATCCCATTATCTTATTCTTCAGCCATCTCTTTTCTTGTTTGTCACGTAACCAGAGAGGCAATTTTGCCCATAGATATTTTGAAGTGGGCTATTGAAGGAAAACTTCCATATTTTGCCGCTTCTATTAAAATTAAGAAACAGCTTGGATCTCACTCCAAGGCATGTCCTATCAATGTCAGTCGTATGTTCAGACCCATCCATGTTGTTTCACCACATAAATTGGAATCAATGGCAGCTGATATTGCCCACAAAATTCAATTGGAATTGCCTCCGATGAATTTTTATGCTATAACTTTTCGTTATTGTAGACAATTATTTCTTCCTACCAGCAAAATACTTTATGTGGCAAGCCACACTTGTGAATGGTCTATGCCCCCCGAATTGTATTTGTTGGCTAACAAACCAAATTCGGATATGATAGATTCAGATCATTCAGATCTGAATAAGATCTCGAAATATTCTATTGACTCGGTGGTGGTGGCTACAGCGATGTGTGGAAAATATGGATCACAGGATAATTTTGGGATGAATATGAATATTTGATGAAGAGTGTGACTTATTGACAATTTTGAAATTTGTTTTTACCCAATTTGAAACAAGTCACTTGCAAGTAACTTTTAGACAAATATTTCTTAATTTTATTTGTTCAATAGGTCCAATTGTCTTACATTAAGAGCTAGTTTAATCTAATTTATGAACTATTTTATTTGACCAAAATGGCTGATTTGATAAAAAAAAAATGGTTTATTTGACAAATTTTTTGTTGTCTTGGTAGGCTGACATTTTTTACTATTCTTTGTCAAATAAACAATTTTGATCAAATAAACTAATTTATAAACTATACCAAACAAGCTCTAATTCATTCATTAAATTAAATTGATATTAGGTAAAAGTTAAATTATGTATAAAAAAATTAAAAAACTACCAAAAAAAAAAGAACCCCCCAAAAAGTTGGGGGGTCCAAGTCTCTCCTGGGACCCCCTAGCTCCGCCACTGGGTGCACTAGTTGTTAAGGATGAATTGGTCGAATTGCATTAATGCTTGAACTTGATCCCATATGGACTCACAGGCCAATCTACAAAGTCTTCCTACGTTAGCTGATTAGGTCGATCGACAGTGGTTATGATTATAAGAAATGCTAGTGACTATATTGGAGTAAAAGCGTCACAAGCCACTCTACTTCTGGGTTATTTCCATCGCCGATGAGTAGTTAAGTTCCACATATATTATGGTTTTGATATATTTACGGAAAATTGGCGAAAATAGTCCCTAATATATGATATTAGTGCGCAAATAGTCTCTAACCTTCATTTTTGGCGGAATGGTCCCTTTCCTATCCATTTAGGTGCGCAATTGGTCATTTTTTAAGGATTCCATTAAAAACTTTTCATTTAGGTGTGCAAATGGTCCCTCTCATTTTTTTGTCTTTATTAGTGGAGGTAAAATTATCAAATTACATTTTTTTTTCAATATTTCAAGTGGAGCAAATGGTCTCTAACCTTAGTTTTAATTAAAGAAATTTGTAATTGGATTTCTAACCTTTGTAAAAAGTGAAAATGGGTCCGATAATTTAATTTTTTTTAAAAAAATTAAAAGAAACTTTTTTTGGATCGGTAAATATTTTTTGGACTCAAATCACCCAACCCAAATCACTAACATGGGGGGTGGGGGAATTCCCCCTGTTACTGCAAGTGTTGCGAAAACCAGAGAGATTCTTCTCCCTGGTTTTGACTAGATCAGGGAGGATTTCTCCCACCACACGGAGACCCGGAGGGAGAGATCCCCTAATCTTGTTGGGGGGGGATGGCACCTCAATGGGTTGGGTTGGGGTGGGGTGGGGTGGGGTGGGGTGGGGTGGTAAAATGTTTGCTTTTTTTTTTTTCTTCAATTTTTAAAAAAATAGAAAAATAAATTAAAATTTAAAATTGACATCTTCAGATGTTTTCTTTTTCTTTTTTTTTTTTTTAAATAGACAAATAAATTAAAATTTAAAATTGGACTGCCTAGTAACCCTATGGCTCAAAAGCAGGCTGGGTTGACCTAGTAAATATGAGACCGTATAAAATCGGGTTGGGTTGAGCATAATTAAAATTTTTATTTGTGACAAATTAATTAAAAAAATTTTTTTTATGTTGTAATGATAAAATTAAAATTTGAATTTTAAATAATATGATTACTTAATAATAATAAAATAATTTTAATTAGCACATTTGTTAATAATTATGAATTTAAATTTTATTTATTTTATAATAGTTCATAAAATATACAAAATAATTTAGTATATTATCAATTTGTTAGTTTCTTTTAATTTTTTTTAAAAAATTAAAGTATCGGACCCATTTTCACTTTTTGCAAAGGTTAGGAATCAAATTGCAAATTTCTTTAATTAAAACTAAGTTTAGGGACCATTTGTGCCAATTGAAAGATTGAAAAAAAATGTAACTTGACAATTTTACCTCCACCAATAAAGAAAAAAAAAAATGAGAGGGACCATTTGTGCAACTAAATGAAAATTTTTTAACAGATTTTTAACAGAATTTGTCAAAAAAGACCAATTGCGTATCTAAATGGATAGGTTATGAACCATTCCGCTAAAAATGAAATGTTAGGGACCATTTGCGCACTAATGTCATACGTTAGGGACCATTTGCGCCAATTTTGCTATATTTATTTTAGCCCGGTAATATGGACAGAACAAGAATTTGCAATTTAATATTTGTTTTCTTGATGTTTAATGGATTGAGCCTTTGGTGTTTTGATATCGAGACATTTTACCATTAATTAAAGAATTTGAATTTTTCCTTTATATATTAGTCTGACAAGCTCGTTAATTCTAGCTGCAATTGTTTTGATGTCAAGTGATGTTTATGGGATCGAGCTCATATTGACTTGATGTCCAGTTGATCAGCCAGTTGTCAATTGTCCTTGGCCAATTTAGTTAAGGCGTATATAAAAGAAATATTTCAATCGATGACCGACTGAGTGTTTACTTGGTCAATTGACAGAAATTTACTTCGCCTTAGCCAATTTGGCAAAAGGCATATATAAAATAAGTAATGCAGTCGATAGACCAGATGTCGCCTCGATCAATCGATCGAGATATTCTCTACCTTAGCCAATTTGGCTAAGGCGTGTATAGTGTAGGTCACCTCGGTCGATTGAGCAGGTGTCCACTCAATCAATGACCAACATTTTCTTGGCCTTAGCCAATTTGGCCAATTCACGCATATTAGGATTACTTGGTCTATCGCCTCGGTCAATAGAGCGGTTGTCCACTCGATCTATTGACCAACATTTTCTTGGCCTTAGTCAATTTGGCCAATTCACGCACATTAGGGTTACTTGGTCTATCGCCTGAGCCCCTATAGTTCCAGCTAGATTAATTAAGGTTCCTCATTAGGGTCTCTCGTGGATCGTGTTCTTTCGATTGGCTGTATGCGTATTTGCCTATAGAGAACTTCAGTGAGGTATTTTGTGTCTTCATTTATGAAGTCTTATTATTTGTTAAGGATCCTTGTCTTGTTGTTTGATAAGGCTCATTACCTTTATTGTTTGTCAAGGCTACTCACTTTTATCGTTTGTTAAGACTCCTCACATTTATCCTTTGTTAAGGCTCCCCACCTTTTTGTTTGTTAAGACTTATCGCCTTATTGTTTGCTAAGGTTTCTCGCCTTATTATTTCCTAAGACTCCTTGCCTTCACCGTTTGTCAAGTCTCCTCTCCTCTATCGTTCATTGAGGCTCATCACTTTGTTGTTGATGTTTGAGGTCCATCTACTTGATTGAGCAGTTTATGCTCCCAGTGAACTGAAGAATAAGGTTCCTTGCCTTGTTGTCGATGTTTGGATCTATCTATTCGATTGAACGGTTTATGCCCCTACCGAACTAGAGTCGAGTAGTTTTCTTTTCTCGTAGTCAGTAGATGGCCATTACTTAGAAAACTTCAGCAAGAAGGTTGATAGCTGTCTTCTAATAAATAATGGACAACTAGCCTAAGAATGAAGTGTTGCAATGATAAGATAACATAGTTGAGTTAGATGCCATTTCTCCATTGATAGTGATAATATTCAGAAAATCAGGTTTTGCTTGACCTCATCAGCAACACATTTCTTTCTCTGTTGATGGCACATGAAAGGAAATTGCTCAACAAATCAGAACACAAGTCAGAGGGCATTTATATATAAGCAACCCCAAAAGCTCTTTTGCTGAATTGCTTATTGTTGGAGAATATGTGTATTTGGCATCATTAATTATATATTATTTTAATTAAATTCGTATTAAAGTGAGTTAAGATAACTGAGAGTCAATCTTGTCTGGTAGTTAAATGAAATTCTGGATGCCATTGAAAAAGTATTCTTATCCTAATCCAATTATCAAGTTGAAAACTTAGTTGTTCTAAAAAATATTGTTTTTTATCTGATAAACAACTGATTGAATTAAATGCATATTGAGCACTCTATAGGAATTGAGTTTCTAAGTTGATAAAGTTATATGCATATTGAAATATTATCTCTGTCACAATTCTTATCTACTAAAATAAAAGTATTTAACTGAACGACTTAGTTAATTATTTTCAAGATTAATTCTTGTGATATTACTTATCCTATTTCTTATGATAAGAAGATAAGAGTTGTATTTAAACTTAAAGACTTAATCTATCTTATCACTAAATAAGATAGATACTAAGTCATTGAGTTTAGATAAATTACTCTTGTATATAAATAAGACAGAAGATGAACCAAGAATCTCACGGACTTTGAAAGTAAACATACTCAAGCATGTATAAGAAAATATAATGTGAGTTGTGCATTTCAAAAAAATATTCAAAAGTCCTAGTTTGATCAAAAACTCTGTTTTTGTGAAAGACTAAAAATTCGAGCATTGTAGAAATCCATAACAAGAAAGAACGGTATTTCGGCGGCAAGATAATGACAAAGTCCTTATTCCAATTTGTGGAGACAATCCGGGTACACTCGTAAAATGGACCAAGATCAAGACCGAGGAACCTGACTTCATTCCTAGACTAGTTAAGAAGATCTAAAACATGGGAGTTTTATTGTTCTTGTTAATTGTGTTTTACTTTTTGTAAATTATTGATAAAATTTTAGAATAAGTCTAAGATTATTGTTTCAAAAAGCTGAAACGTGTGTAACATGTTCTAAAATAGTGAATATATTTACCCGTGGTATGGGGGCCAGTAAATTTTTCCCTTAGGATTTATCACGCTATATCTAGTGTTATTTACTGCTTTAATCACCATATTTGTTATCTGTCTCGAACTCAGTGCTAAACGTTCACTATAAAGTTCTGACATTCAACAAATTTCTACCAACATCACAACATTCCATTTTAATAGTTTCTATGCTCAATGTTTTGTTTTAACCAAAAAAACACATTTACAGCTTCCACTTAATTTCAATAACAACCTATTCAAGTTGTTTGATACCAACGTTTAAAACTAACATTTATGATTGAAGTCAATTTGAGGCATTTTGGTAAAGTAGAAACTAACACAATTATGGATTGTGATGAGTTCTTTAACATTAGAGTCAACAACTATTATAATGATTATAAGCTCAAAAACCAATGTGACCATTGACAAAGTGTAACTGATTACATCTTAGCTTAACACTGATATCTGCGACCATCGAAAATGATGGAAAAAGTTGTCTTGACATGAGATTATAGATGGCCGTAATGGCAGCAACTTCATATGATGAGCAAAGAACAATAGAGTTTGGAAAAGCCTTTTTATGGAGAGCTTTCCTAAGGAGTTAGGAAGCTTTTTACCAAGGCAGACGACAAGCAGAATCTGTTTGGTTATGAAAGGCAGGGGTCGAAGGCGACAATGTCTAGACAGTGGTATTGTCATAATTTTAGAATATTGTAAGGGGAATAGCTCAACGATCGAGTATCCGTTGGGGCTAAAACTTATTGAACTTGATATTGAAAATGTTAACTTCGCTGCAGATCAAATGGAGTGTCATTTAGAGGTCGAGAACATCGGTTACGAAAGTTATGATTCATTGGCCAAAAGACGTCTATTGATACCGCTTGGGTAATTTATCCCCATCTATTATAAAGGGGGCATGTTTGGTGAGCAGACAGCCAGCTTTCCGCGTGATTCCGTCCTAAGGGAGGGACAACCTGCGGGCTAACCTTATGCACTAAATGCACAATTTTTAGGGGCTACGGGACAACTAAGGGCCTACTTTTGGTACATCAAGAGATGGCTAAACTACTCGTTTGAGTTCAGGAACTCATCGGGTGGCGTTGGCTTTGAGGCCTTCGTTGGGCAACTGGAAGAGGCATGAGGTTACCAATAGAGCATTGTTATGCCTGAGGACTATGCTAAGAATACGGAAACGCCTCTAGGCCGAATGAGTTATTGAAGAAAACACTCTAAAGGCCTCGTATGCTAACTCGTGCACTTTGGCAATGGGTTCAAGCCTTGCCATAGAGGTCCATTGGCTAGAAATGCGGTCGTGGGAAGACGTCTTATAGTTGGACGAATATGAAAAGATGTCGTTGTTAGAACGAGTATACTATAAAGACACTTTAAGTTAGCCATAGATTATCAGTTGGCTCTGCTTGGGCACGGCCATAACAAAAGGTATTACTACACACAGTTAGCTAATATGCCCGTAGGAAGGGACGAGTATAATGATTGTGTTGTGGGGCATGCAAATGACCCTCAATGGTCAGATGGAGCTAGGAAAGCTACTATCCATCAAGCGTGCTTTGAAGGAACCATGACGTTGTGCATGAGTTTGCGGGCAAGCTAACTAAGTCGGGTCCAATAGAGTTGGTCAATGATGATGTGCATTGCGAATAGGTGAGCTCCTTGGCACCAGGGCAAGCGCATGGATGCGTTCGAGTGTTTACACACTAGTAAGCTTTGTGGATAAAATGAGCAATGAGTTATGTCTAGACTCGTGATGGAGAAGGCGGAAGGTAATTGAATAGAGTGAGAATACTGCCGCATGGGGAGAAAAATAGTCGTGATGTGTGACTTGAAGAGTCAACCCATGACAGTTGGTATCAGAGCACAGATTTGTGTATTATTAGAGTATTTTGTGTAGACCCGATACTACTAAAATATGAAATTGACTGAAAAGAACTCGTAAGAGGACGGTGGTTGAAACCTAGATTCAGAAAACAGAATTGTGTTGGTTTGCAACACAAAGGTGAAAGATTGTTGCCATGAGCTTTAAAGTTCTTCAATAATTTTGATTATAGATTGTGCATGATTTTGGAGACGCCGAGCATCGATTAAGTATTAGTTGGTGGATACTTATAAGAGCATCAAATGATGGCTTCATAGATTGAGCTTATAGTGAATCAGTTTGGCATTGAGAGCACTGTTACACTACAATGTTGACGGCTATAGACTAGGTGAAGTGTAGTATCTTTGTTTATAGTTATTGGTTGCTAATAATTGGGTGAAGTTTATTAGCCTAATTTTTGGTGAGCTTGTTGATAGCATCAAAGGAGATTTATAAGCACCTTTAGTTGACAGTTTGTTTGGGCTTGATACGATCCTTGTCAGAAGTCTTGGACGAACGATGGTTGTGTTATTAAGGTCGTAATGAATTGTTAGCTTTTCAGTTGGCAATCAGATTCGAACAAGAAGCTTAGCTATCCAAAGTAACTTGTGTTGACGATAGTTTTGAGTCAATAAGGCCAAGAAGATGGTTGTTAACCTTTTTCCTTGGGTACCAAAGGCATAATCTAACGTATCCATACATCTTGATTTTCAAGGAGGCATGCCGATTGGTGGGGTGGACAATGGTGCCACAAATGCAAGTTATTGTAACCATGTTGCGGAGAAGACGAGAGTCAGGAAGTGAATCTTAGGCAATGTAGTTATATGGTGGTAGGATACCATCTTTTCGGGAGAATCTTCTAAGCTGTGGAAGACTAAACTATTGAGAGAATGGTGAAGAGTCACCTTATAGACGCAATGAAGTGTTTCTAGTGTTGTGCAAGTGATTGCCTTTACATGTTTCAGGATCGAACTTGAATCGAAGAGTTGATTGCTTGTTCTTGTCGAGATGCGGTTTAAGTTAAACGATTGATCTGTTACCCATATCGAATTGGAGAGTTAGTCAGGTTGGCTAATTGTCATGCTGGAGTTCGTGTTAACCCAAGTGATTAATTAAATTGCTTTCGCTAGACAAGCCACCCTTTGAGTTGCGAGTAATGGATGTTTGAGGCCCTTACCTTAGACATTGGCCGCTAGTGACATGAGAACCTTAGTGAACGGGCAATGCTTATGCAGAATTTGAAGATTGATCAATTCAGCTCTTAAGCGCAATGTGACAATAATTTGAGAACCTTTGCAGGCATGTAAGGTACGAATTGAGATAAAAATTGAGTTATGTCAAAAATGTTCCTACGAGAGAACCGTGTAGTGTCTTTACGAATGGATTAAACATAGACGACAGTGAAGTACTGCATTCAAACACTCAGAAGCTTTGAACGAGGGAGTGTTGGGCTCAAACTTTGTCCAAGTTGAGAGCTTAATGTAGATTTCAATTCGGTATGTGATAAATGGCATTACGTACATACGTATCCATTCAGTTGAGGAACTAATGCTTCAGGCATAGGTTGAAGATTGAGACTGAATATAATCTAAGATTTTTCATTGTGGTGCCACAAGAGACGCTGATGGTAAGGAGAAACACTCCCTACGGAGTGCACCAAACTTTCGGAAGGGACGAACTCGAATTCTTTCATGTTGGCATGTTTTCGAGGACGTCAACACCTTTGAGTGGAGGAGAGTGTCACAGATAGATTTGTGCACATGTGTTGGAGGACAATGCATCAACAACAACCAGTCAGTATGGGATGGATTATCAGTGATAACTAGTTAGTATGGGATAGATTGGTTCTAAGTTGATTCAGTTTTGTTAATTCAAGGGTCAACTAGCTTGAAAGCCTATAAGTACAAGATTGTGCAGGATGCACAATAGTTGAAGTGGAGATCCGTATACTAAATTCTTAGTATAGTCCATGTCAACGAGGATGTTGACAGAATTGAGTGGAGGAGGATATCACGGATTGCATCTTAGCATAACGCTAATATCCATGACCATCGGAGATGCTGGGAGAAGTTGGCTTGACATGAGATTATAGGTGGACGTAATGACAACAACTTTGTATGATGAGCAGAGAACCTTAACAATAGATTTTGGAGAATCTGATTTATGGAGAGCTTCCTAATGAGTTAGGAAGCGTCCTACCAAGACAGGCGACAATTGGAGTTCGTTTGGTTATGAAACGTATGGGCCGAAAGCGACAGTGTTAGGTAGTGGTATTGTCGTAATTTCAAAATATTGTAAGGGTAATAGCTCGGCATTCGAGTATTCGTAGGGGATGAAACTTATTAGATTTGATATTGAAGATGTTAGCTTCACTACAAATCAAACAGAGCGTCATTTGGAGGTCGGGAACACCAGTTATGAAAGTTATGATTCCTCGGCCAAAGGCGTCTATTGGTATCGCTTGAGTTATTTTTACTCATCTATTATAAGGGGGGCATGCTTGGTGAGCAGTCAGCCAACCTCTCATGTGCTTCCTTCCTAATAGAGGGACAGCTTGCGGGCTAACCTTATGCACTAAATGAGGGACCGCAGGGGATTACGGCACACAATTAGCTAATATGCCCGTAGGAAGGGACGAGTACAAGGATTGTGTTGTAGGGCATGCAAATAAACCTCAATGCTTCGGACGGAGCTAAGAGAGCTATCCATCGATTATGCTTCGAGAGGACCGTATGTTGTGCATGAGCATGCGGGCAATCTAGCAAAGTCGGGTCCAATAGAGTTGGTCGATGATGATATGCATTGTGAATAGGCGAGCACCTGGCACAAAGTGCAGTGCATGAATGCGTTCGAGTGTTTACACGCTAGTAAGCTTTGTGGGTAAAATGAGCAATGTGTTATGTCTAAACTCGTGATAGAGAATGCAGAAGGTAATTGAATAGAGTGAAACTATTGCCGCACGGGGCGAAAAATAATTGTGTTGCGCGACTTGAAGAGTCAGCCTATAAGACAAAGACTTGGACTATATCTATAATTAGCACACGTAGGTATAGGTGATGACAGAAAAGCAGGAGGTTCCCTGCTATTCTAACTACATCACATGGCTGAATATGTTCAAACCCGAACAATTCCTCTTCATGTCAAGTATTAAATCAAATGACTCACATACCATGAATTCCAATCGAGTTTTCAAGCTTTGAAGTGAAACTCTGTTAATGTGCGCAGATGCTCATGATAGCTATGCTAAATTTATAATTTTTTCATAAAACTCCAGCTATTGTCTCAAAGCATATCCTTACTCAGTCTACATAAGGCTATACCATTTTTGAAAGAATCTATGTAATTCAACACATTAATGTATAACTTTACAGAAATGGGAATAAAAATTGAATTGTTGAGAAATAAAAAGGATTACTTCCCTTCCTCCTTGTTGATGCTGACGCTATTTGGCCTAAAAATTTGATAATGAAAGCCTTGAAGGTTGGTGAGTCTTCCAAGAGCAAAGCTAGTAATTGATTTGTTGTGGTTGGAGTATCTCGAACACAAAATGGACCGGCAACGAACAAGGCTCTAGTATTATGTGATGAACAAGCCAGTAGTGATGTACAGTGAGGCTTTCTCATGCATTACAAGCGCCAAATGACACAACTGAAGGTTGTGAATTTGGTTCTAGCATTTTATCGGGCACCTTGAGTGCACTTTTGTACATCTAGCATTTAATGCATTACATTTATAGGTATTACCGTTTATCAATGGGCAAGAAGCCAACAACTGTAGTGTAGAATTATGTTTGGTAGTGATAAAAATATTTTTTAATTGCTTATAAGTTATAGATTTTGTAGGATGCATAGATAATAAGAGTATCTTCAAAAGATTCTCTACTTATAAAGAGCATCTTTCGCCTTTTAGAGTGGGAAAATTGGAGCAAATGGTACCCCAATCTTTGTCTTCAATGTGGAAATCGTCTTTGACATTTGTTTTTCATCACAGAAGTCCCTAACCTATGTGTTTTAGTGCGCAATTAGTTCTTATTTGATAAAAAGACAAATATGCCGTTTGTTTTAATTAAAAAAATTATAATTATATTCTTAGTTTTTGCAAAATGTGCAAATAGATCCGGTACATTTATTAAATAATATTTAATTTAACATATTAAATATATCAATTAAATTTTTGATAAGAGAAAAATATAAAATTATTTACTTTAAATATATATAATTGTTATGTGATGTGAAAAACTTGAATTAAAATTATGTTAAATAAATAACAAAATGTCATATATAATTTTATGACAAAAAATACTAATAAAAATTAATTTAAATAATGTTCTTTATTTTTGAAATATAATAAAATGACAAATTAAAATAAGAATAATAGATATGAATCTCTAATATTTGTAGTTAATAAACGAATAGTTCAATTAAATTAAATATTTGAATATCAAGTTTGTGACAAATTTGTTTTCCATTTTATGTTGTAACGATAAAATAAAAATTTAAATTTAAGATTGGTTCAATTGTATAAAATTATATACGTCGTTATGTTATTTATTTAAATTAATTTTTATTCAAAATTTTCACATTACATAACAATTATGTATACTAAATCTACAATAATTTTATATTTTCTCTTATGAAAAAAATTTAATTGACACGACTATAACGATATATTTAATATGCTAAATTAAATATTATTTTGCAAAGGTTAAGAATCTAATTGCAATTTTCTCTAATTAAAATAAATGGTATATTTATCTTTTTCATTAAATAAGGACCAATTTTGAATCAAAATACATAGGTAATGGACTTATGTGCCAAAAAATAAATGTTAGGAACCATTTCTATACTGATGACAAATGTTAGAGACCATTTGCGCCAATTTCCTTTTTAGAGTGTATATTATAAATTTAGAAACTAAAACTTTTAAGGTACTCAAACATTTTCTTTTCTTTATTTTTAACACTAATTTTACTTTTTTCACTAAGTATTTATTATTTTTTTGAAAAATTTGTAATTTTTGTCTCCAACATTTTCAATATGTTAATAATCTACTCCAATCAATTTTTATTGAACCAGACATCTCTAACTTTTCATTTTATTGCAAATCACGTACCTATCAACAGAAAATAACGAATATGCCCTCTTTATTTAATAAACAAAAATAAAAGAAAGCTAAAAAACAAAAGAAGTATCTCAACATTTTAAAAAGTACAAAACCTCACCCCACTAGACCAGCCACCCTCACCACTATAAGCAATGGAAAAAATTAATTACAAAAATTACATATTTTGAATAGTTTGAACTACTTGGAGTTCAGTTTGGATTGTCTATTGTTAAATTCTTCAACTACTCCAAAATGATGAAGATTACAATGAATTAAGATGATTGATTTAAGCGATTAACATTTTCACTTTAGATGATTGTTCAAATTGTTGGGGAAGAATTTGAAAATGAAATATGCCGATAAATTTGGAAATCAAATATTTTGTCAGTAGTTTAGTGATTATTTTCCTATTGTGTGCAATTTTTAATGATAGTTGTGTATAAAAGGTTGTGTAAAATAATTATTGACAATATTTTTAAAATAAAAAGATTAAGTTTGTAACAATAAAATCATTTTAAAAAGTATAAGTAGTGGGTATAATTTACCATATCCTCAAGGCCGTTCTCCTATAATGGGCAAGGTGCCTAAACAGGGAATATTTCGATTTTTGCTGCATTAATAAAATTGGAAAATTAATTAGTTCTTTCACGAAAAAGCAAATTTTCTCTAATTGACTTTAAAACCATGTTCGGAAAAGTTTAATAAATTGTTAAAAAGTCAACAATTAATTTTAACAACACATTTTACGATATCTAAAACTTTTATCAACGTTTCAATTACTCAACTTTAATTAAAATATGCTAAATTTTTTATCAAAAACTTTGTAAAAAATACACTAAGTATTTGTTTCTCATTTCACGTACTTTGTAAGACTACCAAAGTTAGTATAAATATGGATATACTTGTGTTAGTCCATGAGAACAATGTAGCGCCGTGTAATTAAAAATCAATACAAATTAGTAAACATTTGTTTCAAAATTGTCGTACGTTTCAAAATCAATATTTAAGCTTTTGGTTAAACTAAAAAATATATTATTGCTCTTAATTAATAAAATGGATATTAATTATAAACATTTTTTTTTATGTATTATTATCATTGATTGTATTTTTACTTTTATAATAATTTGTAATATATATTAAAAAAGAAAAAAAATCTATTAAATTCGAAATTTATAAAATTAAACGTTAATTGGAATTAGAATTAATATTTTTGACAAGTAAATACGACATTGATCTTCCAGTTGCTTTTTATATATTTTCAAACAATTTGCAACCACGACAAATTGGGACAATTACATTGTCTTATGTTATGATTACAAGTTGCTCTAAAAATATATTTGTTGGACCTCTTGAACACTTGATTATTTATATATAAATAAAAATCAGTATGTAACAAATAATTATTTAAATGTAATTAGATCGTATAAAGAAAATGTTTGAATCACAATTTAAGTGTAACTATTTTAAATATCAACTGTGCTATAAAAAATAGGTCAGAGAGGAGAAAATGACGTTTCACTTTTATCGAGAGTTTTAAAATTGACATTTTAATTATGAGTAATTATAAATGTTAAAGTAGAATTCGAGAAACTACCATTTTATTACTTTACAAAATCTGATGTCACATAGTACAACTTCTTCTATAATTAGTTTTTTCAAAGTTTACCAAACACTTGAGGTTGTATTGAATTGAGACTTTTAAAAGTTTTTAATAATTTTAAAAAATTATAGAAGTGTTCAATGTAGACATTTTAAGACTTTTTAAAATATTGGTATATCAAATAGAGATTTTATAGACTTTAAGAAAGTCTTTAAAAGTCACAAGGTATTCAATTAAATTTTTTTGAAGTCTTCTTAAAGTAATAGGGTATTAAAATTTAAATGACTTTTAGAGAATTCTTTACTTACCAAACTTATATAGACTTTTTGGTGAAAATATAAATAACAAATCTGAAAAAAAAAAAAAATTATCTAGTATACTCGTGAGATTTATGAATACTCCAGATCCCCCAAAATAAAGAATGCCACTTTTCTTTCACTTCTAGGGTTTTCTTGTATCTTTTCCATTTAGGTAAGAATTTTCAATAATCAATCTTTTTATGTTTTTATTTTTATTTTTAACTAGTGCATTACCCGTGCAATGCACGGAGTTGACCGTCTCTAATTTAATTACGAGCAGGAGAAATAATATTTATTACATTTGTGTATAAACATTAATTCTCGCCACATGCTCGGAGTTGGGTTCCCATCAACATATTCTAGATCTTCTAGTAAATAGCATAATGTTTTAAAAGTTAGCAATTGTGAAAAATAATTAAATAACGCAATAAATTAATTTGAGTAGTAGATAATGCATATTTATTACTTACCATTCATTTTGACATTGCATGATAATGCATCATCTAAAAACAGGGAAAAAAAAAAAAAAAAAACCACAATAAACCATTGCAAAATTGTGATTAGAGTATATGCATTACAACTTTCGAAATAAATTATTAAGCTGATTTGAAGTTACTAAAAAAAATCCTTACGTTTTTTTAACCTGATATTTTGATCATCAACATTGTTTTCGTCATTTTTGTCATCCATATTCGACTTCTCATTGTACACCGTTAACGTCCCCTCATTTAATAATGTGCAATCTATCGAGGGATTAATATCCACTGTCAAATTAGGTTGACCCTTTAGATATTGCTCGTACGATGTAGCATAGTATCCGATCTTTTTTCGAACCACGCTTGTCGTTAACCGGTTTGAACCAAGTGTTGCTTCTACACTATCGTTGTCTATTAGTTTAAACAATATGAACTCAAAAAAAAAAAACAAATTTGAACGAAAAATTAAAAATTAATAAATACCATTAGTGATGTCACTTAGTGGTGCCGTTTAGAACGAGCTTGAGCCAAGTGTATATAGATTATCAATAGATGTCGCACGTACACGACTTCCATGTGCTTTCTTCATCCTCGATTCTAAAGCTTTTGTTTAAATTGACACATATATCATAAATACGATGAGCATAATAAAATAAAATTGAAAAACTAAATCCTAATCGTCTCGGTTAAACCGAGTAACCCAATTTATATCGGAAAAATGTCACATCATATATTAAGTAAATTAAAAACAATGCGGTAAACATAAGTCAATAATTGTTTAAACGCATGGTTTTAAATAGTTAAACATACCTTAACAAAAAAAAAAAAAATCATCGAAATCATTAAGCCTCATTAATTAGACTTTTATAGACTCGTATTATATCAAAAACATTATTGTTGGCCCAATCTACCACAATCACCCAAAAGATGCCAAAACCCATTCAAAATCTGTTACGGGCCTATTTAAGATATCGCCCAACACAACAAAAATATATACATAAAGAGAAAATTGCCAATAAGTCATCCATAGGTGACTTGTTTCTAATTAGGTCAAAGTACTTTTCAAAATTGTGAATAAGTCATATGAATTTATCTAATACAATAATTACCCCCGTAATCTTTTAAACTACTTTAAACCAGATTTCATCAACTCACGATTCTTATTCAAGCCGCCATTAACAACTTTCTTCTCTAGATCTCCCGTCGACGATCACATCACCTACAAGACCTCGTAGTCGAAGTTCGTGAGTCGCCATGAGTCTAAAAACCTTCTTTTGTTTTCGCAATTGATTATTTCAAGAATTTCATGATTTTTAGGATTGTTTTTCTTTCTCAATTATGGAAGGTGGCCTAATTTTACTTTGTAAGTATATTTCGACACACTTCCCATAAAAGTTTCTTCCGTGGGGATTTTAATGGTGTTTTGAAAATTATGTGATAATTGGAATTCATTAGAAGTTGACACTACTTTATTATGTTATTGTATCCCTGGACATGATAGGTGTTTTCTAAGGAATGAGGAAGAATTTAGGAACATGATTTCCTTGATTTACGCTTTTGAATTGAAATTTGTTGATATTAGTGTTTGAGACTCTAAAACAAGATCACTTGAATATAAAAGCAAGATCACATGATTGTGATATCTTGTTTCGAGAATGAATGATCTCGCCATAACTACATATTGTTCTTCAACAAATAGTAGGGCATTACTTTCATCAAGTTGGTCAAGCATAATCACTCATGTTGGATGAGGTTTGAGAGAGATGTAGCTGAATTTAGAGATGCTTTATGCAAATTTTCGATTGAGAGATGATTTAAGTTTGATTACATGAGAAATAGCAATGGTAGGGTAGATGCGCAATGTTCAAACAGATATTCGATGATTGTAGGTGGTATGTTTGTGCGACAATATCAAAGGTTAGTGGTTTTATTACATACTGAAAGCTTGTGAATGAGCATAGTTGCCTATAGTGTTGAGGAAAGAAAACGTGAGAGATTAAGTTGTAAGGTAATTTCGGTTTGATTGTTGATATATTGAGGAGAAACCAACATTGTGTTCTAATGATGTTGTTTCACACTTTTAACAAACTGCATGTTACACGATAAGCTATGAGAATGCTTGGAATGCGTTGAGAGAGCGAAAGGATTGATTTTTAGTGACGATCTGAATCTTTCAAGCAGTTATATTGGTATATTAAGGCTGCAAGATCATTTAATCATGGAAGTCATATTGATTTAGAGGTAGACCAAGTTTATAAAAGATTCCAAAGATTGTTTATTTCTTACCATGCATGCATTCATGGGTTTAATCATTGTCGTCCCATGTTGTTTGTCGATGGAATATTTTTGAAAGGAAGGTTCAAAAGTATCTTGTTGTCTGCAATTGCTAAGAACGGTAACCAATTAGATCTTGATTTTCATTTCTTTTGTGATCTTTCTCGTTATTTTTGTGATCATTGCTTTTGTAATATGATTTATAAGATCCCGTTAGAAGCTGTTGTTCGTTATTTTGATATTATTATTTTGCAATGTTCTAAAAAACGTAAAGCGTGGCTAAGCGTGGAGGCCAAGCTTCAAACTTTTTGAGCCTAGGCGAGACTTAGGCGAGGGTGAGGCGAGAGCAAGCGTGAAAAACGTTTTCTTATTTTTAATATCATTTTAAATATTTTTTTAAAAAAAAGAGAAAAATAAATTTTTTAACTAAAAAGCGCGCGCCTAAGCGAGATTAGGCACATCTAGGCGTGACTAGGCGTGGATGTTCGAGCCTAGGCACGCCTAGGGGCAAGCTTTTTAGTTAAAAAATTAGTTGCTCAAAAAAGCGTCCGCCTAGGGCCTAGGCGAGGCGTGGAGGTCACGCTTTACGCCTAGGTGCACTTTTTAGAACACTGTATTTTGTGTAGGCTTATATCCATTGGCTTATGCTGTTGTAGATTCCGAGAACTACGATAATTGGTTGTGGTTCTTGGAACAGTTGCATAGTATTGTTCAAAGTACTCGAGAGCTTACATTGGTGTCTCGATCGAAACGTTGGGTTAATGGAAGCGTTGCCTAAGGCATTCCCTATATCGAATCATTTTTTCTGTTTACAACACCTTAAAGGAAATTTGAGGGATAAATTCAGTGGTGGTGGCTTCTCAAACAGTTATAGAGAGCGTATGGTCTGGTTGTTCCGGGAATGTGCACATGCTCCAACAATTACATTATTTAACTAGAAGTTAGATGTATTGAAACGTGAGGGGGGAGCTATTGTTCAAAGGTTTCTAGATGGGTTATCATTTGAAAATTGGTCGAATGCTCATAGTGTTGGATGTCGATATGGAGAGATGTCATCAAATGCAGCTGAGTCTTTCAATGCATGGATAGTTGATCGTAGGAGTTTGCCCATAACCCGAATGGTTGACATATTGAGGATAAAGTCGATGAACATGTTTGTTACGAGAAGAACCGATTCGTAATGCTATGATAATCTTTGTTTTATTTTCTCGCATGATCTTTTTTTTATTTTCACCGTGATAATCGCTTTTTTCTACATAATACTCTTTTATTTTCACCGTGATAATCGCTTTTATTTTCAATGTGATAATTGTTTTATTTTCTATATGATACTTATGTAAGTGAGTGGACGGGGTTGTCGTCCCAAGATGATAGAGAAGTCTGCAGGATATGCGATGAAAGTTGATCATGGAATATCAAGCGGTCTTCCGATACAATTTTGAAGTTTTTTTCGAGATCCATCGGTTTGCATGGATATCCGCAAAAGCACATATTCTTGTTTTCGATGGCGGTTGAATAGGTTCCCATGTGTGCATGCGATTCTCGCAATTAATAGATCCGGAAGGTGCTTTGATGAATTTGTTGATTATTATTTTCATATTGCGACATTCCGCAAGTCCTATGAAGAAGCTATACATCCCATTCCTACGCCAATGAGGTTGGAATATGAAAATTTCGCTAATTTTAACATTTTGCCTCCACCTACAAAAGAGACAACTGGAAGACCTAAAAGAGGCAAATTAGATCAAGGGGCAAACAAGTGCGGATGATACGATGTGGTAGGTGTGGAAAGTTAGGTAATCACAATAAGAAGACTTGTAAGGAGTCATTGGTCTAAAAGATTGTTCCCATGAAGAATATTATTCATTCTTTTTAATATGTAGGAACACAGTTGTGTTGTAATGATTTGTTGGTTGAATTAATGAAAGCAACATTTATTTTTACAAAACAAGATCACAAAATGTTTATTTTCACAAAACAAGATCACAAAATTAACAAAACAAGATTACCAACAATATCTCATTAAGAACATTACGTTGCAATACAAAGATCACAATTTACTATAATCCACGGTGTTTTTGAGAGTTATCTGTTCGTGTGAAAGATATTATTGTTTCTTTTTAAGTTTTTGTTGAGAGATATTATTTGTTGGTCGAATTAATGAAAGAAACATTTATTTTACAAAAACAAGATCATGGAATGTTTATCTTAATAAACATTTATTTTTGATATCGTAAATAGTTTAACAAAAACAATTATCACAAATAGTTTAACAAAACAATTATCACAAATAGTATTTTATTAATTAACAGCAGTATATTTACAATACAGTATCACAAATTGTATTCAGTATCAAAAACAAAATTTCAAGTACAATTTACAGTATCAAACAAAATCCGCAACTAGGAAATCTATTCATCTAGAATGAAAAAAATCTATTCATCCATTCATTCATCTACAACAAAATCCTTGATGAATTGATAAACCATATTTGCTTTATATTGTCTAACTTCTTTCATTGTCATGGTTTCTTTTATCTCTTCATTCTTTGCCAGTCTTTCCATCACATGGCAAACATGTATTCCACAATCGACATTGCAAAACAAAATTCAAAAACATGTAGTAAATGTCGATTGTGCTGCATGATAGCCATTTAAACACAAGATAATACAAATAGGGAGTTTGAAGGATTAGTTGCTTCTTACGTCCCAATGTGTTGTTGCGGACATTTCGTAGGAGATCAATGGATGATTGAATTCTTCTTCTTTGTATACAACAAAGATTTGTAACGGGAGATTTCATATATAGTTCTTTTGTTTGCTCTCAACATATTCTTTCTACACGTATTTGGAAAAAACAACAATGTAAAAGTTATCGTAAAACAAAGATATGGTAACTGTAACAACTTATTATCTTACCAATATTATAGTATCGCCCATATATCCGCATTTGAAGTCCCGTCTCTCGGCAAATTATTGTTGTAATGTGTCCATTGACCGCCTCAAAGTCGAATGTGAGTAGTGTCCAATGGTTTGGAAACCACGCCGATCCTCTTCTTCCATTTGAGTTCATCGGGAATAGCAAAAGTCGAGGTCGCCCAATGTTGTGGAGGTGCTCCAACACTATGTCGATTTTTTGAGATCTTGAAATTACCATTTCGTGATTTGTGACATGTAGCTGCAGATTCAAGTATAATATCAAGATAAGAAATTATTTTGTTGTTAGACCTAAGTTTGTAATTGAAATGTTTATGTTGAAATTAATAATTCATTCAAAGACAAAGAATCAAAATGACAAATCTTTTGTTGCAAGTGTCATCTACAATCGGGTCATTGGCCTTTAGAATTTCCCCATATGCATTAATTACACCGCATATAAAGTATCAAAGTTATGTTTTGTATAAGTTTATAATTTGGGAATACATTTTTGGTTTTACAATCTTATCAGATTTGATATTGCCTAGTCGCCAAGAATATCAAATAAATCCCCCAATCACAAAATAGAATTCTGCTCATGTTGGCATGTAAACCGTCGCTCTGCAATATAACACAGCATTAAAGCAATGAAACAGTATCATAATATCATAAATAAAATATTCATTAGTTGAAACAGTATCACAATATTTTTAAACAGTATCACAAATGTCTTAGTTTTAATCAATGATACTGTTTTATCACGAAAACAGTATCACAATATTATAAGTAAAACATTCAGTAATTGAAACAGTATCACAATACTTTTAAATAGTATCATGAATTAAAACATCAACAATTACTGTAGTGAAGATACTTACGATGGGACGTGGATTTTTCCGATCTTTGTGATCTTCTTCCTGTCATCTGCAGTTAAATATTTTGTTGTTAACCATTTTGCATTGATTTTCGTTGGTACTTTTTTTTCTTTCCTCATTGAAAGATCGAGAAGGTCCTCAACATTGATGATTGTATTGTCATCCTCTTCTACTTGCACCTTTTTACCTTTTGTGACTCTTTTTTTCGTAGCAGAGTAGGTGAAATCATCATCCATCTTTCTTTTTCTTTCTTTTTTTTCTTTTATTCTTTTGACTATTGAAGTTTGCTTTGTTGCATCCTTTGTTTTTGGACCTCTCTGTCATTCAAAGCTTGAGTGACTTCATGCACTACCTTTTCAGCCAAATTTCATTTACAAGTGAGGTATTCTCTTTTCCAATGATTTGTTCTCACTTGTAAGAGATTCCAAAGTTTGTTGCGCCTTTTGAGTTGTTCAACAGTTGTTATTCTTTTCCTCCAAAACTAATGCATGTAGAGCCATTGACTTTTGTAGCTGGTCTTCTATAATTTCGATTCTTGTGCTCATCTCGTTGAGCTCCCTGATATTCCTTTCATTTTGCAAAGTATCAAAAACATTAATTATCAAGATCAAAGTATTAAAATCATATTATTATCAAGATCTTAATTAAACAAAGATCACAACAAAACGAAGATCGAGAGACAATGGTATCTCAATAAAACGAGATCGTAAGAAAACAATAGCATAGATAAAAATAAGATTCATATCGCTTTTAAAATAAAGCAGATCATATATTCTAGTAATATAGATTTTTTGTATCATATAAATATATATTAGTGCATTTTATTCTCGTGAGACGCTTTCATCAACGATCTTTGCAAGATGCGCTCTCCTTTCTCTAGAGGCTTGTAATTCATCATCGAGTCTAGATAAACTAGTTATGACTTTCTTCTCTGATGAATCCTTAATTGCAGTTTCTTCCAGACGACTCAAGGGCAAGTGTAGCCAACTATCATCCTTCTCTTTAAAACCTCCATGTTCTACTTCATTGACGTTGTCTTCTTCACTTTCTTCCTTTTTGTTTTCTTCTGTTGAAATGTTATCCTCTATTCGATTGTCATCACTTTCTTCCTTTTCAATAGTATCTTTTGTTTCCGTATCAACTTTATCAGATTCTCCATCTCCATCCGATTCTTTATCTTCGTGAGATTCTTCATTTTCATTAAATTCTTCATCTTCATCGAATTCTTCAACAACCCGCAATGGTGTAGTTGAATAATAAATATTTTAGATGTTTGTATGTTGAATAAATCTTCATGTAAGATGTTGTATGCTGTGAATTGGTGATACTGCTATTACCTTTCTTTTTGATAGTTCGTACAATCGTGAGATTTTAGAATACATGTCGATCTCTTAAGTCCCATTTAATGCATTTTGGTTACGCATTCTTCTTCAACGCTTTTCAGGACTTTAAGTTTTTCAACAACCAATACTTGAATTTTCATAAATAAAAACTTATTAGTGCGAATATCACATTTAATGCAAAACAAAGATCAACAAATAAAACAAAGATATAGAAATCAAATAGCTTAATGCTAAAACCATGACACAGCCTGTGATATCAATTGGGTCTTCATTTTTACATAGGGAAGAATTTAGATATTCAAAGATGTGCTTCGACCATTTGTAAGTTTTGATCTTGTCGAGATCTTCAACATACTTGATATATCCCCAGCTCAAAGTCAGGGATTTATTTGGCACAAAGAACGATGCCATCAGGAAGAGCATCATTAACCTAGAAACATCGTCGATGTCTTCTTTTTGTTCCCATTTGCTGACTCTTAACCTGTAGATATTATTGTTTTGGTCAATTTGCGACAGTCACTGAACCTTCGTTGGGAGAAAACTGAAATCGATGCTGGCTTTTGTTTTTCAACCTCCATCAGATTTTTACCTTCGACGATTTCAAAAATACCCTTCACATCGTCCATCTTGAACTTTAGACGGGAGTTGTTTATCAAAAAATCTTTGTTTGACTTGTCGAAGCTCTCGATGATCTTATGCACAGATCCATATCACTGACAATGACAATATATTTGTCAATTTTGTCATCCAAGATCAACTTGATAAGATTGAAAATGGCAATTTCTTCAACCCATCCCTTTGAGGTTTTGTTAATGATAAACCTTTCACCTCCCTGATCACTGTTTGGAGGTTAGAACGATATTGTAGGTAAGGCTTCTTATCTATTGTTACTTTTCTTCAGATAGGAATAGACTTTTTTTTCCTATTGATTTATAACCAATTGTTTTGTATCCAAAAGTATTTTTGTTTTTTCGCATCATAAACAAAAACAGATTTCAGAAGTATCAAAATATACTAATGCACATCAACTAAGCAAAACAGTATCACATGATCAAAACAGTATCACAGATTAAAACTAACATTGAAACACTATCACAGGTTCAAACCTTGCCATAATTAAACAGTATCACAGATAAAACTAAGAGATTAAAATAGTATCATTATAAACTGGCAAAGAGAAACAGTATCATGGATTAAAACTGTATCAAAATATACTAATGTACATCAACTAAGCAAAACACTATCACATGATCAAAACAGTATCACGGATTAAAACTAAGACATTGAAAGCGAGATCACGAGTGTTCAAACCTTGCCATAATTAAACAAAGATCACGAGATAAAACTAAAAGATTAAAACAATATCAAACATTTTACATGGTTAAATAGCACGTTCTAACAAAAAATAGTATCATAGAAACAAGGAAAAAATTCAGCAAAAATAGAAGCAGTATCAAAGATCTAAAGAGTATCAAACATTTTGCATGGTTAAATAGCACGTTCTAATGTAAAACAAAGATCATAGAAACAAGGAAAAATTCAGCAAAAAATAGAAACAAAGATCAAAGATCTAAAGAGTATCAAACATTTTGCATGGTTAAATAGCACGTGCTAACAAAAAAAAAGATCATATAAACAAGGAAAAATTCAACAAAAATAGAAAGCAAGATCATAGATCGAAAGAGTATCAAGCATTTTGCATGGTTAAATAGCACGTTCTAAGAAAAAAAAAAAAAAATCACCAAAACATCAACATATATTATACAAGATCACGTATTTCAAAGCCCTACATCACTTGTTACGGCAGTGAAAAAAACTAACCCACCGGAAAATGCATTATCAAAAATTTATCGAAGAAATTACTTTCGCCATCGATGTATGCGGTTAGGATTTGTAGTTAGGATTTGCGGTGAGAAGAATCAATCACGTAAGAAGATGAAGTGTGCGTAAATAAATGGAGGTTTTCAAAGTGTTGTACGTGTTTAAATGGCGGTTTGTGCAATTGGAGGCATATTGGACTTTTGGCACTAAAGTATGATTTTAGTTGAATTAAGATTGGGCCATATGACTTTTTAGCCCAATTTGGCAAAGAAATGATGACCGCCCAAAATTTTCCCTACATAAAATACATTGGATGAAATCCTACATTTTCCCTTCAACCCTCAACCACCAATTCCATTTGTTCTGATCAACCTTGATATTTTCGTGTTAAATCTTTAGATTTTTCATAATTAACAAACGGATATAAATATATTTTGTCTTTGTTTGTAAAATCTGAAACCGAAAAATCTTCTTTTTTCCATTTGCTTTCAATCTGATTTTGACAAAAAAAAATAGAAAATAAATAAACTGTTCGAAACAGAAAGCCCAAAACGATTTCATACCAAAAAAAAAAAGATGACCCCAACACGTTTCGAAAAAGTTCTTGCATTTATCATTTAATATTAAATGTTATAATTCATTTTTCTTTATGGTGAAAATATAAATATAAATCTGAAGAAAAAAAATTTCTCTAGTATACTCGTGAGATTTATGAACACTCCGGATCCTCCAAAATAAAGAATGCCACTTTTCTTGTATCTTTTCTATTTAGGTAAGAATTTTCGATAATCAATCTTTTTATGTTTTATTTTTATTTTTAACTAGTGCATCACCGCAATGCAATACCGCGAGTTGACCGTTCGATTTAATTACACGCACAGAGAAATAATATTTATTACATTTGTGTATAAACATTAATTCCAGCCACATGCCCAAAGTTGGGTTCCCATCAACATATTCTAGATCTTCTAGTAAATAGCATAATGTTTTAAAAGTTAGCAATTGTGAAAAAATAATTAAATAACGCAATAAATTAATTTGAGTAGTAGATAATGCATATTTATTACTTACCATTCATTTTGACATTGCATGATAATGCATCATCTAAAAACGGAGAAAAAAAAAAACACAATAAACCATTACAAAATTGTGATTAGAGTATTATATGCATTACAACTTTCGAAATAAATTATTAAGCTAATTTGAAGTTACTAAAAAAAAATCCTTACGTTTGTTTAACCCGATATTTTGATCATCAACATCGTTTTCATCATTTTTGTCATCCATATTCGACTTCTCATTGTACACCGTTAACGCCCCTCATTTAATAATGTGCAATCATCTGAGGGATTAATATCCTTTGTCAAATTAGGTTGACCCTTTAGATATTGCAAATGCGATGTAGCATAGTATCCGATCTTTTACGAACCGCGCTTGTTGTTAACCGGTTTGAACCAAGTGTTGCTTCTACACTATCGTTGTCTATTAGTTTAAACAATATGAACTCAAAAAAAAAAAAAAAAAATTGAGCGAAACATTAAAAATTAATAAATACCATTAGTATGTCACTTAGTGGTGCCGTTGAGAACGAACTTGAGCCAAATGTATATAGATTATCAATAGATGTCGCACATGCACGACTTCCATGTGCTTTCTTCATCCCGATTCTAAAGCTTTTGTTTAAATTGACACATATATCATAAATACAATGAGCATAATAAAATAAAATTGGAAAACTAAATCCTAATCGTGTCGGTTAAACCGAGTAACCCAATTTATATCGGGAAAAATGTCACATCATATATTAAGTAAATTAAAAACAATGCCATAAACATAAGTCAATAATTGTTTAAACGCATGGTTTTAAATAGTTATACAACTTTAAAAAAAAAAATTTAATCATCGAAATCATTAACCTCATTAATTAGACTTTTATAGACTCAGTATTATATCAAAAACATTATTGTTCGCCCAATCTACCACAATCACCCAAAAGATGCCGAAACCCATTCAAAATCTGTTCTGGGCCTAATTAAGATATCGGTCCAACACAACAAAAATATATACATAAAATACATTGGATGAAATCCTACATTTTCCCATCAACCCTCAACCATTCGCACTCCTGCCTCTCAAGAGGCTCTCACTCTCACCAATTCCATTTGTTCTGATCAATCTTGATATTTTCGTGTTAAATATTTAGATTTTTCATAATTAACAAATGGATATAAATATATTTTGTCTTTGTTTGTAAAATCTGAAACCAAAAAATCTTATTTTTTCTATTTGCTTTCAATCTGATTTTGACAAAAAAATAGAAAATAAATAAACTGTTTGAATAATGGGGAAGCCCAAAAATGATTTCACCCCCCTCCCCTTCCCAAAAAAAAAAAAAAAGATGACCCCAACACGTTTACGAAAAGTTCTTGCATTTATCATTTAATATTAAATGTTATAATTCATTTTTTGCTAGAAAAAAAAAAAAAATAAACAATCAATATGTGAAATCAATTAAAGAATCTGAAAAGTTATTTCATTTATCATATATAATATTAAAAGTTACATTTCGTTTTTTACATGAAAATAAAAAATATTTCCAAACTCCTTTTTGAAGTATCTGCTATCATCTTCAAGATTTTGCTAGTCAAGGTCATGACTCAGAAAATACAGAGGAGTTGTTTAATCTTTCTCATGCTTCCTTGAGAGGATATTTGATATATTTAAATAACAGTTCATGATTTTCAAAATAACCTCTGAGGCCATTTCTATATCGTACAAAAGCATATCTAGTGTTAGCTAGCATGTGCAGGATTACACAATTATCTTTACAAAAGTGTCATTCTGATGAATTTCCACCTGAACGTGATAATGAAGGTCCATCGTCTTCGTCAGTTAACGAAAGGGGAGATTTTGGATCATTTTTTGAGAGTCAAGAACAAGAAAGATGGAATGCTAATGAATGAAGGGCAATTATAGCAACTGATATTTAGGGTGAAGGAATATTTGATATTTTTTTTATTGAATATTATTGAAATGTTATTAATTCTTTTTAGTATTTAGGTTATTTGTTAATCTCAATGATTTTTTTTTTTTGGGAAAAAATATTTTTATTGATATAAGAAATATGATTAAGTACTTTAGATTTTTAATTACATGTGTCGTAGAGATGATTTGGACATGCGAAAAATTATTCAAAATAATATTATATTATGTAGGCATTTATGTTAATTTTTTTTTTAAAAAAAAGTGAAAGTCTTTAGAATTATTTAATGAAAGTCTAAAGAATTTTTGAAAATCTTTTATAAATTCGTAACAAATCTATAAAAGTCTACAAATTCCATATAAGTCGCTCATTTACAAAAATATAAAAAATTTTTAAAAATCTCAATTGAATAAACTATTTAAATAACTGTACTTGTTTGACAATTAAAAGTTGAGAATCTTAAAATAGTTTCAAAGGTGGCCTTAGTATATGAGATTTTGAAAGTTAAAAGTAATTATCGTATCAAATTAAAGATATGTTTGGCATAGTTTTTCTTAAAATCTTTTTTTCCCAAACAGGAACCAAACAACATTTCTAATGTTTGACTTTGAGTTTGTCTACAATCATCAAATAAGATGTCAGTGAATCCGTCCTAATTTTCCTTGACTGTATCCTAGTCCACGTTAGTGTACCCCAGTAAATAAATGAAAACGCATTGATTCTCACAAAAATAAAAATAAAAATTGAACGCCCACATGGTACGTAGTGATCAAAGACCATTTTATTGATTCCATTATTATTTTTTCCTTCCAAATCATGAAATAAATAATAGATACTTAGGGCATCTTATGTGATATATATTATTATACAAATAAAAATAAAAAGATACTACATTCTTATATTGTGACCTAATCTTTCGGTCAACTATAATTGGTTGTCGAATTTGTGTGATCGTCTGAAATAATAATAATTATTTGGAGATTATTAAGAATAAAATTAAAAGACCATAGTCTCTAATAATAATAATAATGTACATGACATTATACTATATATATGTATGTGTTTGTGTGTATGTTTGTATCTTTGCTAAAAATATCTATTAATGTTGTTTAATATGGATTAATCCAAGGGATTAAATGGAGCAAAATCATGTGTCTTTAATTCCCTGGAAATTAACCATGTTTTCAGATGCCCTCCATATTCTTGCAGCCTCGTTTGAATTGGATCCTAGCTTGGAGGTTGAAGCTTCATTACAATCCGAAAAGTATTTACCAGTCATGTTTACGACTCTTGGATGTGTAGCAACATAACAAGTCGTAGCAGCTGCCTGAATGACATAATTTACATAAATAAGTTTATCTCATCCGCAATATTGAGTTACGGGAACAAAGAAATGTTACCTGAGGAATGGTCTTCAAAAATTTTGAAGCCAAAAAGAACACGAGATCTGCATATAACAACTTTCAATTTTACTTCGATCTCGTAAAGCATATATATATTTAGGGAGAGACGAGCACGCGCACTGACCAGTAATAAAGCCTTCACGATCTCGAGTGAGTCTAGTTCTAACAATCCCGGGATGAACACAATTTACCGTCACATTTGCATTTATTTCCTGCAGCAATATTATTATATATTGAAAATTAATTACTAAATAAAATTAAGAAAACAATTATTTTAAATTTGGAAGCCTCGACCTCGAGTCTGTAGGAAAGTTCCTTTGTATGCAAAACGTTAGCCAGCTTCGACAGAGCATAAGCACGTGTACCATCGTATTCACTGTCAAACCAAACATATATATTCACAATAAAGTCAAACGTTAATCAATTTAATTAATTAATGATGTTTATTGAGTAAACTCACCATGTATTCTTTGTTATCAAACCAAGATAACTAATCAAATCCCCAGAAAACCAGTTATGAATGTTCGATGACACGTTCACTATTCTTCCTTGAACGCCGGTGGTTTTTGCCGTTTTGATCATATTACTAAGCAATAACTTCGTCAACAGAAAATGACCTAATTCATAATTAACAACATTAATTAATGTTAATCTAGTACTTGTACTTATAACACATGCTATATTTTTTAATGATTTAATTAGAAAATTAATTACCTAGATAATTAGTAGCAAAACTCATTTCAATCCCATCCTCGGAAATGCTGTGATTGTACGAGAATTTCCCGGCGTTGTTTCTGATAACAATAAGTGTTCATAAAAATTGTTGGTTCCGAAATAACAGAAATATAGGAGATGAGATGTGTGAAAAAAGGGAGAGAGGGTTACATAAGGAGATTGAGAGGCAAATTGAGAGACTCAAACTCAAATGCAAATTTTCGTACGGAGTGAAGAGAGCTAAGATCAAGAGACATGACGATAATTTCCGACTTTGGAAACTCCGAAACAATACGAGCCTTAGTATCCTCCGCGGCTTTAAGGTTCCGAGCAGGCAAGACAAGCCGTGCTCCGCGTTTAGCCAGCACCTTAGCCGTCTCCGCCCCAATCCCAGACGTCGCACCTGTTTAATTAATTAGGTAAAAAAAAAAAAACATTTTTAATTCCATCTTGAAAATTCTCTCCATGATTTCTGAAGAAAATATTCACCTGTGATGATGGCCGTGATGAAACGAAGATCAGGACAGTGGTCAGTGACTTGGTCGGCGGTCGACTTGGAGCCGAAGCCACTCGGTCCAGTGGAGCCGATCAGGTACTTGACAGTCTCGAGCATTTCTTGAAGAAATTACTTTTGTTTTGGTTGTTTTTGAAGGGATACAGTGTTTCAAAAAAGTAGTAAAGTATTTATGTTTGGAAGCAAGTTTCAGTACTGAGAAGACTGTTGCTGATGGAAAATCCAAGTACGTATAAATGTTCACTTTGCAGTGAGTCAACAAAAAGGCTAGCCAGAGAGGGAAATAGTACACAAATAGGCTTAGCTTTTTGCAGTTTTTGCAGGGTGACATAAAGGTTAATGTTAGGGATTAGGGAATCTTGTTTGGTTAGTTTTTTTTTATAAATTATAAGCAATAAATTTTATAATAAACTCAAAATAATTGTGCATTGATGATAGATGTAATTATATGTCAAACTTATTCAATATTTTAAAAAACGTAAAATATAGTGAAATGCGTAAAATATAGTGAAATTTCAACCATTTATGCTTAAATGAAGTCTAAGCGCGACTTAGCGAGAAAAGAAAATGACAAGAGCGAATACGAAGTGTGAGCGTGGTTAGATGTAAAACCACACGTCAAGCTTATGTACCACTTAATTAGATTTTTTAAAACAGTGAATTTACCAACAAAATTGATTATAGCCTGTTACTAGTTAAATGATAAAGAAAAAATGAACATGTGTATCTTTTGTTGTATATGACTCAATCTTAGCATATTTGTCTTTGAAATTATAATTTGTCTTTATATATGTCTCGATAAGTTGTGGGTTGATAACAATAATTATTTGTGGGTTTATTATTATAAAAATTAATAACAATAATTTCTTATTAAAAAAATTAAAAAAAAAATGTAATCCTAATAGAAAAGTGTGAATAGATATAGTCGGCGATTAATTAAAATGGAGGATTCCAGAAAATCAGAAATTAATTAGGGGAGGGCACAGGCATCTAGGTGGACTATAATTAATAAAATCTATGGAATCGCACGTGAGGCTGGAAGTTTAAGGTCAATCCTGCGGCCTCGAATCTGTCATTTCTTCGTCCATACTGATAAGCAACAAGTCAAAAAATAAAAATAAAAATAAATAAATTATATGAATTATTAATACTAAACATTTGTATATAAAATTTTGGGTTGAAAAAAGTAAATAATTTTTGACCTTAAATTTTAAAAATATTAAAGAAAAATTTTTTGAAAAGTGTTTATATTAAAAGTGGGAAATTTTGAAAAAAAAAATTTCCATAGAAAAAAAATGTTGCAATCAAATAAAACAAAGAAAATATGTGAGAAAATACATTTTCCATGAAAAATTTTGTCAATCAAACATCGAAAATGAAAAATTGGTGAAAATTTTCATTTTCCATGAAAAAAAGGAATCAAACATGACCTAAATTGAATATTTTGAAGTGTTTATATTATAAGTTGGAATAAATGTGTGGTTAAAAATATATTGTAAGTTGTCGGTCATATAAAATGTGTATACAAAATATATTTGACCAATGGACTATCTAAAATTATAATTTATGTGTAATGATCTCCTCTCTATAGTGGAGGAGGAATTATATAGGCAACATGACACGTGTCATGTGGCCACTGAACAAGTGATTGACATTTTTGTCAATTATTTTTTTTCTTCTCCAATGACTACAAGACACGTGTCTTGTGGCCTTTATAATTCATCTCCACCTTAAAGAGGATATCATTATCCTTTAAGCACTATCAAACATGTGAATTGTTCGTGTAAAGTATGTACTTGTCTATAAGAAAAGAAAACAACATTTTGGATTGTTCGGTGAGAGTTTTTTCCAAAAACATTATAAAGCATCTACTTTCTTTTAATCACTACAAAAACATTTGAAAAAATGACCTTATTTTTTGCAAAAATCATGAATCTAAAAAAGCATCTACTTTTCAATTGAAGTTATAATGACCTCAACTTTGCAATCATGAATCTAACGACTCCAGTTCAATTGAAGTTATAATCTAGAACCATGCAACCGTACATAAATTATCCTAAAAGAGTGAAAAAAATATATATTTAAAAAAAAAAAAAAAAGGTGTAATGGGCTTCTTAGGAGCCAAATGGCAATTATTATAAAGGATAAGAAGTGATGAAAATTCAGCCTTTTGAAGCACTTCCTCAACTCCCATTCTTCTTTCAATGACCCACCAAAAATGTTCCACATCTTATTCTTTGTGCACCAAAACTATTCTTTTCCACTTTTCATAATTGTAATAATTATCTAATTATCTTGAAAATTCGAGGATTTACAAAATATTAATATGTTATACCTGACAAAATAAATACGTATATATTATATATATACTCAATAAAAAAGTTCAAATAACCTGTATTAATCCTTACGTCATGTCATTTTTCACTATAACAATTATAAGGTATTCACAAATAAGCTACTACTAATAAATTACGGTGGCACAAGGAGGATTTTGAACTTGTTAGTAATCGATAATGTTTTAAGGGGCAGAGGTAGGGGATCAATCTGGTCCCATTATGAAAAAAGTTAATTTTTGAAGTGTAAATTTTTTTTTATATAATATTACTCTTTCCAAAAAAATCCTTGCCATGTTAGTGGTGATGTTAGCTTTTTTTTTTTTCTCTCTCTCTCTCAAAGACCAGTAGTACAATTTGAAATGTATGAATGTTGTAGTGTGTAGAGAGCACATGAAGTACAACTTGGATTCCACATAGCCAAATCGGTACGTAAGACCCTAAAAACTTCCCACCTCGGATTTCCAGACCATAATTAGTCGATTTGGACTATTTTTATACCTATGCATTTTATTTAAAACAAAGAAAGTTATATGTTTTTTAAGGAGAATGATTTCGTGTACATGATAAGTAGGAGATCAATTGTCAATCTTAAATGAAAGTCTTGGCATCAAGCGGTTGGACACACAACTTATTTGTGCGTGAAACACACAAATATTATCCACACACAATAGACAGACATATATCCTGTCCTCTATGGACAATAGATGATTCATGTTTTTTAAAGCCTAGTGCACTTTGAAAATGGTGATAGTCTCTTGTACCGTGAGAGAAAAGGTGTTTCTTCTTATCTTCACAATTCATGCCAACACTTTTTGATCTCTTTTTTAAGCATTATTGGGGGTGGGGTCAGGATTGAACTAGAAAGATCTAAAATTTTAAATTGAAATGGACTAATTTTTTTGGACAAGACTAAATTTAGACTCTGTACTTACTTTAATCTTAGGGTCTGAAAAATACTGTCTTTGGTACATTTATGATTTTTCCTGTTTTATTACAGTTTTTTATTTAAAAAATAAGAATATTTGGTCACAATTTTTTTCTCTCTCATCGACTCAAGTGTTTTATTTTTTTATAATCCTAATCACTTCATAAATCTAGGTCCTAAATTGGAAAACTCCCCGAAAATTTCCAAATCCTTGGAAAACACTTTTGATGATTTATTATTACTTTTTTTGTGAAATCGTTTTTAACCCGAAATATAAATCACAATTTGGCAAATTTTGAAATTTTTGAAGTGTTTCGTCTCTAAAATAAAATGTGTGTTTGCCTTGAATTTTGTTACCATTGGCCAATTTTCTAAAAACATAAATGGTTGCTAGGTGCGGAGGCCAAGCTTCAAAATTTTCAAGTGAGACAAGGACGATACATAAAATATGGCTAGACCTGTAGGTCACGTCTCACACCTAAACGGAGTCTAGGCGCAGTTTAAATGGACTTTTTAAAACAGTGCCATTAACAAAAGAATAATTTTTTAGAAATTCTATCATAAAAAAAAAAGAAGACAATTTTCAACGAAATAGTAGAATTAGATATTGGAGAGAAAAACTTTATATTTAATCATTTACCAAGTTTGTTGCATGTCACAATTTGATTATTTTACAATTTTTTTTAAATAAATAATTTGTTATATTCAAATAGATTGATTTTTCCAAATTTTACCAGAATGCCTGATTTATCAAAAAGTCATGCTAGAAATTGTTATATACCATATTTTTTTAATTTAAAAATTGGCTTCGGCCCCTAGCTTCAGTGGCTTGAGCGAAGGCTACCCCTACTCTCTCCACTTCTAGATGTGGCGTTGTTGTAATTTGAATAAGACTGAACAAGATTAAAAACGTAGTGAGCTATTCAAATTAATCTATTGTATTATATAATCTTATGAACGTAGTAGAGTGCACTAAACATAGGCTTTAAAGTTCTAGTAAGATGATTACATATATATATTTGACTAATGACACTAAGACGGTGTCTTTTAAATTTAATTTATTGGCATCCCCCTCTCTCCAATTAGAATTAGATGTTTTGTTAGCCAACTATAATTGACCATTTTATACATTTGTGCTCCTGATTTTGACTTCCCATTAACTCATTTCTCATTTTTCTAAAGAAAAATAAACATTTTTAATAGAATCATTAATTGAATATTCCCATTTGTCAATGATTGCCACACTTTCTTTGGGAGCCCCCAATCTTAGAGGGACCCCTCCTTAAAATCAAAATCACGATTTGGTGCTTTCAATCCCCTAATCTAATAACATAATGATCTTGGTCCGATTGGACTAATCATCTTTCCACTTTCCCTACTCAAAAAAAGCATATTTTTTTGTACATTCAACCCTTTTTCTTGTGAAATATGATTGTTCATTTATATCGAGATCATATCACTTGAGATCTAACAAGAAATATAAATTAAAACGACCATATTACTTAACTCGTGTAAAAAAAAAAAAAAAAAATCTAATGAAATTACTATTAGTCTAATTATTGCTTTTGCAGAGATGTAGCAGGCTGACCTAATTTTGGGTTTGTTCTAATTTTTTCTTATAAATAGGGAGCCGTCATTATGATTTTACATATCACAAACAATGGGGAAGAGAGAGAGAGAGAGAGAGAAGGTGTCAATTATTCTTGTAGACGACTATTTTATTATAGTGAATTATTAAAGTAGAGGAAGATGACGTAGTCTTACATTAAAATAAAAATCTATAAAATTAAGTGTTTGTGTGTTTTTTTTTTTTTTTGGGCGATATTTTGCTATTGATAATATAGAATTATGGTATTTAATTCTCAACAATTACTTTGCGGAGCTAGTTTTAACAGGATAATTACTTTCCTTCTAGAAAAAGACTGAAGAAAATTAATGGCCCACCACTAAATACAAATCAACTAAATCATAATCCATATGGGGTAATCAATAATCTAGTTTAAAGGTCATGATTCATGAATCTATAAACGTATTATATGATATGTCTTATTTTCAGTGTTATATCTAATTTTAAAATTATAAAATTGTAAATGTTTTGTCAGTTCATTAGCTTGATGTTGACAAAAAGATTAAAGTAAAAGGCAACTAACTCCACTGGTTTTGGAGCATAATTAGGTGATCAATTAATGCTGCAACATCAAGATATAACGTCACCAAATTTACCTTAAACTATTGCCAACTTTCTTTTTCCTATCATAATACCATCATTGCCTTAATTATTGTTCTTTTTCTTTGAATAGTTTTTAGATATTAGTAGAATAGGACGTCTTCTTCAAAGGATGAATAAGCTAATCAATCGATATATATGTATAAAGTTGGTTAAAATTTTGTCCGACTAAATTTGATATTTATATAGGATAACGAGAGTTGATAATGAATTTTTTGTGTTGTCCACTTGAAACGATAAATGTGGCCTAAGGTGTCAATCAATCATTTTCCCTTCAATCAAATTAATGTTGGCATGGAAGGGGAGCCAAATTTATGAAAAAGATAGCTGCAAAAAGAAATCTAGAGTTGTTGGTCAATGCAACCAAAACCCTAGGAATGTGAGGATTCATTACTTTATGAATAGCTTTTGTAATCACTAATTGATTAAGAAGAATGAACAAATCTTATTTAGGATGGAAATCAGCTTCATACCACTTTCTTGCATAAAAAAGAAATTTCTAACTTGAAAATTGTTGATTTTTAAATGCACATTCATGATTAACCAAACGGTTGAGTATACTAAGTTTGACCAGATCGACAAGAATGCGCATCTAGTGTAGTGGTATCATAGTACCCTCCCACGGTACTGACCGGGGTTCGATTCCCCGGATGCGCATCTGCTGTTTTTTGATTTCTTGCTCCAACAGTGTGTTATACTGTCAGTTGTCTTATAATTAATATTTAAAATTGAGAAATGAGTTTTTGTGAAAACTAACCCCCATTGAATGAAGTTCAGTTTTAAGGTTAACAGTAGAATATATTTTAATCAAGCTAATCGACCAACTTGATGAAGCACAAGCAGGTGGCCCAGCTGAATTGGAAGGATCTGTCGTTGTTAGCTTGTTATTTCTCAGCCGTTAAGGACTAGCCCAACTCAATTCCTTTGGGCTATGTCCTGCCGCCTGAGCCCAAGAGGAAGAGGCCTACATGGCCATGGTGAGAACCGGCTAGTGGATAAAGGTTGGGCGCAGCAAAGACAGGCCCATTTTTATTTTATTTTTAGTCATTCTATGTAGGGAAAATTATGAAATTTACTATACTTCCAAAAAAAATTTAAAAAATACTCATAACAAATAGAATTAATTGAAAATTTGATTTTAGAAATATTACCATCCAATTATCTACTCGGTCATTTCATTTTGTTTTTGTCCAATATCATCAAAATCAACATTCAAAATGCAAATCTTATTTAACAAAATCCTAGTCAATATTCAACAAATATGTTAAAATTCACGAAATTAGGGGTGGGCAAAACCCGATTCAAACCGGTAGAACCGTCTCGACCCGACCCAACTCGACCGGTTTGGGTGGGTTTTGGAACGATTTGGGTTGGGTTCGGATTCGAGAGGAAAGGATTTTGATCGGGTTGGGTCGGGTTACGGGTTGGGTCTAATAACCCAACCCAACTCGACCCAAACCGGACCGACCATACCCATTTAAAAAAAAAAAAACCTAGAAAACCCGACCCATAGCCAAAGCCAAAGCCAAAGCAAAGCCAAAGCGAAGCCCTAAATCGATTTTCATTTCACTTTCCACCGGCTCCTTTCTCGATATTGTCCGCGGTGCCTCTCTTCTCTCATGACCTCTCTCGCTGCCCAGTACCGGCCAACTACCGATGTTTCGAGGTTAGTCCCCACAGATGCTTCTATTTTTTCATCAAAGTTAAATCTGAATTCCATCTCTCCGTCGCCACTAAGCGTCGTCCTCTCTCTCTCTCAGCCTCACTCTCCTCGCCTATGGACACCCCACCCAATGACCACTAAGTAGGTGAAAGTTCAAATGACTCGATTCACAAAAGTTTAGTGACCTCTATTGTTATTGTGTATTTATTTTTCCGCTTCATTCATCCCATTAGTTCGACCTTTAGCATTTGAAACAAAACCATTTAGAATCACCTGCTATTTGTTTATTCACAACTCGTGTTTTTGTCAAGGAAGGAATTGGAGGTTTTGATGAAAGTAATTTGACTTTATTAAACCCGACTACGTTCTAATGGCCCTGTGTGTGGTGTGTGCTTTCATTCTCAATATATTCATATTGGGCCCACAAAATTAGTCCACTAATGACTTCAAAAACCTCAACTGCGTGAATTGGGCCAAAGCCCAATCGCTAACCCGACCCAACCTCATGAAGCTTGGTCGGGTCGGTTTGAGTCGGGTTTAAACCCGTGGGACGGGTTGGGTTGGGTTGGATTTTAAGCTAAACCGATTTTTTTTGGGTTGGGTTCGGGTTGGGCCCAAAACTGACCCGACCCGACACAACCCAATCCAACCCACGTCCAATACTACTATTGAAATATCCAAAAAGTCCAATTCGAAGTATGATGGTGCATATTGCTAATGAATTGAATACAATGATTGTTAGTTTATTATTCTAATGTTTAGTGACTTATTACGGTATATATGACTTATTTCGGTATATATGTGTTGTTTTAGGGTGGAGAAAAAATACATCATCTTGATTTTGTTATTGTTTGCTTAATTTAAGAAATTTCTGTTTATTATTTTTTAAATTAATAATTAATAAAAAATAGAAAAATAAATAAATTACAACTATCTAGTGTCAAATACATTTGTAAGGTGGTCATTACTTTTCAAAATTTTAAGACAATTTAATATACTATGTTTTTTCAATTATAACTAAGTAGATGACATAATAATCTCTTCTAGGGATGTATCCCATCTTACCCATTGCTCATCTAGGCAGAGGGAACTTTTTTTTTTTTTTTTTTTCATATTTTAAATATTTTGTGTTTACTTTGTTTGATAAAGATTTTTGTATATTATAAGTAGTGGATCTTATAAAATGTGTGGATAAAAATTGTGGATTTTATAAAATGTGTTGATAAAAAAAATGTTTAACTAACTAATAAGAGCATATGTTTAGGTAGGGATCAAATTTATCTCTCCATTAAATGTGTTAATATGTTAGTTAATTGTATTTATTATGGTCATTTGTTAACTAGTTTGTTAAATTTAAGCTAGCACTTTAACTAGCTGACATGGTATTTAATTATTTTTTTTTTTTTTTCCTTGTTTCAATCTTATATATACATTGTGAATGTCAAATAACATTTATTTGATAGTCAAATACTAATTAAACTTAATATGTAGATGTATCAATTAATATTTATTTTATTATCTATATAGCTAACTAAAATTAAAATATGAGGATCACTCTACGTAGTTATAAACACAAATAGAGTTTCAATTATAACTCTCAAAAGGTCAAATGAATAAAAACTGTGCAACTTGTCCTTAGCTCTTTAAGACGGATAGCAGCTAGTTAGTCAGCAAAGATGTGTATTTATTTATAGCTTATTCTTAATTAAGCATTTAACTTAGCTTTAGGGGACCATTGAGAAGTAGTAGGTTCGATGAGACTTTCAACATATAGTTAGGCGAGTTTTTTTGTTGTTAACTGAAGATGTTCAAGGTTCATTCTAATGTGGTTAGTTTTTGTATGATTGATATTGTCATTCCGCATAAAATATAGAGATATGGACCTCTAGGTTTTTTTTTTTTTAATTAATTAATTCAACACACCATCACATCTCCAATGTGGTTTTTAGGCCTCCACTAAGAAAGAATTAGGAGGTTTGGATATCCCAACCATATATAAATAATTTGTAAAAAAATACATAGGAAGAGACATAAAATTTGACCTCCAATCATAAAAGTTAAAGCAAACAAATAAATGAATAAATAATAAAGCAATAAATAATGAGATACTACTTCTAATACAAATAGTCCTAAAAAATTCTATAAAACCCTAACTCTAGGAAGCCCATGTCTATTAATCTGAACTAAGCTGCAGTAACGTCGCGGTAATGTTGTACTCGAAATAGTAACAACGATCACAACCCTCTGAAGCAAGTAAGTCAGCCATCTAGTTGCCCTCGCGATAAATATGAGAAATAGTATCACGGTTGAAGTCAATGAGATGTCTGATGTAATGAAGAGTGGCCTGAATAGACTAAGGTCATTCCACCTCTGGTGATGCAGTGAATAGCTAAAGTAGAGTCGGACTCAATCCATAAATCTGAGAGTACATCCTCTGAGTAATAATAATATCGTCAAAAATAGTCCTAAGCTCGGCCTTTAGAACAGGGCACTCGCCATATGAAGAAAAGAAAGCGTGTTGCGAACACACTGATTTGATGAATCTCTAATAATCCCCACTCCACTCGCAAATCCATCTTTAACGCGTATCCATCAGTGTTGAACTTGTAAGATATCACTAGTGGAGTACACCAATAAACTAAAAAGGGAGAGGAAGTGATGGAGTAGTAAGAGAGATACCAAAAAGATGAGCAATATAATATCTCATCGCCAATGAATAATCGAAATAAACAGCATGTATGTAGTAGGGAGATAGTATGGTATACTCTCCAAATGATCCGTCTCGGCTCCATAGAGATATTCTAGTACTCTGCATCATTCATCACAGTCCAAATAAACTAGATAATCAAAAGAAGAATGATCGTGCGAATATGACCCTACCTGACAAACTGATCTGAGAAACGCTAATACTGAAAGCGATATTGACAACTCTCCATCGGCCGAAGGGCTATATGAAAATGTCAGAAAAATAGTGCCAAACCTGGTTGGCAATACAACTGTCAATAAATAAATGCTGGATAGTCTCAATAGCCGAGCAACACTGACAACAAGAAGCCATATAACTCTCAATCGCATCTAAATCACAACATCAATTGGAATACGTCTCTGCCATAGTCTCTAGCTGAAGAAAGAGACAGTTGTTGGAATAATAGAACTCCAAATCATGATATATACAACCTAAATAGTATGCCCGGTGCGAACTAGCTGACATGCAGACTTGGTAGCAATCTAATATCCGAAGTATCCTTCCACATAATCTGATCGTGCACCTCAGCAGTGATAGGGATGATCTCTATTCGCCCAGCAATAATATATGGTATTAGCTGAAGAAGTCGGTTAGTGTTCCATCCAGTATCATTAAATAGATCTCTAATCGAGATGGATGAATGTGACAAGTGTGGGTGCTGATCAGCTAATATAGACTCGACCATCCATCAGTCATGCCAAAAGAATATCTGCCCATGCCATAATTGCCAAGCAATGTGTGTCTCCTCCTGTGGACCTATGTACTTCAGCCTCTTTCATACAGTTGAGGCATAGTAAGGAATAGTAGCTAGTAACGAATGGGTACTCTGACAATACATACTCATTAAAAACTAAGTCCATAATGACCGTTGAGATCTAAATAACCACCAGAGCTTTTATGGAGAATGTATCAACAAGATCTTGTAGTCTCCTAAAGCCCAGTCCATCATCCTCAGTAGGAAATTAGGAATACAAATGTCTTTTCATCTCCTCTAATGTAATCGGTGTGCATGGTCTCTGGAGTTCCAAATGAACTTAGCAAATATGCCTCTAACTTCTTCAAGATAGCATTTGGAGGCTTCATAATCTGAAGGAGATAGAGATGAATAGAGGATAGCACTGATCATATCAAAGTAATCCGTCTCCTAAATGATAGGAGTCTCGAGGGTCTCTAGAACCCGAACTAGAAATTCATATAAGAAGATCTTCGTAACTCCTTTAAATAAAGGAATACCAAGATAAGTGAAGGGTTACTACTGATGACGAAACCTTGTTAGAAGATCTTCCTGACTCCTTTAAATAAAGAAACACCAAGATAAGTGAATGGTTATTGCTGATGACGAAACCTTGTCAGATGCTCCAGCCTGTATATCTGACTAGTAGAAAATCTACTAGGTAAGATAATCCCGCTCTTATCTGTGTTTACCAACTACTCAGAAGTCCCCTTATAGTGCTCAATACACTGTAAAACTCGTTTGATAGACTGCTTCTGGCCATTAACGAAATAATCATATCGTCTATAAAGGACAAATGAGAGATGAGAGCGTCACCCTGTATATGTATGCGATCGAATAAATATGCTGATACTAGTTGAGTGAGCAATCGTGATGGCCCTCTAGTTACAATCTCTTAAATATAGACTAACAATATTGTGCAAGTCAATTGTAGAAAATAAAGAACACTTAATTTTTTTTTTCACTCGAAAGCCCAAATATTCAACCACAAAGATTCTCACTCGTTGATCATTTCTCAGGGTCTGTTTGGGATTGATTTTAGAGCCCGACTTCTGATAAATTGTTTTAGGCGTTTGGTAAATTTTTTAAAAAATAATTCTAACTATATTATCTAGTAGTAGTTTAGAGAAGCAGCAAAAAGTGGTAACTTTTTGAATTCTGCTTTTAATTTTTCTATTAATCTATTATTAAAATATCAATTTTGACCTTAATTAATTAAAATAATTCATTTTATGTCACATATTTATTAGTATTTTAATTATAATACATCTCCACAAATAATTTAAATATAAATTTAATTAATTTTTGTACAATATTAGTATGTTTTTATTTTTTAATATTTAAAAATTTTAAGATTTAATAGATATATATTATTTTTATTGTAAAAAAATTATGATAAATGTATTGTCTTAAAAAAATATTTGATAATATTACATATTGTTATACAAGTAAAAATAAATTTTATAATACTACTCATGATAATGATAATACAAAATAATATTATAATAATTAATGTCTATTTTAGTAATTTTATACAATCACACAAATAAATCACATATCAAACGCTTAAATACTAATTTTAAAACATAAATTAATTATGAAATAAGAGTTTACCAAAGCGTTATCATTAAAATTGTATTTTATGTTATTTATCTTAATTCCAGCTGACGTCATGCTAATGGCGTGCCTCCATAAGCTCGCAATTTTAGTTGAAAAATGTAATATGATAATTAACTCGACAATGCCTCGTGGCTAAACTAAATATAAATATTGCAAAACAAAGATAATTGTTTTTTTTTCAAAATTAATTACCCTATTACACAAGATCCTAGCCCTTCCTAATTGTAGTGCGTCACATTCACCTAATTTAGGTTTGGGATGGACCAAATATACTAGTATAACATGGCTCTTACGTGATTATTTTAATTAAATGGTAATTTGTACTATTAGTCTCTAATTTTTACAGTTTATTATAAATTATGTTCTTATTGACATATTTTAACGGATTTGTCATCTTCTTTAAATATACAAAAATACAAATAAACTAAAAATAACAAAAAAAAAATAAAATAAAATTACAAATAAAATCCCACAACTTTAAAAAAGTACAAAATAACTTTATCTTCTCCAAAAACTTATCTCACCTCATGTAATGATGGCAAAAAATCCCGCCCGCTTCGCCTCACCCGCCCGCCTATTCGGGTAATAGGGACGGATGTTTCTACCCCCACAGAATTCGAGGCCCGGGGCGGGATAGCCCGCCCAACCCCACCAAGATTTTTTCTTCTTCTAAAATTATAAAATAGAATACAAATTAAAACTTTGTTAGAAATAGACTAAAGAAGAATTGAACCAGGATTGAAATTATAAACTATAAATCTCAACCATTACATCACAATCCCATTCTTGAATTTTTTTTATTTTGTTTGCTACAAATATTTTTTTAAAAAAATTATTTCTTTTGTAATTTCTTTCGGTTTTTAAAAAAAAAAAAAAAAAATTTCGTGGGCGGTTGGCGAGCTAAAGGTTGACCCGACCCGCCCGCCCTGACCACAAGGTGTATGGGTCGACCCACCCCGGACCCGCTCTATTGCCATCCCCGATCTCATGGCCAAATCACTAATCCCCACATGGCATCCTTGACTTTCTTTGTTGAGCACCATGTCTAGTCCATAACAGACAAAGGAGCATACCATAACTTTAGCAAACAATGGAAATCAATAAGAGATTATCCACCTTTGCAACCCTAATCTTGAAGCCATTCTTGAATACAGGCTTCGTTCTCTTACTGCTATTGATTCGGTCACAAATTATCCCGGGAGGAAGAAAGCTTTGCAGCCGGCGAGTTTACAAAGACAAGACCATCATGGGCAATAGCGATTCTGTAGGCACTTTAGGGCTCAGGCTGTATGTGGACGACAATTTGTTCAATCATAGCCTTTCTGAATCCACATTTGAGTTGGCCGGTTGTCACTCTACCGGTGAATGTTTCCTAGAACAGTTAGTACCCTTGAAGCAATTCTAGTGCAATAATCGCAATTCCTGACAGTGTTTGTTTCAATGTGCCTGCAACTATGGTTACTAATTCGAATGATTAGGTACACCAGTCTCCTCAGCTCATAAAATTGGGATTACCATTTTTGTTTTCCCCCGTAGCTGATAAAAATGGAAATTTAAACCTACAAAGGTTGAGCATAAGAGAGACAGAGGCTGTTGTTGTTCACTGGTTGCAGCATTCTCTCTACGATGTCACTGGTTTAGACACCAATGCCCTTTAGGCTTTAGCTCTTGCAAAGGTAACAACAATGGCGTCAGTCGAATTGGCTCAAGGTACCTTTTTGGAGAAGATGAATTTATTTTGTATTTTTTAAAGTTATGAGATTTTATTTGCAATTTTCTTTTATTTTTGTTGTTTTTAGCTTTTTCTATTTTTGTTTATTTAAAGAGGGGAGGGGGGCAAATTCGTCAAAATATGTGATTGGAGACATGATTTGCAATTACTTGAAAGGTTGGGGATGTTTGGTGCTAAAAAAAGCGGTTAGGAGTATATTAGTAACAGATTTGAAAGGTTGGAGACCAAAATTAAAGTATCTTTTTGTTCAAAATTAAGTTGTCTAGTTAATTAAAGTGATACATTAGACTAACAAGTCATAAGAACTCGAATAATTGAAGTTTTTGAGTTGTAAAATATTTCCACACTTGTTCTCTTCTAGTAGTTGTTCTAATAATATGTCGTTTTGTTAGTTACAAACAATTACCACTTACAAATCCCTTCTAGCCCCATGATTGTTGTCACGTGAATTAGAAATATAAAATGTTGTTTTTTATATTGGCATGGGTGGTATCTATAAAAAAAAATTTGGGGTATAATGGCATTATTGTACTAATCTCAATTAGTTTAAACTTAAATCTCTAGATTAAGTTAGTGGAGTCATTAAAACAAAACCAAGTTGGAGGGTAGAAAGGGAGGAATATAAGTGAATGGGCAGCAATTTTAATCAACAAGTTAAAATTGGTAGCTCAAGTAGCCAAGCAAAATCAACCAAAATGGTTTTCACATGGTGCAATCATATTATATTTATCACACCCAAAATTTAATTATACTTTTCAATAACTAATTTTAATGCATTCTCCACCTTTTCCTTTAAAAATTAAAAATTAGAAAATAAATTCCACCTCGTACTGCAATTTTCGTGAAGTATTAAATCATATATAATTATTTTTATGAGAACAATAATAAATAGACTAAAGGGCTGCTAGAGAGTTTTTTTTTTCTCCACTGATTTTGATTGTTTTTGGATAATACTCTTTGTAAGAGATTGGAAAAATGGGTAATTATATTCACACAACACTATTTATTTTTTGCACCACATTTTAATTATATTTAAAATTCTTATTTTATGAACATTATAGCACTCATGTCTCCAACTTTTTTTTATCACATTTTTATCCTCAACTTTTCATTAATTAGCACATCTCGTATTTGATAACGGTTTCTGTCTAAAACATTTATTGAGAATTCGTAAAAAGACTTATTTGTCTGTTATTTTTTAAAAAAAACAATAGATACAAAATTACGATAAAATATTTTTTCTCATTTCAAAGCACGTAAACAAAATATCTCGACAGAAACCATCATTAATGATGAAATGTGCTAATTAATGAAAGTTGAAGATAAGAATTCGATGACAAAAAGTTAAGAACATAATTGCAATAATAAACAAAAGTTGATGATTTTAAATACAATTAAAATGTGGTGCACTTATAACAAATTGTAGTGTGAATATAACTACTCTAAAAAAATTGGTATTTGTTAGTTTTTTTGCTGTTCTTTAAATTTTTTTCCAATTTTACCCTTCTGCAAACAATTATTTTCAAAACTACTCTAAACCTAAAATTTGCATAGAGTAAAGAACATACTACAAACCCTCGTCATTGCCACTTGTGATGATAACCTCAAGGAAACCTTGTACTTAGCTCAACACCACCAAAATCATTCCACTTGAAATTTTTATTACATCAAGAATGATTCCACCTGTAAAAAAATCAAACTAAAAATGATTTAATTGAAAGACAGATATAAATTTAATGATACAATTTTGATTATGACAAAAAATTAAGATAGGAGAAAAAATAGAGAGAAAAATTAGAGAGAAAAATTATCTATCTATCTATATATATATATATATATATATATATATATATATATATTCTCATACAAGTCTTTTCTCATGTCTCTGGCACACTAAAAGATGGACAACTTGCGATGAAGAAGATAAGTGTACATAGTCGAACAATATTGTTTGTCATTATAAGTTAAGAATGTTGACTCATCAAGAAAGCAAAGGTCATTCCATAAATCATATCTTTGAATGAATAAAATGGTGTTTAATGATAAAGATTAGACTAATAATTAATCCAGCTGTTTGCCTAATTATGTACTGGGACAGCAGGCCTTCACATAACTTCCATGTAATTGGTTTGTCCTCTTTCTTTTTAATCCTTTCTATTTAACAAAAACAAAGCTAAAAAGGTTTAACTCATAACTAGGACACTAATCCACAACATTAAAAAGCTAATTATTAATTATTAAATTAAAAAAAAAAAAAAAAGAACCCTGCTGATGTCCCTACTAATAAATAAATAAATTATTTTGCTACTATGGAATTAGGCATGGACATTTTATTTGGAATCGAAATTTTCGAACTAGAATCGAACCAAAACCGACGGTCCAATCTAATTCTTAACACACAAAATTTGGCTCTTGTTCTAGAGAACCAGAACCGATAGTTTTGGACTAGTTCTCTATTCTTAGGAACCAATTATGGGTACTTGGTTTATAATCGAATTTCTTCCTTTTTTAATTTTTTTTTTTTACTTTTTCATTAATCAAAATTACACATTAAGAAAAACATTTATTCCAAATTTACAACTTACACTAACAGATTTAAGAAAAAAAATTTATTACAAGTTTACAACTTATATTTTGAACGCAAATTTGTTTATATGTACATATGGTTAATTTGAATTGACCACAAGCTAGTGATTAAAAAAATTTAGTTAGAATTGATTCTAGTTCGATTTCAGTTGAAAAGTAGGTAGTTCTAGTTCTTTTTACACAGTCAATACATGAACCTAAACAAGTAGTTTTGGTTCTTCTATTACTCAACGCCTAAACCTATGTGGAATCAATAAACTCTTCTGATATAGACAAGTTCCACATTGTGTTTTAAAAATATTTACTAAATTTAGACAGTTAAAAATTAACCTATTGGCTATTAGTAATAGGATCTTCTTAAAATAAGTTAATTTGCGTGTTATTGATTTATAGAAGTTCAGTTCTGTTGCTTTCTTTTTTTTTTTTTTTTCCCTCAACTCAAAAAATAATAATTTTCTTTATTGCAAATGTTCTTATAGCCGGTTCTGCTTCTAGGCAGATGAGGCCATTGCCTCATGCCCAAAAATAAAGAGGGCTAATTATTCTGAATTTTTAATAGTTAAATCAAGCCCAACCAAAAAAGAACTTAAATTGTTTAGTTGGGCCAACTAATGTCCCGGTCCAGAATCATGCCTCCAACTTTTGAGTATCATTCTTGCTATGTAGTTTGAAAAGTTTGTAATTTAATTTATGCTCATTTTTTTTACGATTTTTATGTGCGTATTTCTTTTCTTCTGTAAATAATAAGTGGTTTTAATTAATTTGATTATTTTCAATATTATGTTAGATAATTAATTCATAGTAGTTATAGAATCAGTTTTGTTTTGTACCATTTGTCAAGATTTAAATTTAGGATCTTGTTCCTTGTAATTGAGACAATAAAAATACTTAAAAGTTTGTTAAAGAAGTACTTCTTTTTTTTTTCTTTTCTTGCATCTATATTTTGAAGCTTGAGTTTATGATATTTATATTTTAATTTTGTCATAATCTAATATATAAATAACATGAATAGAACAACACTATTGATTTAAAATTACAAGGATATTAATTTGTCATATGAGAACCATTTTAAAATTTTCCTTTGATATATACCAACGAATTCTTATAAATACAAGGCACATAGTACTTTGAATTCTTATGTTGACTTTAATTGTAAGATGTTGAAATGTTTTATTACAATTTTTTAAAGTTAATCAATGAACAATAGTCATGTATCATGCCTGAGTCTAAAACGTTTGAGTCATACTATTATTTTAGCACCTAGAATTATTGCTATTTTTTTTTTCTTTTGGAACATTTTCGATCGTGTTATTTGATTATAATATAATTTTTTTATAATACATTTTGTTTGCTGTTTTATTATTGAATTTTAAGTTACCAATTAGTTCCGTAAAATTACCAATGAATTTTGAATACATACTACAATTTTGGACTTCGTTTCAGGTTTGAAAAATCATAGGACCGGCACTCTACTTGTTTTAAATTTGAAATGTATATAGTGGATATTATTGATATTCAAATCTAAACGATCTAGCTGTCAATAGATTCCTTGTCACCTCCCCGTCCACCGATGCGTTGGTTGCACACTTGAACACCTTGAGCATGCAAAGAACATAGTCCCAACGGATGGTTCGCCAACCGTTTGCACTCCTATGTTTCAAGTCTATTGATGAAAAATGAAAATACAAGTGTAGAAGTAATAATTGTCAAAGTTTTGGCTAGAGCTTGGGTATTGCATACCTTTTCTTTGATAAAATCTGTGATATTTATAGGGAATTAAGATCACGGTTATTTCTAACCTTTTGGACATATGTTGATTAACATTTACTCATTTAAACACGTCGGTGTTATATCTTTGATTAAATTTTCTTTATAATCGTTGTTTCACATATGGCAATGTCCATCACATTGAGAATAGCCTTTTTAGATTGGGTAAGTATTGTGACAAAAATAAATGTATCAGAATATTTTTACTTTATTTACAAAGATCGTGTGGGCTTTTGTCCTAACCGCCGGAATCAAAGTTGAAGGAAGAAAAATAGGGGGATTCTTTCAAGGCACATAATCGTTACTATTTTCTTTGGTTTGCGAGGTGGTTGAGGTGAGACCCATGCCATTTGCCGAGCCTGGGGTTGAACCATCTTCATAGTTCCTTCCTTACAAGTCAGACATGTGACTTAACAAACATGTGCCAATGTGCTTCATGTTCGAACGAGGCGTTCACATACTTCAATGAGGCTTATTGCCTCTGCGAGGCCCTTACAAGGTCCGTGGATCACGTGTGGCCTCCACACCATCTGAAGTGACATGAAAAATGTGCCTTGCGTGGCTTACACATGACTTCCACATGTGAAGGACGCGTAATAGATATGATTTACAGTACTATGTTTACAATGGTTGCAATCATGGTCATGGCAACATTAAAAAATAAAAAAAAAAAAAAAATAAAAATGGTTTTTAGTTAAGTTCTTCTACATCTAATAGATGTACGGTTATCAGTTAGTATATAAGCATAATCACTTAATTTAATCTTCCAATTCAATTTAGTATTCATCAATAGTATATTCTTGAGTCCATGTCTATTGTCTTTGACATTTATCAATTTTTTTTTTTTAATATTTATAAGAATTTATATGTTAGTTAAATATTATTTTTATTTTACATTTCGTAGGTCCACAATTTTTATTTAGCACATATTTGAGATTGCTTAAATTATAATTTTAATTGGTCAAATATACTTTTTATCCACACATTTCATAGGACCCACAACTTATAATTTCAACATTTAAAAAATAATTTCAATACAATTAAATATGTTCTATAAGATCCACTACTTATAATCTACTATTTTTTTTTAATCAAATATCTACTTATTAATTTAAACTTATTACTCATGATAAAAATATATGAGGTGGTCCAACGTTAGCGGCAGACCAAATATGTCGGACAAAAAATTAAGGCCACCTGTGCAGTGCCACGTGGATATATCTGATGACTTGTACTATATTAGGACCACTGAATTCAATTCAGTAATTTAGACAGTTCAGACACGTTCATGTGGGCCCGGAACAAATTTGGTGGCTGTTTTGGTAATTTAGGCAGAATCTTCAGGTCAAATACAGCATAGCGTTAGGAGATAATACTAAAATTGAAAAAATGAAAATTCCGTGTCTGGTTTAGTGGGACCAACTCTGTTTACTGCTGCTGCGGAGCAGACAACCAATGGGACACCCGAAAATGTAGTGTTTATCAAATGGTTGAATGTTATTTTTATTTATATATTTTGTAATATAAATAAATTTTATTTATTTTTTATTAATATATTCTGTAGAATTTACTATTTATAATTTATAAAAATATTTACCAAACATACCATAACAATTCTATTTGTGATTTCAATCAAACTTTTCTTCCTTTTGTCCAACAGCTAGTAGCTAGTTTCTTGATAATTTTTAAACTTTTTTTTATTACAATTTTTACTTTTTAATGGCAATTATACTTTACTAAATTACCATTCTAAAACATCATTTAAATCAAATTAGTTGTAGTATTCAAAGAATCGATTTGACAATTTCAAAATTTTAGTGCACGAGTTGTGAATGTGTTTTTCTTCTACATACTTAAAAAACATAAATAAATATGTTAAAAAGGTCGGATCGTACACACTATAACATATCGACCCTTTTTGAATTATTTAAGCACAGTTCACACACAACTAATTATTTCTTTACTTTTGTTTTTTCTAAAAAACTAAAATAAGTTTGAATGCTGACCTTTAGGGCAATCGGATTTTGTGGTAGGGATTGAACTCGATTTGGCCCTGACATGGGCATGCCACGGTCTAGCCACCATGTGCTCGTGTGCCGATTCAACTTATATTTACACTTTAAACAAGAATAGTCATATTATCTTTCATAATATATAATAAAGAATAATTATTTATCTACATATTGAATCACTAAAATATAATTATATACTTAAAATCAGTAGAAGCAATCTCAATTCTTTAGTTATATATAATTAGATTTGATATAATACAAGCCCTTAATCTAGAACAGTGGTTATTATAAACATTTCTTATAATCTTCCAAAAACAAAAAATAAATACAAAAAATAAAAAGCAAAATTCAGAACCAACAAAACCCCCACCCACCCACAAAAAAGAAGTCCCCAACCGTGCTTGTTGCAGCAGTATCATGCGACCGGACCCCACTTTTCCTCCCAGAATGTCGTCACTGTAACCGCCATCTCTAGTTAAAACACTAACTCGGGTTGGCAGTACTAATTACTGCAGTGATAAAGGAGACAACCTTATTAACCACGTTCTATGAAACCAGTGATATACATACAATATTATAGAGAGAGAAATTGCAAACCAAGTGTGTGTGTGAGAGAGAGAGAGCAATAAATCAAGGCTTTGGTACCGCCGTTTCGCATCTGCTCAAGAAAAGTCGGTTTCCCGGCGCCACCGTAACAATCGCACGTTATATCCAACCGTTACAACGGTTTATTTTGTATATAAATTTACTGGGTTGTTCATAATCTACAGTAATTATTACCTTTATTTCATGTATAAACTTTCACCGAGGTCTTCAAGAATAGATTTTTATCAAAGAGATTGCTATACTCATGGAAAATAGAGGCTCATTTTCTCAGCAGCAAATCAGTGTTTCAGCTGAAGGTCAAATCTTTAAAACGACCCTTAGTTTATTTTTGTAGTTTTTCAAAATTTCTTTGGATTTTTCGGACAATAATGTGAAAATTTTCAGGGTGTGGTGGTGAGGATGTTTTATTATATACGGAGCTATGGAAGGCATGTGCAGGTCCATTGGTGGATGTTCCAAAAAATGGAGAGAGAGTTTATTATTTTCCTCAAGGTCATATGGAACAAGTAAGTAATCTTTAAATTTTCTATTTTTTTTTTTTTAAGGATTCTTTTCTCTTTCTTGAGTGAAAATTCTGGTTTATCGGGTTTGGTTAGTTGGAGGCATCATCAAATCAAGAACTGAATCAGAGAATGTTCAAGTTGCCCTCGAAAATCCTTTGTCGTGTTTTTAATGTTCAGCTAATGGTATGCTCCTCTTACATTTTTTACTTTTATTTTTTGAAAACTTGCGAAATTTAATTATTTTATGATTTTTGTGTTTGTTAGTCACGGCCTAATGGAAAGAATAGTTTTATTCTGTTGATTGTTCTTCATCAGAAGCATGGCTTTCAACCATTATTCTATTTGTTGTGTAATACTAAGATAAATATAAAGAAAAAAATTGTATGCTAGTAATATAAGTGGAGAATAGTTGCTCATTCTTGAAATTTTGTCTCTTTTAGGCTGAGCAAGACACTGATGAAGTTTATGCACAAATTACTTTGATGCCAGAAGCAGTAAGAACTTTATTATTCTCCCATGTATCTATGTTTCTATATTTGCATCCAGTGATTGGGCAGGCAGTTTTTTTGGTGTCGATTTCAGAATAAAAAGTTTTAAGTTATTATTGGATAAACCTATTTGTAGCAAAATGAGCTGATAAGTCCTGATAAGTGTCCCCCCGAGCAACCTCAGCGTACAGTGCACTCATTCTGCAAGGTTTTGACAGCCTCTGATACCAGCACGCATGGTGGATTCTCTGTTCTCCGTAAACATGCTAACGAATGCCTTCCTCCCCTGGTAGTAAATCGTCTCTATTTCCCTGAACACATATTTCTTTATACTTTTGCCAGACATCTCTTTGCATCTTTGTTGTTTTGATTGATAAGAACTTTGTCTTGACTACGGTTGTTCTTGGACCAGGATATGACCCAGCAGATACCAACCCAAGAATTGGTAGCCAAGGATTTACATTGCACTGAATGGCACTTTAAGCATATATTTAGAGGTCATATTTCATTCTAATTCTCTGTTTTTTTATGTAGTGGCTGGTGGATAAACATTTCTTACTACAAACAAATTAATTGATGTATAAATGCCAACACTAGCAAATGAATAGGCTTGTAATGCTGACTGTATTGATATTGAATGCATGCATGGAATCCATACATACAAATACTGAACAGGTCAACCCCGACGGCATTTGCTTACAACGGGATGGAGTACATTTGTTACTTCTAAGAGATTAGTCGCTGGGGATTCTTTTGTGTTTTTGAGGTATTTATTTCTTATTCTCTCTTACAATGAAGATTGTGACTGCAATGTTTCTGACAAAAATCACATTTTGCTTTTTCTTTTGCTAGGGGAGAGAATGGGGAATTACGTGTTGGAATTAGGCGTCATGCTCGTCAACAGTGCACCATGCCGTCCTCAGTTATTTCAAGTCAGAGCATGCATCTCGGAGTGCTTGCAACGGCATCTCATGCGGTGGAAACACAGACCATATTTGTTGTTTATTACAAGCCAAGGTCTCGTAAATGTTCTCATTTTTCACTTAAAATGATGTTTCATATGCATCTTCTTACACGTGTCTTTTGTGGCAAAATGTTTTAGAACAAGTCAGTTCATCATAGGCCTCAACAAATATCAAGAAGCTATAAATCATGGTTTTAAAGTTGGCATGAGATTCAAGATGAGATTTGAGGGAGAAGATTCTCCTGAGAGAAGGTTGTTAAATTAAATATGCGCAACCTGGTTACATTAAAGTTTGAATGCCAAGTTGCTAATAGTTTCTCTCTTTTTCTCTCCAATCAATCAGATTTTCTGGTACAATAGTTGGGGTGGAAGATATTTCTCCCCACTGGGAAGATTCCGAATGGCGATCGTTAAAGGTTAGTCTATTTGCTAATCTCCTCTCACCTAATTAGCATTACCTAAAGATTGAAGTTCTGCCCTTTTGTCCTTGTGTTCCCAGGTTCAATGGGATGAACCTGCATCCATTCCAAGACCTGAAAGGGTTTCTCCATGGGAAATAGAACCGTTTGTGGTGTCAGTCCCCACCACCCCCGCCTCGGTTCATCTGATGGGAGTGACGCATAAAAGGCTTCGATCACGTGCTGAAATTCCAATTCCTGGTTGGCTTATCCTTTCAAAATTCTCTCTACATTTTTCATTACTTTTCCTCTTATGGTTGTACCTACACAATATCCTCATTTATTATTATTGTAGAAACTCCAACTTCAGCAGCATCAGCTGCCTGGAATCCAATATTTGATTCGCATCAAATGACTAGTGCTCCTGAAGGACAATGGAGTGAACAAATAAAAAATTGCACCAGTGGTACGTTAAGAATTCATGTAGAGGGAGGCTGGCTACCCTCACGCTGTGTAAACGCTTCTCTAAATATGTGTTCTGAAGAAATGGAAGAGAGTAAAAATGCCTCCGGATGGCCTGTTTTTCCAAACTCTTCAGCTCTACATTCAGGAAATCTGAGTAATAGCCCCATGTCGTATGTGAATTATGAGAAAACATCAGGCACTGTTGCAACGTGCCGATTATTTGGGATCAATTTGACAAGTCCTTGTGCTATTCAGGAGGATTCTCCTCCGAAATCAATTGATGTACCAAGTGATGCTGCTGAAGGATATGTTCCAAGTTCACTGTCCTCGGTTGGGTCGAAACAGAAATCTGGTGTTTCAAAGGATTCAATAGACCTAAAGCAAGAGCAGTTTCAAGGAGCTACAAAAGAGGGTCAAATTAGACAGAGTCACTCCTCAAGAAGTCGCACCAAGGTATGTGATGACCGGAAAGTCTAAGCTAACTTTCCTTGACAATAATAGTTATTAGTGATTTAGCATTAATCAATTTGAAAAAGCACTTGATTCGAAATTTGACTGCTTGGTATGGAAATCCTTTGGGAAGGTTCAAATGCAAGGTGTTGCAGTGGGTCGTGCGGTAGACTTGACAGCATTGAAGGGATACGTTGAGCTTATCAGTGAACTTGAAGAGATCTTTGAAATAAAAGGGGAACTCCAGCCTCGAAATAAATGGGAAATCGTTTTTACAGATGATGAAGGGGATATGATGCTCATGGGTGATGATCCGTGGCCGTAAGTGACATTATTCATATTGGACATGTCGATTAACTTCTATTTTGTTCATATGTTCGATTTGATATGGTAATTTTCTTGCAGAGAATTCTGTAACATGGTGCGGAGGATTTTAATCTGTTCCAGCCAAGATGTGAAGAAAATGAGAACAGGGAGCACTCTTCCTTTGTCTTCGGACAATGAAGGAACAAGCTTTAACTTGGAAGAAGATTAAAATTAATTTCACCCTTTCTTTTCCATTTTTCCTCTTTTATTTTTCTTCCAGAGAAAATGGCCCAGTTTTGTGCCGTTGAAGATGGTGTCGACTGTCGAACTTTGTTTGGTCGCTGGATTAACAATGGCGCTGTTGACTGTTGTGTCATCCAACAAGGATGATTACGAATGAATGGACGATAGGGTAGCTAGATAATCAAGGAGACTCGTTTGTTCATAGCTCAGTTCGAGGATCCTTTAACCCGATTGCATGTACAAGAGTACTCTAATTGAGTAGGGTTAGAATCTGTGTATGATTTAGGAGTGTTTCTGGTGAACATAGATGCCATCTTTATCTCATCCTATGTTTGTAAATATGCATGGATTTAGAAATCGGGAGCTTTTCTTTCTTCAATGTTGTTCTTTTCGGACCAAATCATGTGAATTTGCAAATTAAAATCTTAGATTTATCTGTGAACAAGTGAAGATTCTTGACAAAACAATTGAACATCTGGGGCTACAATATTGCCTGGTATTTTCAGTTAACCAAAATAGATATTTTTTAAAAGATTTGGGATTTCCACAGCAATTTTCCCTTCAGTTTTTGTTTTGTTATTCTTCGTTCTTTTTATTTCTTTAAATTGAAATGTAAATTTGTCATTTTACACAATCATGACTATGAAATGGACGGAAATTATGAGTTGAGCTAATTTCAAAAATGTTGGGCACGGTCGTTCTGGTGATTGCCTGAGGTGAACTCTATAAATTAGACTTTTAATGTTCTCTCATCTCTCAAAATTAACTTAAAATTCAAAAATGATTTGTATTATAATCAAATAACATGGTCAAAAATATTCTAAATTATCATTTAAATACAACTCGCTTTGAAGTTTTAGAAGCAAAAATATCAATCAAAATTGAATAATCTAGTCGTTCAATTATTTATTTCTCAATTGATAACATAGTCAATCAATTCAATTTTTCTTGTGACATAGTTGATTGAAGATAAATCTTGATCAACTTCAACTTGGAGAAACTTCATTATGTAGATGCAACTGTAACATATATGGTTTAGCATCTAATTAGAGACTAGACATGTGAAATCACGCACCAATTTGGAAGTCAACATACAAAATAAAATCCTAGCTTTCCAAGTATATATGCTCATATTTGGATTGATATCCCAAATTTAATGACTACGTCTCTTATCGGGTTGAACTAATTATCTAAAACTTAAGTCGTCACTCAATGTTACATTTCTCACTTTTCCCATCTCTCTTCTCATGTTCTCAATCTTCCTCCACAATCTTAAGCACCCACCACTTGACCCTACCCCACACCACTGGCTTAATTGTCATTGTTAAATACTTGTCCCTTCTCTCATATCTCTCCAAATAAAAAATGGCCCATTTGTACACAAAAATCTCTACTGGACAAGCGAAATCATGCACCAATTTGGAAGCCTATCTTCAAAATAAAACCCTACTTTTCCAAGCATATATGCTCATATTTGGATTAATATCTACATCAATATCAAAATTAATGGCTACATCTCTTATCGGGTAGAACTAATCTTCTAAAACTTAAGTTATTTGTCAACGTTACCTTTCTCACTTTTCTCCTCTCTCCTCGCCCGTTCTCATTATTCCTTCACAACCTTAGGCACCCCCACCCGACCCCACTGGCTTAATTGTCATTGCTAAATACTTGTTCCCTCTCTCCTATCTCTCTCAAAGGAAAAAATGGTCTATTTGTAAACAAAAATCTCTCTCCTTCCACACTTTCTTCTCTAACAAGGTAAAAAATCAATCTTTTACTTCACTAGATTTGCTTAACAAGATTAAAGAATTGAAGAGATTTTGAGAATTTGTGCAGTAGTAAGTAACGAATTGTACTAGATCCGCTTAACTTATTATAAAAAGAAGTTTAAAGTCCATTTTATAGTGGAGATAATAATGCAAAAATGGTAAAATTTGCTTCATTCTTCTTAATGCAAGTATTTTGATTATAATATGATATAATCATTTAACCAAATAGTTTGTACCGCTGAAAAAAAGATTATAAAATATGCATTACTGAAAATCATAAAAAAACTGTCGCTAAGGAAAAATGAAAAAGCACTGCAGATGGAAAAAATCAAATTTTGCACAGCCACCATTTAGGGGGACATCTTCCTTCTTGCTTCTTCTTTGTTTCATGAAATGAGCTTCACATAATTTATTGAGTCTGAGTCTGAGAGAAAAAGATGAATTTCACATAATTTTTTTTAAATGGAAAAAAATGAGTCCTTTTCAATTTCGATGCAATTTTGGGCCTTAGCCCAAAATCAAGCAAGATGTTTGGGATGGATGGTGCTAATAAAATTGATTAGAAGTAGGCTTTTTAAAAAGTTGATGATCAAATGTTTATTTTTAAAAGTTGATGATCAAATGTTTTACAAAAAACTATATTTTTAGGAATTCTCAACAAACTAAGCAAAATTGATGATAATTTCTAGTCCATTTAAACACTTTTTCATTAGAGCAATGCTATTCATAGCCACTCACTCACTACTGGTAGTCATCCTATTTGGCATTACTCAATTGAATGAATTATTCATAATTAATGGCTATAAATACACTACTTAATTAGAGTAAATAATTCATCCAATTGAGTAATGTCAACGTAGAATGACTATCGATAGTGAGCGACTATGAATAACATTATTCTTTTATTAACATAGACAATTAATTTTAGGAATAATATCATAGACACCTCCTCTTCAATTAATTAACAATATCATATATCACACTAACTCTATATTTTCAAATATCACAATAACATATCCTCTATGCTAAAATAAATATAACTTTCTTATTTTATTCTTATCGTTATATTAGATTTTAGAAAAATCTTTTTTTCTTAATTTATTTTAGATAAATAAATTGTTTTTAGTTTGAAGAGAGTTCATTTTTCGAATTTTATTCAATACTAACTTAATTATGTGTTTAGTTATAACAATATTTCTTTCTAGAAATGAGAAAAAGGATAAAGAAATATAGTTTAAATATATTTTAAAAGTAATACAAATATAGAAGGGTAAATTAGAAAATACAAATTTGTTTTTTAGTGAAATGGAAAATTTGTTAGGAAAAATCAATGTTGGAAGGTTTTTATAATTTTTTAAAAGAAAAAAAGCATATTTGGTCTCCGATCTTTAAAAAATGTAAGGAATATGCTCCTAACTTTTAAAAATAATATCAGACATTCACAACGTTTGAACAAATATGCATGATAGGTCATTTATGATGAAATTGTTATCCTTTTTTAAATAAACAAAAAAGAAGAAAAAGAAGAATAATCAAATGTACTCCAAAAATAAAGAATAACAAAAAAGTCATCTTCTTCCTTCATCCAATAATATGGAAATCCCCAACCCCCACTCGCACCTGCACAGCACACGCACCCGTCTTCTGCCACCAGTTTACCTACTACATTGAATATTTTAAGCTATGATGAGCATGAAATTAAGATAATCAGAAGAAGGAAAAAAAAAGTAAAATGGTGAAGTCTAAGGTCACATATAAGATTGTGATTGCAACCCATTTTAGAAAAGTTGGAAATTTGTGAAAAACTGATGAGTTGTGTGGATTTTTTCTTCTTTTTAGAGAGATTGACATTGTATAATGTGTTGAGGACAAAAGAGTTCGGAAGAAGGAAAGAAATTTAAACTCTTTCCATGAGCCATTTTCAAACCAAATTTATGTAAAATGAAATAAGTAGAAAATGGAATAACCAAAAGACGTAGAAATGGAGATCTGAATCCAACTAGCAGTTCGATTTATGGGATTTTGGATTTTAAATAAACTATACTCCTCCGAGCTTCAATTCCATCTAACCGAGAATAAAGTCTCCAACATTAATCATTATCTGCACAATAGAATCGTCACTCTCTCCAAGTAGAATTCAACGACAAATTTTGAGACAAAGTCTATTCCACCCTTCTGCTTCATCTCTGTTGAATTAGCCTTTTGCTTCAACTTGGAGAGTGAAGAAAGAGGAAACACTCGAGCAAGTAAAGACTAATTAAATGAAGTAAATGCAAATTTCTGTCTCACCCACTTCATGTTTATTAAGGAATACTAATCAAGGATTGAATTTTTTTTGAGATTTTGAGATTGTAGTAGAGAAAAGTAAAATAAATAATGGTAGTAGGATAATAGTAGTAGGAGGGGTTATTAGGGTTGATGGGTTCCTTGATATTGGGTGAATGAGGAAGATGATTTTTTTTGTTATTCTTTATTTTTGGGGTACATTTGGAGATGTTCAGTGTTATTTTTAAAAGTTAAAGGTATATTCCTTACTTTTTTTAAAAATTATGGACTAAACATATTATATTCTTTTTATTTTTAAACATAGGGGGCGGGGATTTGTAATATTATCAATTAGTTAAGAAAGTGTCTTGATATTGAGTTGAGATGTGCTATTTCAAATACATGTCTTTTTAATTGTCCTCCAATAAAAACCTTAAATCATCAATAATAAATAGTGTGAATGCATTAAATGTTGTCTATAATGATCCCATCATCTATTTATTTGATGATGTATAAAATTTTTATTGAAAGACGGCTAAAAAATATATTTTTGAGATATTCGATTTCTTTAATATCGTCTTTCAATTCTATATTATTCAAGACATATAAAATAGTACTATAATCATTTTGCACGAATGTGCCTCAGCCCAAATGTAGAGGGGCCAAAATGGAAAAAAAATTGATCACCCAAAATGAAAAAAAAAAAAAAAAAATTAACGGTGCCAAAATTTCTTTCCTTCACGTAATCACAGTGCCCAACTCCTCAAGTGACACATCTATGTGAAAACAAAATACTTGGCGACAAATATCGTAAATCCATTCCCGGTGAGCAATAGGTGGAGTCTTGCGGTGATTTTCAAAGACAACTTTGCATGCATCCTCGAAAAGTTGAAGGAGCCGCTTCTCCTCAAATAACCCCGCTCCTCTTCTCGCTTCTAGCACATTAAAGGTTCTTAGAACTGAACTATATGCTTCTTGCTCAAGTGGTGAATTTTGGCTTTCATGTCGGTTTCACATGCATTCTAGTATATGGGGGGCAAGAAATTTCTTCCAATCCCAAAGAATGCAACCACCTCTTGAAATTCATTTTCATGACGTCGAGAAGATCATCATCGATTCTCGCAACAAGAATGAAAGCATGCATTATATTTGGACGAAGAAACTAGTACACCCAAAATGAAATCAAAAGAAAAGCAAACGGTATAAATGCCATCCACAATTTCGCAATTACAAAAGCATGTTTAATTTATGAAGCTTGAGAGATCATGATCATTCCTTTCTCGATGATTATAGAGAAACCGGATTTTCTATTGCCATGGATGAGCAAAAAAAATTGCGGTGAAATGGGAATTGAAACTCTATTCGGAAAAAACGTAATATTCAAAGGAAGAAGCGGTTTGATGAAAGTGGCAATGATGAGATAAATCAATCACCAAGAATCTTTTAGAATTGATTACTTCCTCTTTATAATTGATCAAGCTCGATCTTCACTCCAAACTCGATTTGAACAATTCAAACAATATGAAGAGACCTTTGGGTTTTTGTTTAATTTGGAGAGGTTACAAAGTGTAAGTATTGCGAGTTTGTTAAAATCTTGTATGAATCTTGAGAAGTATCTGGAACATAATGGCCGTTTAGACATTAATAGAGATGATTTATGTTTTGAGTTGACAGTCTTGAGGTGTTATTTATCAAGTGAAACCAAGCGAGCAATTGAAGTGCTACAACATTTGAAGACATTGAATGGTTGTTTCCCAAATGCTTCTATTGCTTATAAAATTTTGCTAACCATACCAGTTATAGTTGCATATGCAGAAAGAAGTTTCTCTAAGTTGAAGTTGATCAAGACGTATCTTCGTTCAATTATGTCACATGAAAGATTGAATGGATTGACTATGTTATCAATTGAGAAAGAAATAGTTGAACAACTAGATTATTCAAATTTGATTAATATTTTTTATGCCTAAACTGCAAGATGGGTTGTATTTTAAGTGATCATTTAGAACACTTTTAATATCGTTAATTTATTATAATATAAATATTTTGTATAATATATTTTGTTTGTCGCTTTATTGTTGAGTTTTAAGTTAACATTAGTTTTGTAAAATCTTATGAATTTTAAGGGCATGTTTGGTGTAGTTTTTTTGGAAAAAAATGAGTTTTTTGAATACTTTATCGACTTTTCAAATTTTTTCAGAAGTAAACGTTGAAAAGTTCAAAATCGTAAGAAAAAAATGGATTTTTGGAGAAAATGGCCACCGAACACGCGCTATATGTATAATATAATTTGTGACTCATAAGGGGGCCCAATTTACGAAGTTCGCCTCAGGCTCTGAAAATTACAGGACCGGCCCTGACGACAATATTTGATAAAATTTTCAAAGACTTTATATATGTACAAGCAAACGAGTACCATCATTCCCATTTTGTGTCTCTCTTTTTCTTGGTGGGCGCTATCATCTACACGATGAAGCACGACAATGTTGAAAAGATAAACTTATTTATCTGCTTTGTCCAAAAACTGATCTTAACCTTTGACAATGAACAGATACTTTAATTATTTAAATGCAATTGTTTATAATCAATTTGTAAATTTTAACTTCACAATAATATATTATGTAAAATCCCAGAAAAATGCTTATAGATTGTATAGGCGGAGCAGAGCAGCAGGAAAATGGAAAATTCAACGCCCAAGTTCCCCTTCAACTCGTCCAAGCGGCTGCGCCGACGGTTTCTCAACCGTGCATTTGCCGTTATTTACGCTTTTGCCATCTTGGCTCTCCTCTACCACCACGTAGAAACCGTCCTCCATTCCCCCACCTACGGCGCTTTCTTCATATCCACCTCGTTGCTAATATCTGATATTATACTGGGCTTCATGTGGCTGAATTCCCAGGCCTTTCGAATGAATCCAGTTATTAAAGATGTCTTCCCTGAAAATTTAGAAAAATTTATGACCGGAAAGATTTTCCGGCCTTGGACACATTTATATGCACTGCTGATCCATATAAAGAGCCGCCGATGACGGTGGCAAACACGGCCTTATCGGTGATGGCGTATGATTATCCAGCAGAGAAGTTGTCGGTTTATGTGTCGGACGATGGAGGATCGGAGCTCACTCTCTTTGCTTTAATGGAGGCTGCTAAATTTGGAAGCTATTGGCTGCCTTTCTGTAGGGAGAATAAGGTTATGAACAGGTGCCCAGAGGCCTATTTCAGATCAAATCCTCTTCCAGACTCCAAAATTAAGGTAACTACTGAACGAGATTGGTGTAATGAACAAGATTTTAATATGGTTTGTTACTATCTAACTGATCAAACATGCCATAAAAGTCATAACTTAAATCTGGATTACACTGCAGATCATGTATGAGAGTATGAAAAGAAGAGTAGAAAATTCGGTTGAGAAAGGGCAAATTCTTGATGAGTACAAAACCAGTGAGGAAGCAGCTGAAGCTTTTGGCAAATGGAACCAGGGATTTACTCGTCAGGATCATCCTGCTGTAATTAAGGTTAAAAAAAATACACTTTTCACTTAAAATCATGTGTCAATGAACAGGAAACATATGGATATTTGTTTCCTAAAAGATATTATTTGGACAGGTAGTGTCACAAACTGGGAATGACAAAGATATTAGAGGCCACTCTATGCCAAATCTGGTATATGTATCTAGAGAGAAATGTAGGACATCCGAGCACCATTTTAAGGCAGGAGCCCTTAATGCACTGGTAAGATATTGACTTATAACCTAATCAGCTGACAATCTCGAACATCTTTTTTGTTTGTCTTATGTAATTGTTTATGTATGTGTCTGTTCTAAAGCTTCGAGTATCGGCAGTAATGACAAATGCACCAATAATTCTAACCTTAGATTGTGACATGATATCCAATGATCCATCAACGCCTCATCAAATGCTGTGTCACTTCATGGACAATTCTCCCAAATTGGGTTTTGTTCAGTTCCCTCAACGTTTTGATGGGCTTAACAAGGCCGATATCTATGCATCCGAGTTTAGGCGTATGTTTCATATAAATCCGGTGGGCATGAATGGGCTATCAGGCCCGGATTACTTTGGGACCGGTACTTTTTTCCGTCGACGCATTTTCTATGGTGCCCCATCATCATTTATCCAACCTGAAATCCTGGAATTGAGACCAGATCATGTTGTTGAGAAGAGCATAAAAAATCAGCCAATTTTAGAGCTAGCCCACCATGTAGCAGGTTGCAATTATGAGAACCAGACCAGTTGGGGTTCTAAGGTACGCTTCTCTGTAGGCACCATTCTCCATGTGTCTTCATCCATCTACTCCATCATCAATTTATTGTAACGGTTTCTTCTGTACTTTGTAGATTGGGTTTAGATATGGCTCGTTAGTCGAGGACTTTTATACTGGTTATCTGCTTCACTGTGAAGGATGGAAGTCAGTATTATGTAATCCTGATCGAGCGTCATTTTTGTGTGAAATGCCAATATCCCTTAATGATGTGCTAAACCAGACCAAGAGATGGACCGTAGGCCTCCTGGAGGTGTCTTTCTCTAAACATAGTCCTTTAGTCTTCGGTGTCTGGTTTCTTGGACCTTTGAAGGCTCAGTGTTATGCATACTATGCTTTTGGCCCCCTTTTGTCATTCCCTATTGCAGTGTATGCCTGCCTGCCTCAAATAGCTCTGCTCAACAACTTCTCTGTCTTCCCAAAGGTACGTAACAATTGAAACAGTAAGAGAATTCAGTTTTAAAGTAGATGTCACATGACAGGGAAAGTGAAAAATGGCCGTGTTTTTAACTTTTTCGTCATTAGTCAAAATAGCTGGTCAATTTATAGTACTCTATGTGATCGGTGCACTAAACATACTTAATTCAATTCAGTGTACTTGATGAACATGTTCATTTTCATCATTATCGGCCTCTCCCCCATCAAAATCCAATCGTGTAAGTTGCCCCGATACCACAAACCCACATTTGATCTTTTGGTTGGTTTGTTGTATATGAAGAAAGAGTAAATTTTAGTGAAATTTTATGGTTTCAAAGAAAGTTAAAAACAATGGCCATTTTTCGTTCTCTCTTCTTCATCGTCTAAATTCCTCGAACAATAAATGCTCGAGTCTCTTGGAATTATAAATGATTCTGAAAATATGTTATAGGTATGGGATCCCTGGTTTTCCTTGTACATTTTCCTATTTCTTGGGGCCTATGGACAAGATTGCCTGGAGTTCATCTTAACCCAAGGGACAATCTTAAGGTGGTGGAGTGATCAAAGAATTTGGCTGATAAGGATACTTTCATCTGATTTATTCGGATCCTTAGAGTACATAGCCAATCATTTGGGCATTTCCACAAGAGGATTCGAAGTAACCAACAAAGTAGTTGATAATGAACAAAACAAAAGGTATTATGAAGGGAAATTTGAATTTGGGGTACCCTCACCCATTTTCGTGCCATTTTCAACAGCTGCGATTTTGAATTTAACCGCGTTGATTATGGGATTTCTGAAAATCTCATGGAACGAAAATTTGGACTATTTGATTATTCAGATGCTTATTGCAAGTTTTGGAGTAGTGAATTGTTTGCCAATTTATGAAGCCATGGTTTTAAGAAGTGATAATGGAAGAATACCTATCAAGATTACTATCATTTCAGTTTCCCTTGCATGGGTTGTGTATGCAGCAGTTTCTTTTATATTAAAGCTGTAATAGATTTTGTAGTTGAACATATGTAAATGGGATAATGAAATTTCCTCTTTTAAAATGCTTCAATGCATGTATGCAGCTGTAAAAATGTGGTGGAGAAATTTGAAACATATTAAGTGGCTAAGTGGCTTTTTTTTTTTTTTTTAAACTTTAAATTCTTGTTTTTTGTTTGTTTAATAATTGAGATATACCACATTAATCACCATTTGTTATGACCATAGAAAGTGGAGGAGTTAGCCATTTTTAGTTGGAGGACTTCAAATTAACATTCAAATTTTGTTTTTGGGACTATGTTTCTTTTTTCAATTTGAGAACCTACCGACAACAAAAGAATGAAGACTTAAACTAAAAAGATAGCAATACAAGTAAAATAAGTATTTTTTTTTTATACTATATTCCAACCAACCCGAATACTCATCATACCACTTAGTACCAAATCGTCTGTCTTTTAATATATGGTGATTTGTTGAGTGATTTGGGAGAGATTTGTAGGTGTTGGAATGTCGTAATCTAACTACTACTTTATTCAATTTTTTGGGAAGAGAAATGTGGGATTCAGATCTCAGATAGGTGGACTGGAATTGGAATTGAGGAATTGATCAATTATTTGTAATTTTATATTATTAATTTTATTAGGCCAATAGATCTAATCGGCTTCCATTAATTGACATTGGGCCAAAAGTTATCAAAGTTATGTTATTAAATTGTATGATAATAAATTTTAAAAAATAAAAATAATTTTCCCAAGAAAGGTGGTGGGTCCAGGTCCCCAGGACCCTACCTCCGGTAGTGACCATAGATCAATCAATGGTGATCTCCTACCCTTTGGAGGCAGGATATCAACCACCCACGTCAGCGGTGTGTGCCTTGTAAAAAAAAAAAAGAGGCATCATTTGTAATCTGCCCCATTTATAATATGTCCCAAAATGCTCTCTCTCTCTCATATACAAGCGATCGCGGGCATACAAAGTCCAAATTCATCACTGACAAAGGGGGTAGCTGACAAGCGCCGATGATAACGCCAGCGCCGATGACAACGCCGGAAGAAATACACCCAAAAAAAATGGGGTAGCTGACAATAGCTAGAATGTCACCGGAAAAAATACACAAATCGTAGGTTGCCCCAACGCATAACAACAACGAATTCATCATTGCCTCAACACATTAATACACATTCAATCTTCTCCGGTGTAGTGAAATTTTAGATTTCAGTGGAATGGGGATGCGCCGGTAATAACCCACTATTTTATAAATAAAAAAAAAAGGGCAGCTGACAAGCGCCGGTGATAACGCCGGAAGATATACACAAAATAAAAATAAAAATGGGGCAGCTGACAATAGCTAGAATGTCGCTAAAAAAATACACAAATCGTGGGCTACTTCAATCTGATGGTAAAATATGGGAGTACGCCACAATAGAGAGAGAGAGAGAGAGAGAGAGAGAGAGAGATGGAGGATAGCGGCGGAGCCAACCCAACATCTCCAGCCAACAAAGTCCAACTCTACAACGCCACTCGTCCCATGTACCTCCTTCGCCGTCTCTTCATTCCAACTCTCCAAGTTCAACCTCATTAACACTGCCATAATCTCTACATTCAACAACATTCTTACTACGCGTAACCCTAACAAGAAAATAGCCTTCTTTTACGATCTTATATTTCCCCCCACCTCCACCATTTGTCGCCAAACCCCACCACTGTCATCAAAGTCGTCCATCTTCGCCGATGAAATTATTGTAGTGGTGGAAAAGAGGCATGGGGACTGATCAGGGACTTAAATTGTAGTGGTGGTTCTGGCGTCTAATTCCGGCGACAAATGGGGGGTGGGAGATTTTAGGTCACAAAAGAGAGAGGAGAGATGAAATGATTGTCGCCACGACAAATGGCTGGGGGGAGAGAGAGAGAGAGAGAGAGAGAGAGAGAGAGAGAGAGAGATTTTATTTTACGGCAACAAAAGGGAGAAGAGAGGGAAAGAGAGAGATGAAACTAATTGCTGCCCCTTTTTTTTTTTTACAAGACACCCACACGATATAGAGACGCATGTCATGTCGGTGGGAGTTGATATCCGCCTCAAGGCGGAGATCGCCACTCATAGATCAATTCCCTTTTCAATTTGGGAGTATCGATTATTTCCCTAATTCTAGCTTCATGTTACTTTTTTTTTTTGAATTAAAAATTTAATTTTGAAAAATATTATTGACTTATTGTAACAAATGAACTTTCTTCAAGCTAAAGACAATTTTTTTATGTAGATTAAAATTAAGAAAAAATAAAAAGATAAAAGAAGGATTTTTCTTTTTTACAAATCCATTACAAAATAGAAGGATAAAATAAGAAATTTATATATATTTTTGTTTGTAAGAGAGGTTTATGTAATTTTTGAAAGAGTAGAAATAGTCTAATATTTACTAAGAGCATCTCATCAGAAGTTCCAATATAGTCCTAAAAAAGTAAATATAGGAAAATTGGCGTAAATTGTCCATAAGGTATGACATTAGTGCTCAAATGGTCTCTAACCTTTCATTTTTGACAGAATGGTCCCTAACTTATCCATTTAGGTGTGCAATTAGTCTTTTTGACGGATTCAGTTAAATATTCCAAAAAATTTTCCAAAATTTGAGCAAATGGTCCCTCTCATGTTTTTTTGTCTTTATTAGTGGGGGTAAAATTGTTAAGTTATGTTTTTCTTTCAATTGGCGCAAATAGTCCCTAACCTTTACCTTTTTTTGGATCAAATAGTCCCTAACCTATAATTATATTTTGGTGCACAATTGATCATTATTTGATGAAAAGACAAAATATCCTTAGTTTTAATTAAAAAATTTACAATTGATTCCAAACTTTGCAAAAAGTAAAATGGGTCTCGACACTTTAATTTTTATTAAAAATTAAAAGAAACTAACTAATTGATAATATACTAAATTATTTTGTATATTTTATGAACTATTATAAAATAACTAAAATTTAAGCTCATAATTATTAACAAATGTGTTAATTAAAATTATTTTATTATTATTAACTAATCATATTATTTAAAATTCAAACTTTAATTTTATCATTACAACATAAAAAGAAAAATAAATTTTATTTTGACACAAATAAAAAGTTTAATTGCTACAGTAATTATATTTGTACAATATTTTTTACTTTTAAGTTGAATGATAAAAAGGGAAAAAAAAATAATTACAACTAAACCTCAACCAACAAAATTGCAACTAAACCCCCTAACCCAAATATGCAATTATTGCCATCACCGGAGGATTCAGCACTGGCTTTTGATATTTGAAACCCACCTCCAAATCACAACCAACAAAGCACTCCATCGCCGCCACATCTGGCAAAGAAGAAAGCGGTGAAGAAGAAGAAGAAAGTGGCGAAGAAGAGAGTCGACGACCGTCCCTGCCTGGCCGGAGTTTGACTCTCAACCGACAACCTGAACTTGACAACCCGCGATCCAACCGCTTTAAAATCTTCTCCGCCGTGATCATTGTGCATTGGGGTCCCAAAATTTGTCCTTCTAATCACGACGGAGGAGATTGGGACAAGACAGAGGAAACGCCAACCTAACTCGCATTCCTTCTTCAATATCAGTCGGCAAAACTTTATCACCCAATCCAACAACAAAATGCATAGATGAATGTGAGCTAAAATTAACAAGATATTCATAACCAAGGTAGATCTGTGTGTGTTCAAATAAATCATAAGGGGGTCACAAATCTCCTCCACCGTGATCACTGTGCATTTTTCAACTTATATTATTTTTTTTTACAAATTCCAATATTTTGCCTTTATAATCATAAGTGAACTTCGTATGGAAGATTTTTCTGCAATTTGCGGTGGCCAAAATCACTCGTGTTGTTGGTGGTGGTTGAATTTGAGTTGGAATTTCATAAAATATACAAAACAATTTAGCATATTATCAATTTGTTAGTTTCTTTTAATTTTTAATAAAAAATTAAAGTGTCAGGCCTATTTTTACTTTTTGCAAAGGTTTGGAATCCAACTGCAAATTTTTTAAATTAAAACTAATGATATTTTTATCTTTTTCATCAAATAAAGACCAATTGTGCATCAAAATATAATTATAGGTTAGGGACTATTTGCGCCAAAAAAAGGTAAAGGTTAATGACCATTTGCGCCAATTGAAAGAAAAATGTAACTTCACAATTTTACCCTCACTAATAAAGACAAAAAAACATGAGAGGGACCATTTGCGCCAATTTTGAAAAGTTTTTAACGGATTTTTAACAAAATCCATCAAAAAGAACTAATTGCACACCTAAATGAAAGGTTAAGGACCATTTGCACATTAATGTCATACGTTAGGGACCATTTGCACCAATTTCCCGTAAATATACAATAAAAGAGTCTTTTTTATATATTATTACATCCACGAAGTCGGCTCTTTTCAACCGTAAATCTAGAAAAATAAGGGGAAAAAAAACCCTTCAAATAGGATCAAGTGCAATAGAAACTACCAAAGTCATTTCTTACCTTTTACCTTTATATACCTATATAAAAAGTGTCAATATTAAGTTCACTATTCATAATGGTCAACCAAAAGGTAAATTAGCACAAATAGTCCCTCATATTTGTCCTCAGTACAAAAATCATCCATAACGTTTAGTTTTTTACACAGAAGACTTCTAACATATGTGTTTTGGTGTGCAATTGGTCCTTATTTGATTAAAAAAACAAATACGCCCTTAGTTTTAATTAGAGAAAATGGTAATTGGATTTCTAATATTTGTAAAAGGTGCAAATGAGTCCGATAATTTTATTTTTTATAAAAACTTAAAAAAAACTAACGAATTCTTTTTTTTAATTGACACTTTATTGACCAAATTGATATTGTACTAAATTTTTTTGTATATTTTACGAACTATTATAAAATAGCTAAAATTTAAGCTCATAATTATTAATAAATATGTTAAATAAAATTATTTTATTATTTAAATTTAAACTTTTTATTTTATTGTTACAATATAAAAATAATAATTTTGTCACAAACTTGATATTCAAATACTTTTATTAATTGAGATATTCGTTTATTAACTACAAATATTAGTCTATTAGAGCTTCAATTGTAATCTTCACATTTTAACTTAATTTTTAGAAAAATTGGCGCAAATGATCCCTAAATAAATAACAAAATAGCTTATATAATTTTATTATCATTTTTCTTTCGAATATCAATACAACTCTAGAGTATTATTTTTGAAAATGACTTGTTTGTACATTAGCAATGCAAACTCTATTTAGTGCTTTAGAAATTTGTATTTAAGATGCTATTTTTTACACACGAGTAGTTATGGAACAATTTTAATTGTAATTAATATGTTTATTGATTTGTTTACTTTTTTACACATTCGTGGCCCACAATATTTAACTTGCATCACATATATACAACTTTCACTAGCATGTTTAATTAACATCTGCAATGTGATTTATTTACTTTTAAAAATTATATTGTTTTAAGAGTTTAAATTTGAACATGAAACGATTTGATTAATTAATTTATTGATTATCTCTAGAACTTCATCTAAAACAACAAAGAAGATTTTTATGAATTTTTTATTCTACTACTAAACACGTGATGATTGAATTGGTACACTAACCGAAGAAGCCTAATTTGTCGTTCTTGAAAATCAAAATATTTGATCGTGTAAGCTCAATTCAATCATCTCTTTATCTTTTATTTAAGTTATTTGAAAAAGAAATTGAAATTAATGTACAAGTGTTGTTGTAGATACTTATGCTCAGAGCCTTATTCTGGAGCAAATGTGAAATTTCTTAATGCAAAAATATTCGACTTTCTTTACGTAATTAGAATATTATAAAGGAATGAACTTAGTCTTCGAGGAAGAATGCAAATTCTAGGAAAATGGTACTAAAGAATAGTGGCTTTTATGAAATAAATTGAATTCAATTTTATTATATGTTTGAGTCATATATTGTAATGAATTTTAATAAACTAGATTTTAAATTATAAGCATGCTTATATTTAAGTTTCAATCACCTAGTTTTTAATATTTAATTTTTTTTCCACTTAAATTACCAATATCAAGTCAATTTATAAAATAAAGATATAATAAACACTATTATATTTTTAATTAACGAGACATCACGTGCATCGCACGTGCTCACACTAGTAATTTGATAAAGCTAGTATTCATCTTAATCTTTTTACCAACAAGACCTAAAGAAAGTGGGGATAAAAAGTTATCACCGACCGTAGGGAGGTTTACTCCGCTACAATCACACAAAAAAGTACTCATTTGTTCGTCACTACGTCTTCATCCTCTCAAACAAAAAAAATATATATATATATATATATATATATCTCTCTCTCTCTCTCTCTCTCTCAATTCCCCAATTTTTCCATATTCATCAAAATCAAACTCCCCTCAAACAAAACTATATCTCTCCCTCATTCTTCTCAACTCCTCAATTTATTAAAATTCTATATGGTCGGATTCTACCGCAAAGAAAAACGGTATACTAGTATAAAAGTGTTAAAATTAGCATATAACTAGTTTTAAAGCCGTTTGTGTCATTTTTCATTTTAATCACCGACCGTAGGATAGGGAGGTTTTCTCCACAATGGACAAAAAATAGTAGTATCTATGTCACTACGTCTTCATCCTATCAAAACCCATATCTCTCTCTTAATTTCTCAATTTCTCCATATTCTTCAAAATCAAACCCTCCTCAAACAAAGTGTCTCTCTCAATTTTCAACAAATTCTTTTCAACTATTCGATCCATTAAAATCCTCTACTAATCTGTGAGCCCAATTGGGAAAGAAAAGCGGTATACAAGTTTAAAAAGGGTTTTTCAAAAATAACCACAATAAATAAACTATTTTTTCAACCACTACATTTGTTACATTTGTTATTTTAGTTATAATAAATGTGTTAATTTGTTATTAACAAACATAACAAATGTAACAATGTCATATAAAAATAAAAAACAGTAATTTTAGAATAAAAAAAAAGTTAAATAAGATTTTTAAATTAACATTTTTTGTAGTATAGGGTGAAATTATCAGTTGGTAAAAATCTAGTTGGGCTCTTCGGGCTGGGCTTGGAGAGAAATTCGGGTAAATCTTCCCACCATATTAATCCAAGTGTTATCAAGAAAATATTCACTGTTTAATAAGAATAGAGAGAGAAAGTTAGAGAGGGAAGTAGATGGATCCCAAAATCACAGAGTTGTCACAACTATTCGAGCGATTCAAAGCGGCGTTTGTACGGAAAGATTTTGATACCTGTGCAAAATTTCTTTCTCAGCTCAAGGTACAATTTTGTTAACTCGAAACCCTTCATTTTTCAACGATTTTTTCAAGGTTCGCTGAAATTGAACCCGTTAATTGTTTTGGCGGCTTTATCAAGATACTGTATGTGTTTTTTATTATATACAGAGAAAAAGTCGGGTTTTGTCTTACTATTGATAATATTACCTATTCAATGAAATTTATTGTTAGGAGTATGTCATGGAGTTAGATCTGAGGGGTTCTGCATGACCTGATTAATTTTCCAAATTTTGGTTTGAAAATTTAATTCTAAATAATAGAATTATGGCAGTGGAAAGTGAATTAGGAGTTTTGTGGGGAAAAATTTGGGCCTCCTGATAAATGAAGATATTACTATTTCATGGATTTACAAGAAGTTTGGGGGAAATAGGTTCTTGTAAACAGCATTTATTATGGGGGGAAAAGGTTCTTAACAGGAGAATGGGGTTTCTTAAATTTCTTGCTTTATGAATAGCTACACAGTGCATAGGAGCAGGTCCAGTCGATTAAAGTTCTAACTCAATAAAGCTAACAAAATGTGATTTTGAGGTGTAGATTGTTCTCCTTTGGGTTTATGTATCTTCCAAAGGCTCTATGAGAAACAAAGGGACAAAACAGGGAGGTTCAGAAACAGCAAGTTTGCGTTTGTCCTGTTTGTTCGTGATAAATGAAAAACTAATAATAATATGAGGGTTATCAATCAATCAAAATTATTGGAAACACATTAGGAAATTTTTTCTCATTTGTCAGCAAAGAAGTTATAAATATTTTCTTCAAAGAAGAAAATGCGAGGAGTTTTGTGTTAGTTTGAACTCAATCGGTTCCCTTTTTTAACTTTTGAAGCAAGGGAGGCAATGAAGAGGGTAATATTAGAAAATGAATTGGATCAGGTGAATTCTTGTCGATATATATGTATGGAAGTGTATAGGTGAAGGTAATGTTTTATGGTTGAAAAATGGAGGAAGAGTATTATAGTCCTTGTGAATAAAGGATGTATTCAAGATTGTATAAACTATAGTGATATTAAGCTTGTAAATCATATGATGAAATTATGGAAGAGGGTGATTGAGTATGGATTATTAATTTTTCTTTATGCCAGCAAGATCTACTAGACTACTAGGAAAATCACATTGGAAGAAAGATATAGAGAAAGAGACAATTATGATATAGTTTTTATTGATTTAGAAAAGGTATATAATAGGTTTTTAGATAGCTGCTGTGGTGCTTGACTAAGAACAGGAATTTCTATTGGACATATTAATACGATTTATGAAATGTGTAGTGGAGCATTTATGAGTGTGAGATCTGATATGGGAAGTAGTAGGAATTTTTTTTTACATGAGTCTTTATCCGTATGATTTAGTTGAGCATGTGACGCATGTTTCCTTGATTTATATTTTTACTGTTGATATAGTTCTAGTTGATACAAGGCTAAGAGTGTGTTTGGTTGGGTTTAAAAACTGTTTTTTTAAGGGTGGTCAAAAAAACTATTACTGCCGGTCCCACCAATAAATTTTGTGTAAGAAAAAAGCATGTGATATTGTCAATTTTACCCTCATTTTCAGCCACCATAATTTGACCGTTTGAAACAAGAAATTTCAACCAAAAAATAATGAGGCATGTGGGACCGGTTTATGCCTTTTCAGCTTTTGCTTTTAAGATTCTCTTTTTGTTCACAACAGCACGTTTCAGATTGCATTTGACCCAAAATGCATTGTACACAGACGTGAACACAAATAATTCAAATATACATGTAAAAATGTGAATATTACCATCTCAGATGCACACAATAATGAACATTCATCGTGAACAAAAATTGATATTATTAATTAAGCGCTCACAATAAAATAATTTATTATTAATTTATACATATTGAGAATTTGACATCGCCATAGACATTATATCATAAATACACTATCTCATAATTTGAGCAATATGATCCCGAAGTTGGTCCCATTCGTGTTCGAATTTCCAGCGCAAATGTATCACCATTGTTTCCTCTAGTTCATCCGCAAATCAATCTGCTGCGCCCACAACTTCATCCACGGCTTGGAATGCCTCGTCCACTAGTCCGGTACCAGAGAAAATTATGTATCGCCATTGTAGCCACAACGATCGCGATGCCTTTACGAAACGAATAATTAGGCATACGATCAAGAATTTGCCATCTCTTCGAGTACACCGAACGACGCTCAATCACGTTTCGCAAGGACGAGTGATTGAAGTTGAATCTCTCTCGCTGCGTTCAATCTCCCCGCTCACCATGCGATCTTTGGAGGGAACTCTTGAAAATGGTATCCGATGTCTCCGCGCTTTATACGGTGCCATATACCCCGCCTATGCGCAAATCCCGAGTCAACGAGATAATACTTACCGATTCTTCGGCAAAAGAAAATTAATTTCTCGACCGCGAATCGCCTTGCACAATATTCGACTATCGCAGACGCTTTCGGTTGTGCTCGGAAGGACAAACGTAAGCACATATTGAAATCACATGTCGCTAATATATTTTATGACGGATATCCTTTCCCGCCTATGAAGTGTAGTCGCCGTTTGTTCGGTAGCACCGCTTTCACATGTGTGTGCCATCAATTGCTCCAATACAATCCTAACAATTATAACATTGTTTTAATTTAGAGCAAAACAACTCAAAATATTATCAAGTGTTGTACCGGAAATACGCAAAGTGTCTTCGAGGGTTCGTGTCCGTGATTCGTGGACTTTCATTATAGTTAGTTTCGGTTTAATTATTTTCGCGCTAAGTCTAACAACCGCCGCAACACAACATTGAAATAATGGTGAATAGTCCGCAACGAATGACCAAATAAAGTACGATTTGTCCGTAACCTTTCCCATGTGCCAAGATACACAAAAACATACCAACTTGTTCAGTATACATCCACATCGCGGCGCTTCTGAAGTTCATACTCGTCACGCATGATAGATGTGTAAAGTGTACAAACATTGGTGGATACATTCTAAGCTCGCGTAACGCTATATATGGATCTTCCTCGAGTGTCAGATCATAAAGACGCGCCCATTCCTAGCACTGGAAACACGGGAATCCTTGCCTCGAAAGCATTCGATGTATGCACTAACGATACTTACGGTGATGCGGCGGTACATAAGCCATGTTAGTGTATCACGCTCCAAATTAACGGTGTTTCTTCGTTCGAGCTCTCAATCGGAGTTCGATTCGTCATTTCTGTGGGTGCGCCGAAAAACATTTCCTCTTCCGATTCATCACCATTCGGTTGTCACAAATTTTCTAACCCGAAAAAACAAAGAAAATTGCAAACTTGTGTTTAATTCATCGAAAGAAGTAAGTTATTGGGTTATACGAGATCTCCTACTCACCTCTTTTGTAGATGATGTTTGGCGTACCAAAGTGCAACAAAGTAGTGAACATGTGTGTGCTTGTAGTTAATGCTGGTAGTCAGTAAAGTACAAACAATTGTACTACCATATACATGCATACTAGTCAATCAACATGTTAAAAAGTACATGTTCCTTACCCAATCAAATAGTAATCTGCAGCAAAAAGCTCATGTCATGCATCAAAGAAAGCAAGACACATTTACTCAATAGCGATTACATAAATAAACCCACATTATCCGATACATGAATTCATAAATGCAAGCGCCTATGTTGACGAAAATTACAGAATGCCCAAAAAGATAAAAAAATTAGTCATCAAATCGCAGAAGATTCTTAAGTGCACCAAGACTTGTAGTGGAATTTAAGGAACTTCATTTTCATTTGAGGGGGTTCTTGAACTGCACAGACGAAGTCTGCCGGCGCCGCTTTATCGAAAAACGATAAAGGCGAACAAGTGAAACTTTTCATCGCCTTCTAATAAGCCAAAGCTCGCAACTCGTCCGTGTCGACTTTAAATTTGCACATCACAAAAAGTATGTATACATTCGCAAAAACGGCCACATTCGTTAATTGAAGATGCATAAAAGACATGATAAATGAAAACCAAAGAAAGAATGATAACGCACAAATGTAATATGACCAATACAAAACTTAAGAACAAAGAAAGAACTAAAAACTCATTCAAATCCTCGAACCTAAAAACTCTTAAAGCAATATCTCAAGGATCTTGCAATCCTCGATGGTGCTACACCTCCTGCCTATATGTAGGACCATTGTTGGCAACTAAAGATCAACAAAGTGGAAATGATGGAGTGCATGAATGTTTGAAATGGCCCGATTTCGATTCACTAATTCCTATTGGATTCTTAGATCGAACAAAGGACTTGGGTTACGTGGTGAAGCCGTGGGCCCCACAAGTAGAGGTGTTGAATCATAAATCTATTGGTGGGTTCGTAACGCACGTGGTTGGAACTCGGTGTTGGAAGCGGTGTCTTGCGTAGGTGTCCCCATGGTGGCGTGGCCACTTTATGTCGAACAAAGGTTCAACATGGTGATATTGGTAGAAGACTTGAAGTTGGCTTTGCGAAATAACGAATCGAGAACGGGTTTGTCACATCGCCGAGGAGATCGAGAGTCGAGTAAGAGAGTTGATGGACTCGCACGAAGGCGAGTCACTCGTAAAGCTCACCAAAGAAAAGGCGGCGGAGGTTCGGGGAGCTATAAGTGAAGGTGGTTCCTCCATTGTGGAGTTCGCCAAGTTAGTCGAGTCATAAATTGCATTGAATATCGATAAAGTGATGCCGGAAACCGTCCGGTCATTGGGTTTTATTCTCACATGGTCGGAAAAATAAAGGTCGGGTCCGGTTTTTTTTCCCCCTTTGACGCTTCGTAAAATACACTCCCACCACAAAAAGTAATGGTCTCGCTATCCGTCCCCGTGTGTGTCCGACTCCAAATTTCTATTGTATGTATATGTGTAGTTCTTTACAAATCTTGACCCACCATAGTTATATGCTATACAAAAATTGTAAGAAAATCGGCACATACCATTTTCTCGCTCCTCTTTCAAGAAGTGTTTCTGGCGGTTGAAATTGAAGTGCTCGCACGCCAAAGCGACAGCGACCAACTGGTGGTGTTCGACCGATTTATTTCACGGTGAGAGAACCAATTGAGAGTGAGAAGGTAAAAGAGAAAACATGGAGTGAGATTTTTCACAGAAATTAGCGCTTGTATGGGAGATCGGGAGATAGGGACAAATTGGGAAGAAATTGTCCGAAAATCTCTAGATTTTGTTCGCAAATGGAAGTAAATGTGGGCCAGTAAATTAGTTTATTTGACCTACCCAAAAAAACAGTTTTTAAACCCAACCAAACACAGTGTAAATTATAAGTTGAAACTTAGGAGGAAGATTTTGAAAAAGGGGCTTAGATTAAAGGCTAAGGTGGACTGCATCGAACGATCCTTTAACCATAGTAGGAATAAGGAAATAGTTGGATCAAAACAGTGACTTGTGTTTCTAATAGCAATTCTTTTGGATGGTTAGGTTTGATTATTAAATAAAGAAAGATGAATTAAATAGGATCTAATGTAGTGTACAGGACTAACACAGGTTGGAGGAAGTGAAGAGCATTCAATTTGATTGAATATATGTACCAAGTTATAAGGCAAGTTCTATAATACGACTATTTGATCAACTATGATTTAGGGTTTGACTTATGAGTCATTAAAGGACAATGTGTTCATAAGGTGAGAATATACTAAAATGAGAATGTTAAGATGGATTTTTGGCAGCAAGAGAATAGTAAAATAGGAGTTGAGAAAAATGCATCAACAAGTGAAGGTAGCTACAATTGGGATAATTTAAGGGAAGGGTGATTACATTTTTGGAGCAACAAGTGTAACCCGACAAGACAAGACCTGATTTTTCGGCCGCACCCATTGTGGGCGGTTAAATGGGCTTGTGCCAGGTTGGGCAATGGCTTTTATTTTTTTATTTTGTTAGATCTTTTAGACCAAATTGAGTGGCGAATAAGGATTTGGGTAAACTACGTTAATTTTGTTGGGAATAATGAATTGTAGTTTTTGGTGGTTGTTATTAGCCAACCCCATGTTTATTGAGAATAAAGCCTAACTTCTCTTTTTTATCATGGGGTGCTTTTACTTGGTACTGTATTAGAATACTTTTTATGATCATTGTCCAGTAGTTTATAGTGCAAGTTATTTTATATTTCACACTGCAGGTTGCATTAACAGAATTTAAGAGTCTACCTCCATTATTTGAAGAAACGCCAAATGCCATCCAGGAACGGACACTTGCTAGTAATGATAACCTCCGACTCTATCTCATATCTTTTGTGGTAATCTTTATTATTTTTTTTGAAATTTTTATTCACTAATAATATCTAATACTTTGATCAATTTTAGGGGACATATACGAGCATGCAGTCTTTCTAAGTGTAAAGATTGAGGATCAGGAAGCTTTGGAGAGAGATTTTTTCCAACTGAAACCTTATTATACAGATACCCAGTTAGTATCCATCTTTAATTGGTCATATTGATTCTCCGTAACTTATTTAGATCTGTGATTTGTTAAGTGGATTCTCTAATGTAAATTTTGGAAAAAATTTTGATGCATTTTTGGTGCAACGTTTTTTTGTTTAAAGATAATGCTTATGATCTTCCTTTCACCTGATTGAGCAGTGGTCTACAACCATCCACTCAGGAGTATCCCATATTAGGTCTCAACCTTCTGAGACTCCTTGTGCAAAACAGAATTGCTGAATTTCACACCGAGTTGGAATTGCTTCCTTCTAGTGCTTTAGAGAATCCTTGTATCAAGCATGCTATTGAATTGGAACAATCCTTCATGGAAGGAGCTTATAACCGTGTGTTGAGTGCTAGACAGACGGTACCTCATGAAACTTATGTTTATTTCATGGACTTGCTGGCAAAGACAGTCAGGTAAAATTGATAGATGCCGCTGAATCATGCTACTTCATATATTATTTTCTTGGTAGATGGAATTGATTTGATATCATAATATCAAATTTGTCAACTTTTTTTTTCTCCGGAAAGAAGTGGAGAAGAGTTGTTAGGGGGCTTCTTAACTTTTTGATACTTCATGTGTAAAACATGGGTACTTAATATCTTATCATGGATGCTGGTTCTGTCCATAAATGACCACTAACCTCAAAGGTTTGTGTGCATAATAAAGTCCATTTACACCTGCCTTTCTTGCTTTAGAGACATTGCTTATGGATCAAGTGTATGTTGATATCTGGTTATATTTTTCCACTCAGTTGGTTTTTGGCGCTTGATAGTCTGTTTATCATTTGTAGGGATGAGATTGCTGGATGCAGTGAAAAGGCTTATGACAGCCTTTCAATAAACGATGCTCGACAAATGTTGCTTTTTTCTTCTGACCAAGACTTGGTTAAATATATTGAGGAGGTATGCTTCCTTGCACCTCATACCTTCTCAAAAGTCTAACCTTACCCCTAATCCCTCCCCATCCTTTGCCTGTCAATCCAATATTCATACTAATGGCTGTTAAACAAGAGTATTGCCTTTCAACTTTGGTTCGGAGTTCTGCTCCTTGAATAGTGCAAATTGTAATCTATTGCAATTGCAGGAACATCCGGAGTGGGAGATAAGGAATGGTTTTGTGTACTTCCAAAGAGCTAAAGAATCTGCACCGTGCAAGGAGATTCCTTCTCTACAGCTGATCAACCAGACACTCAGTTATGCAAGGGAGTTGGAGCGGATTGTGTGAAGATTATCTGCTCCATCTTCATTCATACTTATGTTTTTCTTGGTGCTTAAACTGTTCTTTCACGTGGAAGATCTTCATTCTTATTTGGATAAGAATTGTTGAGATGACAAGTAGAATGTTGGCAGAATTTATTTTGGGATGTTATTTTGTTATTTTATATTACAAATAGACAGATTTATGCATTTTGCTTACATATGCTTCTTGTTGATGCCAATATTTTACTGCTTTTGGTTTCAAAGTAAGTCAAACCTACTTCTAAGTTTCTTATTTTAATAAGTATGATTTTGAAAGTTACTCTTTTTTAGTAAAAGAGCTTACTTTTAGTAAATAAATCCTAATTTATTTTCACCTTTATAATATGGCAAATGGTGTAATGTTTTGTGAAACTCGGATTAGATGCTGATCAATGTTTGTTTTAATCAAGCTAAGAGATTGATATCATGACAAGATTTGGAGCTCAATGGAAAATTGTACAGCGCCAAATTACAGCTGGACTAATGACATCAAAAACTGTATGTGAATGATTAAGGGCTTCGAGGCCTAAAGTAATTAGGGCTTCACCTACAGACATGACTCAAATTAATGTATTAAAAATCGACCAGGCACCACATTGTGTTTTATATCAATAGCCCGTACAGTATGAAATCTGAAGGAATGACGATGAATAATGTGTAGATAACCATACAATGTCGCCAGTGAATTTAATGGAGCGGAGATCGGTAATGTAGTAGAAAATGATACAAAAGACCTTGGCTGCTAAAATGCCATGAGAAGAGTCTGACTTTGACGTGTTTTCTGCAATGCGCAATGTCACGTCTGATGCTATCACATGCAAATTCATTATCTTTTCACATTCAAAATTCTTTCAGTAATATCTCGTTCAAATTCCAAGATCAAAACTTGGGAAATCGTTGATTTCATTTGTATTGAAATCCTGCTTGGGCTGTACATCATCGGAGGGATCATCTGCAATACAACCATTTGAAGCTACAGCACCAACATGGGAAGCTCCTTTGGGGCATCTATCAGCAGTTCCTTTGTTATCTTCACATGGCTACACCAACAAGAAACTTGTAGTAAGAGGGGACCGTTCGCTTTTACTAATTATACAGAGGACAAAAAAAAAAAATCAAATAATTCCATACATGCAGATAAAGTTGTATTGCATGTCAAAAACTAACAAGAAAAGCTGCTACAAATCAAGTAGCACTAAATTCAGACCCGTCGAGAGTTTCAAGAAATTACCTTGGGTTGTTGACTGGAGCAGAGACCAGGTGTTGCTGAAGGAACGATTTTAGTTGTACTCTCTGCACGGGTTATAATAAAATTGAAAGCGATGAAATAAATGGTCAGATGCAGTGTATACAGCAAAGGTAAAACGTGCCTTCGTGTGAAACTAGTCGAGGAGGGCTTTCAATTTCCAAATTTTTATTTGATCTGTTGGGCGGAATTGATGTTTGGCCCTCAATATCCAGCACCAAAGCAACCAATTCCTGAGACTTCACAGCTGGAGAAACTGACTTCGACTCAATGAAATCAGTGCTTTCTAAATTAAGGATGGGAGTTAAACAGCTTGTTGCTCCTGACCTGCCATATATTGGGGGAAAAAAGGTAACTTGATACATGCTTAGCATTGTGTGCTGCTCTCAGCAGCACAACATGTGAAACAAAGATCTAATAACCTGTCATGTCACAAAAATTGAAGACTTTCTCATAATTCTGGACTAATATTTTTAAAAGCCCAGGACTAACTCTGATTTCCATTAATAATGAAAATTACTTGTTTGAGGGCAAACAAGCACTCCCAGCAAATGGAAGGCTCCAGGCTCAATTAGTAAAGGGAGATTCAGTTATATGAGAACGCAGAAAACTGTTTGTGCATCACGGGAACAAGGATGTTTAGTTTTTATGACCCGCATACTGAATGAATTCTGCCACAACCATTTTAGGGGATGTTTATAAACAAATGTAGTGATGCCTAACAAATGCACAGCTGACATAAGAGAATACAGAAATAAAAATACTTAAAAACATCCCTCATGTAAAAAGTCTTAAGGCAATTGTTTTTCCAGCAGTCACTCTCTTATTTAGGAATGCATACCTGAGATAGAACTCGGCTGACCTAGCTTGAGATTCTCCTCTTTTGTCATTATCTCCCACTTTTTCAGCACCAATGGGAAGGACTTCATTAACAGCTTCAGATTTTAAATTATCAGTGCTACAATCATGAACAAGAGCTTGTTCTTGTAACTGGTTCTTGATATTAGTATGAACAACATCCGAAGATTGTGACTCATTGCTCTCCTCCACCAATGCTCTTTTCACTGGAACAACATTCTCCCGAAACGTGGATTTCCGGAGATTGGACAAGATTTCATGGGCTGTCATTAGAAAGACAAACAAAAAATTTGATCAGTTGCAGACTGAGAAGAGCAAGAGGTATCCAAGAAAAAGCTGCTAAAATGGCTTAAAATGAAATTAAACATTAATATTCGGATGTAATAAACAGTGTGCCAGCACTCATTTATTTACATAATCACTGATATCACGAATAGGTACCTGCAAAAGACCTTTTAATATAATCTAATCCATCTATGCCGCAATCAAGATGCCAATGTGGATGACAAAATTAATTCCATGAAGGATGATGATATAGAGGATGGCTTTAGAGACTTAAATGTGAAGAGCATACATTCTCGAGTGATCAGCAGAACACAAAATGAACCAAATGAAACGCATCGAAAAAGATAATTGCATGTAGATTACATACACTACTTGTGCATGTGGACACTTCCCTCAGTTGCATTTATGGCAGACTCGATACCTCTGCTAACTGCTATTGTACTTTATGGAAGTTAATATATTAGAGCAATGTGGATACATACAGACTTGGCAAGTGTCCCCGAGAAACCTCAAGATCAACCAATATAATATGTGATGAAGTTAGACATATTATTCAGTCATCTTAAGATAGAACCTAGAAGCAATTTTTTGAAAATTCGAGATTGCTGATGAAGTAACAGTTTTAGTACCCACCACTAAGTTTGCAATGCACATCTTGCGTAATTAACATTCCCACCACTAAGTTTGCAATGCACATCTTGCGTAATTAACATTCTCGGGAACTGACCCATAGTATTGTTCTCACACCTAAATCAATAATATTTAAGGGAGGAGCCTTCCCATCTTGTCAATATTGGTTTCTGAAGTTCTACTATTTCCATTGTCACACAACAAATCCAATCCCAGTGAATGACAATGAAATGCCTTGCACTCATTCCAAAATTTGGCATCTAAATCTTCTGAAAATTCTAGTTGACCTGCATTTCCTTAATTAAATGCGTTATTCAGAAAGTTCTCAATGATTTTTTGGGCATGGTAATTCCTGCAGCCACATAAGGTCCAACTTACGTGTATATTAATATCATATCATGGAGTGGTTCATGCATAACTCCGCGCTTGAAGAAATCAACAGTTACATCAACCTTGGTCTATATTGTGATTATAAAATGAGACCAAAATACAGATTGAAATGGGAGAAATTATCAAATAAGCTTGGACACAATGTCGAGATTTGAGATTTATTGAATAATTATAATAAACACAAAAAATAAATTGCATTGGAAAAACAACAAAAAGGTTTCCTCTAGGAACCTTTATATATTTGCTCTGGAAAAAGTAATTTGGATCCGTATGGAAAGTACAATTACATCATAATGTTTCAGATAACATCTTACCAGCACGTCTAGCCTTATTTGCAGGGACTGTCCAACTTAATTTAGCATCATCAATCTTGGAGCTTTTATTGTTTAAGTCCGTACATTTCCCTGGAGAAATATTGTTTTGAGGTCTCCCTACACATCTCAAGGCAATGCAAACAAGAAAAATAAGAGATCAACAAAAATATCAAATGAAACAACTCAAATTACTAAGAAAGAATTTTGAAGATTCAGGTTCTAATTGGTCAGTAAAACACTTAATTATAGAAGGTGCTAAATTTTGATTGGAATTGCTTCTTGCAACAATTGAGAGAATTGTCGATGATCAGATTACTGAGACAAAGTACTAAGGACATTAATTACCATTATTCTGTGATATTCACATGCATGGGACAGAAAGAAACATGGGCTTGGTAAAATAAAAACAAACTAAAAAGGCAGGCTCTTTAAGTTACAATGCTAAATATTGTTTACTACTAGAGATAACAGATTCAAAGTCGCTATGTAAGACTCAAACAAAACCCTTCAAATCATGGGACATAGTAATACCAGGATTTCAACATACATCAGAAGCTATCATTCTTCAGAGAAATATCCAATTCAAATGTTGATTTGACAGAGATTTAATGTAAATTTAAGACAGTGACAACCAATGGCCAATTCGAAATTGAAAAAAATTAACAACTTTAGATATGCATAGAACCGCAATCACCAGGGATCAAAACTGAAATGCTGGTACGATGAATGGAGATAAAGAGTGTGGAGAAGGATAACGGAAGCTTCACACATTATATGGGGTAACATGAAAGTAAATTATATTGGTGATTAGATGAACACGGATAAGTTTTCTGTACCTCCTGGGTAGAATTAGAATCTGGCATTTTAAAGTGTAAACATCATCTAACATGTCCAGGTAAAGATATCTTACTGGTGCGAAATATATGATAAGCAGACATCCAGTGATAATGACCGGAGGATACATATAAAACAAAACATTAAATAATTCACTAAATTAAATTAAACTAAAACTGGAACCCAAAACAATATTGAAGAAAAAAAAATCCTACTATTTAAAGAGCAGAAATATAATAAAATGCTCATCAAAATGAAAACCCTCTATAAATTAGGAAAAGGGTAGATATACCTGCATGACATTGTCCGTTAGTAGGGTTGGCTTGGTTATAAGTTGTTTCAGTTTTAACAACAGATTTGCAATTTATTCCTCGAAGAGCCAAGTCCTTTGGAGGCTTATTGTCTTTTTCACGCTCTCCAATGTCTACTAAATGACTGCCAAGTACTAATGATTCACCAGAACTGACTATTTCATCCCTTTTCAAAAACCTGCTATCCAAGAGTCTCCTGGTTGTGTCATACAGCATGACCTGAATACGATGAGCAACAGTGCGCACTGAGTGTACAACAATGTTGTAAACATGATAATATCTCCAATGTGTTCATTGCAATAACCACTAAACTAAATGACAGGTTGATAGCTTGACAAGTTTAGAAATAATGATGGGTCTGATCCAAACGTGAACTGTCTACATAAAGATGTATATATCTCATTGGGCATTAGAAACTAACAATCCAGAAGACCAGGAGCTTTTGGTATCAGACTTATACTAAATGAAAATCTCTCCAACTTAATCTTTAGGTGAAAAAAGAAGAACGAGAAAAGGGAAGGGAAACTTAATCAGCAGCGCGTTATAAAATAGGAACGGGTAGCAGAAATTCTATATTTCTTCAATCTCAACTTCCATTTTTGGTTGGAAAAATTCAACTAATAACAGTTAAATCATTCTGATTCAATGACTATATAAACCACTAACAACAAAGTTGCAGCAAGCTTCTCAAGTGTTCAATATTTTTTTTATTCCCATGTATCTAACTATTTCAATGTCAATATTTAAATGAGATCAAACATATTCACGTAACTTTGTACATATTCTGGATTTCTACCCCTTCAATTATTTTGTGCACTGTCCGTCTCTCTCTCTACTCCAATCCCCTCCCCCTCTTGAGACTTAAATTTCACCTTCCTTTGACTTGATATAGCTCAAAAGGAGTAAAATTCAAAACATAAACTTGGTTCCATCTGGAAAGTTTCATGAAAACACTTCGAAAAGCTCATCCTACATGTAGATGCTGATGTGAAAATTGAAATCTGTATACAAGCAATGTTTCATGTATAACACACAAGATTCTCCCAGTTGCAGATACATCTTCCTCATGGCATTCCTCATGCCATCTTGTTATGTACGAGTATTAGAATTAGTAAACTTTTCACGAATTCTATGGAGTTCTCTGAAGATCATCACCGACATTTCTTGATGGCTCTAGAGTGTTCTTGCTTCCTATTTCTCTTGTCTTCCCTTCAGTTCTTTGTTTTCCCATTTCAGGATCTTTCTTCTTTGCCAACATGCTGGAAGGAGTCTAAAGTTCTCTAAGCTAGTGTTTCTCCATTGCCATGCTAGTATAGTCTAGAATAAATAAGTCAGTTAATCAACAGACTTCAACACCTATATATATGAGTTCGGTGCATGTGTTATGTGAATAAGAGAGAGATAGTGAATGACATAGGCTGGTGAGTTCTAGTGCAGTAAAGTGAAGGTGTCGAGTGAATTATAAAATAAGGAGAAAGTGCTAGTATGTGTATATGCCATATAACTATAAATTGTAAAATTGTTTCGTAGACAAATAAAATTTCTTTTGTATTAAACTCTACTTCTCAATGTATCCATAGAAATTACTTCAAATCAAAGTGGCCCTGTACGCTTGAGAAAGACACTGAAATGCAGAAAGAAGCATTGGAGGAAGTTATGCTTAAAAAGGTGAGAAGATTATACGCTTTTAAAATAACAGATACCACATTTAAGCATGAGTAAAGGTAAAGAACGGCATTGAATTTGTGATTTAAATGAAGCCAATATTTGATTACACGTTGAGAATATTGTGTCAGGTCATTGTTTCTTCTTGCTCCTTCAATATCTGAGAGTAGCCATGTTATAATTGACTGTGGTATAGAAACAGAGTCTTTTAATGAATTGCAGAAAAGAGAAAGTTGGAATGTACCTGCCTCCCTTGTGATCCACAAAGTATAAGTTGTAAAAAGCCATCATGAAACTTCTTTGCCTTCTGAGTAATTTGTGTAGTGTACAAGACCTGCCACTCTTTGTTGGAAATTGGAAATTGGAAATTGTTATATCTTCAGAAAGGATGTCAGTCCGAAGTTCATGATAATTTAACAATGGAAAAGGGTAGATAATTTCCAATTAAACAAATCAAAAAAGAGGGAATTCATTGTAATATAATTTTAGATGCATGATTCATACAACAACTAACCTGATTTCTTGGATTCTGTTGTATCCGAACAACTAGGTGAAAAACGGTACTTGTTTGTTTCGCTCTTCTTGTACTCTGAAATGGCAGAACATCTCATAAATACACTGATTATCAGATCATTAGGAGACCATGCTGACTTCAGGCATGGTAGCAATTAGCCTTTGTTTTTGAAGGATAACATATGGGAAGAGATAATGGACAGAAAGGAAGATGAGAACTCGTATAAGTGAATCCTATATGCAAACAAAAAGCACTAATGACATTTTCTATTGTTGGTTGTAATTTTGCAATGTCTGTTCTACTTGAATTAAGCTAAACTGGAAATCAAACAATACTGAAAACAAAATCCTCTAGTTGTACAGAAGAAAGAAAATAGTATGCTTCATCAAGATGAAATCCTCTATAAATTAGGAAAAGATAGATGTACCAGCAGGAAATTTTCTGTTGGTCGTGATTTTGGCTTGGTTATAAGTTCTCTCAGTTTTTCCAACTGCTTCGCAGTTTATTCTTTGAGGAGACAAGTCCTTAGGAGGCTTAGCGTCTCCTTCACACTCCCCAATGTCCACTAAATGACCATCAAATACTAATGATTCACCAGAACTGACTATTTCATTCCTTTTGAGGAACCTGCTATCCAAGAGTCTCCTGGTTGTGTCATACAGCATGACCTGAATATGATGAGCAACAATGTGCAATGAGTGGACAAGAACAATGGTAAACATGATAATATCTTCAATGTTTTACTTACAAATTACAATAATCACAGAACTAAATGACCAGCATTCGTTTGGTATATTCATTTAGAATAAACTGTATAACAAAGTGCATATCGGCATTGGCCCATTCCGTTATAGCTCGACAATTTTAGAAATGAGGGAGATGGTGAGTCTCATCCAAATGTGAAATATCTACACTAAGAGGTGTATATCTAAATGGCATTAGTATAGAACCCCAAGCAGACCAGGAGCTTTTGGTATCAAACCTATACTAAAATTATTTTCTTCAATTTAATCTTCAGGGTAAAAGAAGAACTAGAAAAGAGAAGAGAACTTCATTAGTATTGTGTTTTAAAATGGAAAATGAGTTGCAGAGACTCTATTTTTGTTCGATGTCAACTTCCAACTTTGGTTGGAAGAATTCATCAAGTGACAGTTCAGTCATTCTGATGTAGAGACTATATGCCGCAGCAAGCTTCTCAAGTGTTGAATTCTTTATATTCCAGTCCACTAACTGTTACAATGTCAATATCAAATTGAGATCAAGAAGCACATCTTCACATAACTTTGTATTTCTTCTGGCTTTCTACCCTTTCAACTAGTTTAGGCGTCGTATCATTAAAGTCTGTCTGTCTCCCAAGTCCAAACCCCCCCCCCCCCCCCGGGCGCTCCTTAAAACTGAAATGTTAATCTTCCTTCGACTTGTTATAGCTCAACAGGAAAACAAAATCTTGGCTCCATCCTGAATGTGTCAAAAAATAACTTCGAAAAGCTCATCTTACCTGTAGATGCTATGTGTAAATTGAAATCTGTTTATAATCAAAGTTGACTCGTAACTCACAAAAATGCTCACAGTTGCAGATACATCTTCCTCTTGGCATTCCTCGTGCCATCTTGTTACGTATGAGTATTAGAATCAATGAAGTGTTACAGAATTATATGGCATCCCAGGGTATCCATGAAAATTACTTCAAATCTAAGTGGCCCTGTAAACTATTAAAACTTTGAAATGCAGAAAGTAGCATTGGAGGAAGTTATACTTAGAAAGGCAAGAACCCTAAACTTTTAAAAGAACAGATACCACCTTTAAGCATGAGTCTTTAAAGACCAGCATTGATTTTAGTGTTTTCAATGAAATCAGTATTTGATTACACATTAAGAATACTGTGTGTCAGGCCATTGTTCTATGTTGCTCCTTTAAAATCTGAGAGTAGCCATGTCATCATTGACTATATAGTATTGAAACAGATTGCATTAATGAGTTGCAGAAAAGTTTATGTTGGAATGGACCTGCCTCCCTTGTGATCCACAAACTGCAAGCTGTAAAAAGCCATCATGAAACTTCTTTGCCTTTTGATGAATTTGGGTAGTGTACAAGACCTGCCACTCTAAGTTGAAAATTGGAGACTGGAAATTGTTAAATCTTCAGAAAGGAATGTCAGTCTGAAGTTCATGACATTTTAAAAAATGAAGAATGGTACAAAACTACCAATGAAAAACATCAAGAAAGAGGGACTCAGTGTAATATAATTAGATGCATGGTTCATTCCACAACTAACCTGTTGTGCTGGATTTCGTCGTATCTGAACATCTAGGTGAAAAACAACACTTGTTTTCTTCGCTTTTCTTGTACTCTGAAATGTCAGAATATCTCATAAATATGCTATCAGATCATTAATAGACCGTGCTGAATTCAGGCATGTTAGCATTTAGCCTTTCTTCTTTAAGGAATATAGGAAGAATTGATGGGATGCAAGGAAGTTGATAACTCATATAAGTGAATCCTTTATGCAAACAAGAAGCAGTATTGAAAATGAGGATCTTAGTTGCTGGCTGCTGCCAACCCCACCACAACACCAAGCCATCAAGAATTTATAATGTGATTTTGCCAGCGACAGAATGCGTGGAAGAACAAGGGTGCTTGCTTTAAAAACAAAGCGTAATGGAGGTGGTTGAACAAACCTCTAATAATCTTTTGCGATGGGCTTAAATTAATCACTCTAGCTTTCTTCTCCCCAAAATTAGTCTTCCTATCTTTTGAAGCGCAACACAAAAATGATTAGACGCGGAATGATAATGTGCATAACATGAAAGTTTGCTTCAAATTTTTGAACGATTGAATGGAAACTAAACAATAAACACCAAAATATACCAACAGAACTGGAGTTGTGTCCAAACTTATTGTAGTGCAATGATCCCGACTTCTCCAAAACCTTCTCATCTTTTCCTTGAAAACTTAAACCAGATATAGGCTTATGATCTCCAAATAGATCACCAATGTCAACTAGATGGGAAGGAAACGCCAGTGTTTCACCAGATTCAATAATGTCATCTTTCTTCACAAACCTACTTTCCAAGAGCTTCTCACATTCATCATAGAGCATGACCTGGTCATGATTAAACAAATTACCAAAAAATTCAATATAAATACTTAATACAATTGAAACGCGATCGATATCAATATTGTCCAAATGTGGAGACTATATAATTGAAGGTTCAATATATTCGGGATATGATTTCACCAAAAATAAAAGCATAATGAACTAGATAGAACCCTAATTGGAAGCTTATATCAGACCTGAAGTACAATCTAATAGGAAAATTGCACCATTTCCAAAAGCTTATCAAAAGAACGTGTATTTTCCAAAATAGCAAAGTTTTGATAACTGAATACAACAAATTTGCACGTTATTTCAAATACACGCTCATAGATGCAGAGAGGAACATCTCTAATAACTGTACGCATTACAATTTACAGTTATAAATTATACCACACTATCCCCTACTAAATGTTCGGTCAAGTTCAACAACTATTCCGCTTAATAAAAAATGTAAAATCGTGAAAATACAGAAATTAGTTCCTGTGTTATAAAGCATAGTTACACGAAATTAAATGATTCTAAAGGCAAAAAAAACCATTCACTTAAAATACATACATCTATACACTTTATGGATAAAATTATTAAAAAAGAAAGAAAAAAACCTTGGAGCCAGAGGATTGAAGTTCTAAGAAACCGTCTTGATACACTTTACGCTTTTGTTTGATGTGCTTTGTGTACGTCACGCTCCATCGCTTCCTATCCCCCATCGTAAAACCGATTTGAGCTTCGCCAAAATTCGAATTTCGAAATAAAAAATTTCGCGTCATCTGAATCGCCAATGTGTAATTCTAAACTCCAAGAGAGAAAATAATGCTCCGTAGGCGAAAGAAAGAGCGGTGAGTGAACGTTTAATTCTAGTCGCGGGAAAATAAAATGTTGTTGAGTTTTGACTGCAAAGCACAAGTTTGGACTCGGTTAAATTATAATTTCAGCTATTATCTTACTTTTTATCCATATATTTTATAGAATTCACAATTTACAACTCACATCCATCAACAACTTATAATTTTAGCACTACCAAAGATACTTTAAGAGGTGTTTCTATAGTTCATTTTTGGTTTAATTATTTCATTGATCATTGAACTTCCCTTGTGTTACTATTTGGTCACTGAACTTTTAGTTAATTTCAATAGTAGTCATTGTAAGTTTGTAATAAATATTAAAATAGTCATTAAATCAATTTTCTTACACTAATAATCATTCAAGTTTGTATTGACTACACTAAAAGTCAAGAAACATCAACCTAAAATCTTATATATCACCATTAAATTCTAATACAGACACAAGCATCATCATTTTGTATGCCATGCGAGACGAGGTTGTGCTCCATTAATTAGAAGTCTTAATTTCCCAAACACGTTTTCTCCAATCATATAATTTTAAACCCCAATTCATAATCCTTATTCGGATTTAATCCCCATTTTTGTGTGTGAAACCTAACCCTTTTCTAATCTGATGGAAAAGGCAGGGCAAAAGGAATTGCTACGAGGATATACATTTAAACAATTTGGTTTATTGGATTATTTTGCAGCAGAGGTTAGATGAACTAATCAAAAACATCTTTAATTCTTATCTTGTGTCTTTTCCTTCGATTTAGAAAAAAGGGTTAGAGTTCAGTGAGAGAGAGACATAAACTTGGGATTAAAATATTCTAATGAGAAAAACATGTTTGGAAAATTCACACTTTAATTAAACGAAACATGATCTTGTCTCGCGTGCCTTACAAAATAATGTCGTTTGTGTTTGCAATAGAATTTAATGGTCACACGTAGGATTTTAGGTTGACATTTTTTGTCAACTGACCATTAGTGTAACTTTTACAGATTTGAGTGACTACTAGTGTAAAAAAATTACTTTAATGATCGTTTTGAAATTTATTACAAATTTCAGTTATCGTTGGTGAAATTAACTTCTGAACTTCAAAAAAAAATTCCATTTGGAAGTCCAAATGTGATACTCGCCCATCATTAGGTGAATTCCATTGAAGGTGTTGTTGACGTGACTTTTTCCTTGACATGTCAATGCTATTAACTTTGTCCAACTAGGATAAATCATATTCTCAAATGGTAGTGAACATTTCTTTTTATTATTGGATGGTAATTAAACTTCAAAATATTTTTCCATGGCCATTGAATTTTAAAAGTGTTCTCCATGGAATAATTAACCTACAAAATTTTTGAACACAAATTCTCTTTCCTTCGTCCATTACTAACTTGCCATCGACATATTTTCATGTTATGATAACAATTATTGGATTTTTAATTTATCAAAACGAGTTTAACTGTAGCTTAACCATGTTTGTAGGTCTAATTGGTTATTGTGATCATAAATGGATTATTGGTCTTGTTGCACCTCTTTCGTTTAGACCCATGTCTCGAGGTGATGAATGGGTCTAACCACGTTAGGTTTTCACAATGAGTAGAACTTAGGTTCCTTCTATTTAAGAAAACTCTACACACTTTAGGCTTGCCCTATCAAAAGTTGTTACTACAATTTGGAGAGTGTATGGAAAGATCTGATCTAGACGTGATCGATACGAAAAGACTTCTTTCAATGCGTTTAGATGAGAGAACTTTATATTATAGCTTCAAAAGGTAATCACTAAACTATAATTTCAATTTCTCTAAAATCTGTGATCTATTTCGATGGGTGTTACTAGATTGAATCTAGATTAATTATCACATTTCAAACCAAACTGCTTATAACAGTTTAATAATATTCCTAATCTAAACCAAACCGCTCAACCACCCAAGCCTAACCGTTATTGGCAGTTTGGTTTGTTTAAATGGCGATTTCTTAGTATAGTTTTTTTGCCTTGTATATGTTAAGATTTTTTTTAGTTTAATTGTGTATCGTTGACTGGATTTATGTATGTTGTTAGGAATCGATTATCACCTTAATGCTTTAACTTTTAAGTAGAGTATAATGAATTGTTGGCTTTATTAGAGTCCATGTCCAATAAAATTCCATCAATAGAAAATAGCTGTGGAGACTTATCATCTATGTTATAAGAGTGTTATAAATCATTTAAATAAAAAATAGTTATGGAGACTTATCTTCAATGTTATGAAAATGTTATAACCCTTTAAATAAAAAAATAATTGTGGCTTGAAGTTGATACCCTCATAATGACCATGGAAAATCATAATGAAATATTCAATGACCATGAAGAAACATTTTAAAGTTCAATGACCATAGAGAAATACGAAGAAATGTCCAGTGACCATTTTGACAACATGATTGGTCCCACTTCAACAAAGTTAACAGCATTAACATGCCATGTAGGATTCTCGTAAGCTGTGTGAGCAGCTCCTTTAATGGAATCCATCGAAATGATGGACAAGTATCATATTTAGAAGTTGAGTGATCATGGAAAATACTTTGAAGTTTAGTATTCAAGTAGTTACACAGGAAAAAGATCAATAACTAATAAAATAAGTAACCATTTATTTTGCACTAGTATAAATGAATAAAATCACTTAAATTAGGGATGGCAATAGGCTGAACCGGGCGAGCTCGGATCATGCCAAGAAGGGCACAGCTCGGCATTAAAGGGACGACCCAAGCCATGGCTCGACTCGTCCCAAAATCACGGTCCGGAGTAACCCGTGGCTCGTAGGACACACGGGCCAGTTCATGGGAAATTTTTTTTGTGGAGTTTAAAAACTAAAATTGAAATAAATTATGATAAAATTGACATTTAAAACCCTCCTTCTTCTTTTTTGCGTTTGGGACCGGCTACTTTTAGCGTATTCAGAATTAAAATTATACACGAACAAGTTGTTGCGTATACAATTTTTGGTAAACTTAAAATTCAACACTTAAAATTAAGAAAAAATAAATAAATTTACATAAACTATACTTACATTTTATATATCCAGCTCTTGAAGTTCTTCGGCCAATATGAGGCTTTCTTTATTTTGAATCTGAAGTTCTACATCCTCACAATCTTTTAGACACATTAAACTCTTTAATATGCTTGATTTCAGTATTGACCTCAAATCATTCAAAATCCTGCCACTTGTACAAAAAGCATACTCCGATGCTACAGTTGATACCGAAGATGTTAATAGACCGTGCGCTATAATAGAAACAATTGGATATTGATCGCGTGTTGGAAGAGAGTTTTCAACACATAATTCATCAAATATTTGTTTCTGAGAATGTGAGACAATAATATAATTTATGACATACCTAATATTTTCTAATTGTAGGCTTATAAATTTTAAATCATCTTGGACAATTAAATTAAAAATATAACACACACACAACGAACATGAAATAAAATTCTACCAAAATCTAGATTTAATTCTCACACTAATTTATCTATTTCTATATTATTAGACGTATCATTATCAAATGTGAAACTGCAAATTCTAGATTCGCAGTTAAATTTTCTAATAATATTCATTAAATAAGTAAAAAATTGTATCTCATTATGAGGGTAGTCAATTATTTTAAAAGTAATTATTATTTTATGCATAATTCAGAGTTTATCAATATAATATAAAGTTGCAGCAATATATCTTTAATGATTTATACCGGACTATAAATTCGAAGTGAATGATACAACATCAGAATATTTACTTAAATCAAGTATTATATTTTACTTCTTTTTAATATATAAAGCAGTAGCATCATCACAAATAGTGTTTAAAGCAAATGATGTGTACCTTGGTTGAAGTGTACGAATTTGGTGAAGTGGAGGCTTTCTACTATGCTAAGCAGGAACTCATAATTGACTACCAATTGAGTCATATCTTCACAACGCATGTTTTCTTGTAAATACACATAGTTGTTAAGATTTGGCCTAGAACTAGAAGATCTACCACGAGATCTGAACTAAAGTTAAGCTTGATTGGTATCAACTCACCCCCTCCCCATCTACTGTTGCACCAGTCTGCACTAATTTGAAATGATCACAACACCGAGCATTTTGTTTTACGGCTCTTTATTTAGTAGTCGACTCAATTGTTGTATTAGTATTAATCATTTTTAACTCCTCATCGATATCTTCCAAATCAACAATGTGATCAGTGCTCCCAATCTCATAATTATCACCAAATTCAAGAATTGAAAATATCATTTAGTCCACTGAAATCATCATGAATTTGGTGACCAACACTTCCTTGTGTATTGTATTGATCAATGTAGAAAATAGAAATATAGAATGTACAATAGTAGAAAACTAGAAATGTAGAAATTAGAAACGCAAGTATACGGTGTCAAAAATAAGTAATAATAATTACGTGAGTTCAGTGTTGATCGCACAAGGATTGTGTAAAATAATTGAATTCACTTATTTCTAACTCTAATTGAAGGAAATTACAAACACGAATTGATTGATTTTATTTTTATTTTTAATTAAACAATTTATAGCAATTAAAACTACAACTAGCAAACTTAAAGAAATTTTGGATATTGAAAAAACATTGGGACTCTGACTCTACCTATTTTCCACTTTAATTTATATAACCACGAAATTGACAATATTCACTCATTTTGATGTTATATGTTCCTAAATTATCCGACAATATCTCTCGAGTATAGTCGAATCTATTATTAAATATAATTTTCCTATATTTTTACGGGTATTGCAAATACAAAATAAAGCATTAACACAACCAAACATCAATTAGTAATCGTATAGACCATAACGTTATATCTCAATCTCTTATCGAAATCTATGTTATTGATTGTTTGAGCTAAAATATTTATCTCGCCTTTAGGTACCGTACGATTCTCAATTCAATTTATCTAAAAATATGTACAATTGTAAAAAATTGAGCAGATGTTTCGCTCGAGCGGACATAGACTTCAATATGTTGTAGGCTTTGCTCAAGTGGAGCTGTTTCATTGTTTGTCAACTTGGTAGTCTAGACAAACGAGCATAACTTTGATTAGAAAACTCCAAGTTGGGATCCATAAATTACATTGGATTCCTTAATCGCAGGCCCAGACTTTATATGAGGCCTAAGAGGTTGTTGTCTCAAACCCAAACTATGTGAAGGTCTATATTTCTTAAAAAATTGTGTTATGTTTTTTTTTTTTTTTGGTTATTGGAAAGTGTTGACCCAAGCCCACATTTAGTGCATGTTTGGAAGTGTTAAAATTATTTTCTAAGTACTTATAAATTATGGATCAAATGGAATATGTGAATGTAAGTTGTGGGTCTTAAGAAATATGTGGATAAAAAATATGTTTGATCAATTTGATCAATTTAAATTATAATTTAAGCTTGACCAAACAAGATTAATTAAAAACCCCCACCAACAAGCTTAATTAAAACCCCACCCCCCCACCCCACCCCAAAGTCCAAAAAACATCTTCTTGATCCAATGACGATCTAGAATATATTTTTTCATACATCTATTAAACTATTGTACTTGGAGCAACCTATTTAGATTCATTAACGTTCTTGGAAGTTGGAGCAACGACAATCTCATAGACTCGTGAAGGTATTTGAATAAAACTCTTCCTCTAATAAGCACATAGAAAAAACTAATTCCATATTTCTTTATTTTCCTATTTTTGCCCATTTTTTTCTTTCTTATTGACCAAAAAAAGAATAACCACAACTTTTGGATGTTGCTATACTGTGAAAAAAAAATATAATACTAGAGCTAGATGATTTGTGTTTTTGGTATGAACTCCGATAAACAAATAGGTACCAATCAATGTCTTATTCCAATGTGAATGATGCGCAATCCCGTCTTAGATGTAGATATGGTGTTTATATGAATATATACACATCGCACATTGAATGGAATCCTCTTAATAGGTATTGGAGATGCCATAATGTTATAGTAAGTGCCATCAGTTGATTTGTTGAATTTTAGAATGTATTTATAAATTGACTTTGTTTATATTTTTGTTTTGTAGGATAGTGTCATGTGTGGAGGTTTTACTTGGGCCGATGAGGTTGAACCACAACTGGAAAGCCACTTATTAGTATCTGAAATACACATGAGAACTTTGAACAAATTGAATATTCACGTTATGAAGTTATCGAAGAAGCTAGACAAGGTGGATGATGAAATACTTTTCCATAGTTGCACTATGACCATGAGAAAAAGTTAATGGGATTTTATCACATTTGCATGTATTTTTTTAATATCTATTTTCGTACTCAATTTTCCATTTTAAGTTGGAATTGTAGCTGGGTTGTTATCACATTTTATCAATTATGGATGATCAAATTTCTGTATTAAATTTGAATTACTGGTGGGATATATTTGAATTTTGCTCATGGTCCTGCTCAAGCCAACATTTCATCCATTGTCTATCTCTTTGATTCCTATATGCAATGTTTCAAACTCAATTGGAGAAGAATAGATGAAAAGAGCAACAAATTAGAAGATGTTTAGGAAGTACGATAATACAATTGCACTCAATTGAAGTTTGAAGGACCACATTGGAGGTTGTTGAAAGATTTGAAGACTAAAGAAGCTAAAATCCAACGTTGGAGGATTAAAACACGCAGAGTAGAAAATTTAAGCTGATAAGGCGAATGCGCAGCCTTACTTTTGCCCAACATAATCAATTTTTTAGGCTTGGGCGATCATCCAGTGCAATTTTACACCAACGAGATTTTTTGCCTTTTTGAGTTCTACTCCAATTAAGAAACTTTATGGGCAACAATTTTTAGGATTTTTTTAGATTTTTTGGGACATGGAAGATGGATATAAAAAGGGAAGATTAACTTTAATTTAGGTTGTCAATTGTTGGGAGGTTTCAATGGGAGAAACAAGAAACGAAAATTGATGAATCATCCAAGTAAGATTGATCTATGAACAAGGATTACATATTGAAATTTCTTTTTATCTGGGTGATTGATTTTATCTTTTCTTTTGATTTTCTTCTTTTTTGTATGTTATGCTAGATTTATTTTGTACTAGAATGATGATGAAACTTGTACCATAATTCTTTAATTTTTTGAACATAATCTTTGATATTCAAACACATTTTTAGTTTTGAACAATTGATATTGATTTATTTTTCATCTATAATTATATGTGCAATGATTGTATGATTTTTGTGGCTTGTTTTACTTTTAATAGATTAAAAATAAGTTAGACATACTATCAAATGTCGTAGAATTCGATAGAAGATATAGATATACTGCTGTGATTTACGTGATCTTTAAGTATTCGCTATTATTTTCATGCATTCTTATATGTTCACATCCGTCATAGAGATGTAGTCGGATCACATATAGGAATATGTTTAATTCTATTTGAGAGAGATTGTTAAACAAATTAGGAATATTGATTTTCATAATTAAATCATGTTATCAAATTCAACGATCTAGGTTAAAAGGGGATTGATATAAGTAGATTCGGGATCCTAGTACTCTTTTTTTATTATTAAATTTATATAATATTGGTATTCATCTCAACTTTTCATTGATTTTAGTTGATTTAGGTCTTGCATTGAATAGTTAATTAAGTAGTTTGATAATTAAGTCTTAGAAATTCCATTGAGTTCTATAGTTTCAGTTAAGGCTAAGTTAATTCGAAATTAGACTAACACAATCTATGTTTGTACGATACTTGGACTCTAAAATCCATTTTGTTACTTGTGCGATCCATGCACTTGTGAAATAATAATTGCTAACAATAGGTCTCGTATGATTTTCCTTCATTAGAGCAAATAAATAGTTTCCAATAAGTTCCATTTGTTTCATTTTTACTATTGGCTATTCATACACTAAATCTAGCTTCTCGTGCGTATTGATTGTAAAAATTATATGCCTCCTCATGTGATTCAAATTCTTGTCCAATCTTCAGAATTTAGCTTATGGAAACTTGGAGAATAAACACATTATCTACATTTTCTGCCTCAATTCCTATGAACAAATGAAATATATAAAAAACAAGATTGTATAATCAAAGCAACATTGTTGATTCTAAAATTGATTATCAAATCAAGGGAAGAAAATTTAATTTTTAGATCATTGAAATGTTTTATTGTTGAGTTTTGAGTTTATTGATTTAGAAGGTGTTGGATGTAGTTTTTTTTTTTTTTTTTTTTTTTTTAAACTCATTTTTAGTCACATATTTTATGGGACCCACAACTTTTTAACAACAATTTTTAAAATTTGCTAAAAACTATTTTTAACTCCACCAAACACGCACTTAGTTTCGAAAAATTCTTATAAAGAAAAATGAATGCACATTACAAATTGAGGGTCAAACTTTTAAAGTTTGACTTAAGTATAGAAAACCTAAGGTTCAACCTTGCTTACTCGATAAGCTTTCCTACTGTATATTATATACCTTGTGAAAATCTATGTATCAAACTTAATACTCTACTTTCTCCATGAATTCTGCGCGTTGATTTGGTTCCTCAATTGCTCATTTCTTTATACTTTTCATTTCAAAGCACTATTTTTCCGCTAATCTTCGTCTTCTTTCAACTTTTGGCCTTGAGGTCCTGAATCTTCACTTCAAATCATAATTGTCTTTTCGTTTTTCTATTCTCCATCGTCAATGTACCTCCAACTCGAAATTTCATGTCTTAAATAAACAAAAATCATAGAAATTGGCTTTGAACCATTAATAAAAACATTATTTATCTAAATAAGTGTATTTTTTATACCTATCACTTGACATAAAAAGCAATAAACATGATGTATTTTGTGCGCACTCTTTGTACATATATTTATCAATGTTATTAGAATCGGTCCAGTTCAAACGGTAAAACCGGAACCTGGATCAAAATTGGGCCAATTATGCAGAAAAATCTTCTATTTAAAAACTCGTCTACTCGCCCTTGAGGAACCCGTTGATTGGTTCTCGATTTTACCGGCTTTAAAAATCATTTCTTTCCAATTGAAATACATCTTTCTCTCTCTTTGCACGAAATATATTAAAAGAATGAAAAATAAAAAAATTGCTTTCAAGCAATTTTTGTCATTTCCAAAAACTTATTTTTCATTTTTTTTTAAAATTTTTAAAAATCACCAAATCAACTCTGGTTTAACCATTTGACTCTTGACCATTTTACTTTTTCGGGTCGATTTTTAAAACATTAATATTTATTATCTAACTTGCTTATGGTTTATGGTTAAGTAATTTTGTGTGTGTGTGTGTGTGTTTTTTTTTTTTTTTGAATTAGTAAGTTTTAAAAAAAAGATAGACACTATCTTATCTTATTTAATACTAACCAGTTATATATTTCTAAATTTAAATACTAAGATGAAATTTTATTGCAAAAGCGGTCCGTTTAATTGTGTGACGTAGATTAACTACAAAAATGAAGACAAGTGACGAGAACATTGAGGTGGAAAGGAATAAGCTTAGTTCCAGCTTTGAGAAATCGGGTGTGGGACGCTAGAAATAAATACACAACTTGTAATTTGTCCCCATTTTATCCATTTGCCACTGGGACGCAATTTTTGTGTTGCTAAATTACAATGGAAAGTGTATTCTCGTTTCTTAGGCAGCAAATTTTAGCGTGACTCTGGGTGTTGCACTTGCTCATTGTAACTTCATGTATATTTATCAGTGATTATAAATATTTATAAATTAATTAAATATTATTTTAATTTATATATTTCGTAGAACTTACAATTTTTATTTATATATTTCGTAGAACCCAATACTTATAATCTACAAAAATATTTACTAAACATACATGAATTCATCCAATACGAGTTAGGTTTGGTTTGGTATTACTGTGCTTTTAAAAGAATCGATCTGATGTACTGCAGAAAAAATCAACTGTGGGAAGAATAAGATAAGTGTTTGGTAAACTCTTGTTTTAAAATTGTTATATATTTCAAAAGCAGCATTTGAGCGTTTGATAAACAAAAGTGATTTATCATTGTAATAAAGATTAAATTACTAAAAAGGACATTGATTAAAATAATATTATTTTATATTATTATTATTATCACGAGTGGTAAAATTTATTTATGTTTTCTTTTCATAGTAATATGTAATATTGTCAAATATTTTTTAACAAGACAATGTGTTCACTATTATTATTTTAAAATAAAAATAATAAACACATAATAAATTTCAAATTTTATAAAAATTACAAAATAAAAGTATAGTCATATAGTACAAAAATTAATTAAATTTATAATATTTTTTATACATCAGTCTTGCATCAATTCCGTTTCTCAATTTCTCAATTTTCATACAATATGAAAGACGTCAAATAGTTTTAAATTATCATTAATTAATGACTTGCATCAATTTCTCTATTTTCATATAATAAAAAAACATCAAATAAATTTAAATTATCTTTCATAGTCGAACTTGTAGTGATTTTGTTTCTCAATTTCTCCATTCCAAATAACGTGAAATCATTGAAATATGTATAAAATAAACCTAAGATATTAAATGAATTAGTTTAATTAATTAGGGGTAAAATGGATTTTTTATAATATAAAATAAAAAAATTAAAAGTAGAATCTGAAAAGCTGGTCTTTTTGCTTCTTAAAATGCGGTGTTAGGTGAGTTAGATTATTTTATAATCACTTTTATAATTTTTGTCAAACACCTAAATTAACTTCTGATTGTTTGAGAATTAGAAGTAGTGATGGCAACGGAGCGGATCGACCTGATCCAAATCCGCCCCGCAATAATTGTAGGAGAGCCAAATTCGCTCCGCGATCCGCCATGTTCGGGGCGGATCGGATATGGATCGAGGCGATCGAGAGTAAGGATGGCGAAAAAAAACCCGCTGATCCGAAGTAATAGGGGCGGGTGCGGGCGAGGTTTTTCGCCCCCATGAGTTCAGCGGGGTGGGAGAGGCCCCACCAAGATTTTTTTTTTTTTTTGTAAAATCATAAAATGGAATACAAATTAAAACTTTACTAGAAATGGACTAAAGAAGAATCGAACCCGAGTTGAAATTATAGACTATAAATCTCAACCATTATACCATAATCTCATTCTTGATTTATTTTTGTATTGTTTGCTACAAATATTTTAAAAAAATAATTATTTATTTTTTAATTATTTATTTTTCGGTTTTATTAAAAAAAATTTTTTTTTACGTGGGGCGGTTGGCGGGTCAAAGATTGACTGCCCGCCCGCCCGTGATCCTTGGTCACGGGGGCAGTGGGCCGACCCACCCGGACCGCCCATTGCCATCCCTAGATCGAGCCCTAATTCAGATATCGATTGTTTTTTTTTTTTTTTTTTGCATTCAAAAATTTAAAATATATTGAAACAAACTTTACTACTATACTATAGAGTTTAAAAAACTTTCTAAAATACATTAACTGCTTAATTAAATGTCCAAAAGAAACAAACGACATCAATTACTTAGTTAAAAATTGAATACCCCAAAATACACAATAAAAAAAAAAAAAAACAAATTGTTTATTATCTCATCTTCATAACTTCATGGAATCAAGAACATAGGTTTAGGAATTAACAAATTAAGAATTAAGAAATTTGAAATTGCAATTGCAGCCCTTGCCCCATATTTTTTTATCTTGTTATAATTTAATCTTTTTTTTTTTTAAATACGGGGCAGGTCGGATCGGGGCAGCCCCGATCCGATCCGATCCGATCCGCTCCGAGATCCGTGGCGGATCACGGATATCTGTTCCGATCCGTCCCGTTGATCTGCGGATCAGGTATTTTTCGCTCAATTTGGATCGGATATCCATTGGGTTCGGGACATATCGGATATTTTTGCCATCTTTAATTAGAAGTTAGGCTCCAAAATCAATTCCAAACGAGATCTCAATTAGAGTAAAAAGAGGGGTGAAAAATAATATATGAATATTACATTCATTTTGTTTGATTGGCGGGCCATTCTTCACTCCGTCTTTTGAGCGCACCAACGTCCACTTGAATATTATGGATTGAAATTTTGTGACATCTTACATAGTCACCTAACGGGAAATGATCTCTTGCCTCCAAGGGGGCAAGAAATCTTGCCCACTTGCTGACTTGAGGGTAAGAGATCTTGCCCACCTGTTGAGATGCGGGCAATCATCTATATCACTTCGGATTGCATTGTTCCATGGCTACAACAAGCCAGAGTTTTGCTCATTTCTATGTATTTCTTTATGAATGATCATTGAAATCATGATATTATTATCCAAATAAATCTTTCAGGATTCATTTACGAGCCTAAGTCAAGATCTTGACGTCTATAGGTGATTTCACATATTTAACAAGATATTATTATGAATGATCTCACTTTCCAAGGGGCAAGAAATTGCAAAATCTTGCCCACTGTTGAGAATTTGTCAGACAAGCAATCACACTATATTTACCAAAGACTAGTAGACTTAATTCTTTTTCTATCTATAATTCAATTGTCTTTTGAATAGCTGTAAATAGTTTCATTTTAATAAAGAAAAAAGACTACTCGACTGTGTTCATCAACCCAAACTCCAAACTCTCGAAATATCAGAACTTAAGATTCTTTGAGTTGACTCAATAAACAATTTAAAATTTATTTGAATTTAAATAAAGGAGGATAGATGAAAGGTTAATTCAATCACCATCAGCATGGACCTACTATATCCAAAAAATTGTTTTCACGGATTCTATCTTATATAAAAACTAATTCAGCGTAGATTTATAATCCCTATTCTAATATTCTGTACTACATCAATATCTAGATATTTTCTCTATAATAAACAATTAAGCATGTCTCGGTCGCATTTAAAAATAAGTTATATTTATATTTAAAAATTACTTATAAAATCATTTTTTATTGTAAAATTATAGAATTCCATTTGTGTTTGCCAGCCCCAGAACCCTACAAAGTTCCATTAAATGAATATCAAACTATCCAAAAACTATATTTATGTATCTTTGGAATACTGAAATATAATGTTACTAATAATTGTAATAATCGACTCACGTATGCCTTTCACTTGCTTGAACTCTTCGACATCTTTTCATGGTAAAGAAGAAATTTCAAATTATCTCAAAATTAACATTTTTTAAACCAGCGCAAAGCAAAGGGATTATATTTAAGATCAAAGCAAAGGTATTGCCGACCGTTGTTGAAAGATAATTTGTTCCCAACTTACACTATGATAGAAGAGGTGTCATGAAAATCTAAAAACCGTAGAAGTTGTTCTGATGAAAATTATGATTCTTGGGTGTTCGATTTATTAATTCCCATACCGTTTTTAGAAAAGTACTCACTCCATCTTTCATATATCCCAAATTATAATCTTTTTTTTTTTTATTGATGGTATAGCTAATTTATTAGTTTTCTAATATGCCTTGTTATCAATAAATATGAATTATAATTATATTAATGTAGAGATATATTAAACAAAACGTAAATAATATTTATTATTTCAATTATAATCACGATCGTAGAGAGTTTTGTATGTTGTGAGAAGAAAAAAGTACTTAAACGTCCGTGTGTCACACTGTAACCACGTCTTCAATTTCTTCTATCACAAAATCATTTTTCCAAAATTTTGTTGAGCAATTCAATCTATTTCCCTGATTCGATTATCTCCCCAAATCGATCATCTTCAAAATCTGCTCACCTACTCAATTCATCTTCTTCTACATATTATCTTTAAAATCTGATAATCCATCATCATAATAGAGTATGGTTGGATCCCACCGCAAGTAAGTGGTATACTAGTAATTAAATTTCCTTAATTTGTATGAAAATAGATGTAAATATATATTTTGGGACGGAAAGAGTAATTTTGAGGACAAATAGATAACCAAATATGGATATATTAAATAAAAAAAAAAAAGAAAAAGTTGAATGAGTTTGATTTTGAGGACATTGGAAAATGAAAATATTTTATGGAAGTGGGAAATAAATTCCACTATCTGCAAGAGAAAATATTTTCCAAGAAAGCATGAAATCCACGCTTTAAATAACCAAAACGAAAATGTATTTAGTTGGATGGGGCAATATTAAATAAACATTTTTCAAAAAGAAAAAGTTGAATAAACACACCCTAAATCTTTTTGAAGAAAAAACAAAACTTTTTTATTATCCATATAAGATCAAGTTGCAAAATTTGCTGCAACAATGGAATTTCAGAATCACCTCGGTCCCCATTTTACTATCATCAATTTCGATCCTCCTTGACCTTCTATCTCTCTCTCTCTCTCTCTCTCTCTCTCTCCCCTCCACATAACCACCTCAAGAGAGAACAAAATGAAAGGGAATAATTTTCCTCCTGGAATGTTCTCCGAATCTGAAGAAGAAACTTCCCTGTTAAAGAAACTATTACGCACTTCGCCACCATCTTCGCCGCCAACAACTGCGGAGCCGATGATGGATTTAGATCTCGAACTCGATTCTTTCTGGCCGTTGGATCAGATCTTCGCGGCGGGGAATTCCGCGTCGCCATTTATGCTTTCCAACTCCGAGCAGCCTTGCTCGCCTCTCTGGTGCTTTTCTGACGAGAAGTCGGCCGGAGCCCCAGCCGTTTCTGCTGGTAGTTTCCGGCTATCCGACTGCTCCAGAATTCTTTCCTGTATGACTTCACTTTGCTTCGAACTTTTTATTGACATTTTTTATAATTTTGTGGAAAGTTGGAATTTCACTGTTCTTTAGTATGTCCTCCTTGTATTTACTAATTTGAGGTTCCTTTTTAGTTTCATTTATTACTGATTTAGTGAGTTTTTTCATTTTAATTTCTGTAGTCAACTCTCTCCCGTATGATATCTGAGGATTATCCAACCTTTGTTAAAAGTTTAAACAAGCGTTAGCTTCATGATAATTGTTCTGGTTCAGTCTCCGCTTTATCAATGATCGAGGAAAATAGCAAAGAAGAAAAAACTATACCATGTCTGAAACTTGGAATTTAAATGTAAACCTTTATTATACTCCAAACTGCTGATCAATTCAGTTCCTTTCTATTAGCAAATGAAACTGTTGAAAAGTTAAGGTAAACGAAGAAATTCTCTTTTAAGTTCTGCTATTGCTATTTTAAAATTAGAAAAACCCGAAAATGGGAAAATTAAAGGCTATCTGCGTGTTGTCACCTTCATGGTTGCAGGGTCGGAGGCCCAAAAGCGATTGCCTCATGCCCAAAAATTTTAGGGGCTCATAAATAAAAATTATGTTTTTTTTTTTTTTTTGTTATTTAAAACATAGACTTAAACAGTCTAAGCCTACGTCCAATTTTAAAAATTACCCAATTAAAAAATTCATTCAATTATCCAATTAAAAAACTTCATTAAGGGCTTGTTCGGTAGAGTTTTTTTGAGGAAAAAATAGATTTTTTTGGTTACTTTTTGACTTTTCAAAGTTTTTTGTAGTTTAAAAAGGGTTGAAAAGTCAAAAATAGTAGGCAAAAAAATGAATTTTTTGGAAAAAAAACTCTACCGAACATGCTCTAAAATCCAACCCCAAAACCTCCTGCAACAAGCAAACTTTGAGGAGACAATCGACGACAAGAAGGAAACCCACATAATGATAAAAAATATATAATAAAAAATTCCATCTTGAGGCAGGGGCAATCCACGGAACTGCGATAAATTGGTAATGCATTGTTTAGCCATTTGTAGCACTCTATTATAATTTTTTATTATTTTCTTTATTTTTAAAATTTTCAGACTTAATTGATAAGCAGTTGTTCTTTGCATTTTTAACTTTTGATTTCTCCAAATTGAAGTTGATCAAAAATTATCTCCGATCAATAATGTCACAAGAAAGATTGAACGGATTGACTATGTTATCAATTGAAAAAAAAAATAGTTGAACAACTTGATTATGCAAACTTAATTGATACTTTTGCCTCCAAAATTGTAAGGCGGGTAGTAAGATATTTTGTGTATTAAATTTTTTAACGTTTTATTAATGTGTTTTGAGTATATGTTTAATTTTAAAAACTCTTATAAAGAATTATTTTTGATTATACACTACAAATTTGAGGGCCCAATTTTTAAAATTCGACTCAGGTCTAACAGATTTAAAGTCCGGCCCAGGATGATTTTAGCTTAATGTTCTTCCCTGATAAAAGTGTATTTGAAACATACTATAGTTTTCCTGAAGTAGCACATGCAATTTATCGAAGATATGTTATTTCACTATTGAATCCAGTGAATTGACATTTGCTTGCATATTGGTTATTTGGACTGATGCAGGTAATCCTGATGCGACAACTCAAAGTTCACTGGGAAATGATGAAAAAATGAAACTGCCATCTCCATTAGTAGGACTTCTGCCAATCGATAAACCAGATGGAACTTGTATAATCAAGGAGAGGATGACGCAGGCTCTTCGGTACTTCAAAGATTTGACTGAACAGCATGTCTTAGCCCAGGTTTGGGCACCCGTGAAGACTGGTGGTCGGTATGTTCTGACGACTTCAGGGCAACCCTTTGTTCTGGACCCAAATAGTAATGGGCTTCATCAGTATAGGCTGGTTTCTTTGATGTATATGTTTTCTGTGGATGGAGATACTGAAGTCCTTGGACTTCCAGGTCGTGTGTTTCGGCAAAAGTTGCCAGAATGGACACCCAATGTACAGTATTATTCCAGCAAAGAGTTTTCGCGACTAAACCATGCTCTGCATTACAATGTCCAAGGAACCTTGGCTTTGCCTGTATTTGAGCCTTCTGGGCAGTCTTGCATTGGCGTACTCGAGCTTATAATGACTTCCCAAAAGATTAACTATGCTCCTGAGGTTGATAAAGTTTGCAAGGCACTTGAGGTTGATTATTTACCTCAATTCATTTATAATTTCAACCTCATTTGGTATTCATCTCTTTGCAGTGCAATTCATAACTTCAGATGTTCATGGAAATTGTTTGCTTTTCTACTTATTTCTAGAATTTCTCTCTTTGCCAATAAAATTGATTTGATACATTTGATGTAGTTGTTATCTTTTACATGGTTGATACATAGCTGTTGGGGACACCAAGATATAATCTTCTTATTGCTTATGCATCAATGCTGAAAATGGTTGCTCTGAATGTCCTCAGGCCCCTACATTGATTTCACATTAGTCTCTATGTAAAACCTTTGATGCATAAATAGCCACAACTATTCTTCAAAATTTCTTCTTATGGACAGTTAGAAATTTGAAGAATGGATCCTCTTTTTTCTCAATGTGACTTGTAACTCACTACTCTACTGGTGTTTTAGGATTGCTAATCACCATAATGTCATGCTTGCTTGAGAGTTGTGTACTATTAAGGTTTATTTCCTAATGGAGGTTCATCTTCAGATTTGCAAACGATTCTTTCCTTGTGTTAACCTCCAAAAGGTTTTCAGCTGACCGTGAATTTTTCTTTATTCCGCGTAATTATCACTGCTACAAGGGTTATCGAACTTGGTGTAGTATAGCAACTCGGTGTTATTACATGTTTGGCAGTGCTCGAATTATTTTTTAAGTGCTTATAAGTTATAAGTTGTGGGTCTAATGTGTGGATAATAAGTAGGTAGTAAGTTGTGGGTCCTATGAAATGTGTGGATAAAAAGTATGTTTGACTAACTTAAATTATAATTTAAGCTTATCCAAACAAGCTCTGAGTGGTTTCTAATGCTTCTATGGTCTTTCGTTCTAAGTGTTTGAGGATATATTAGTTACATAAATTCTGTTTCTCTGCAGGCTGTAAATTTGAAAAGTTCAGATATATTGGATCATCAAAGCACACAGGTAAGTAGCAACTGCTTGGTGAAGATCCCATCAATTATGAGTTATTCCTATATTTTGATAAAACCTATACTTGGCTATTCTGTACTCCAGATATGCAATGAAGGTCGACAAAATGCGCTGGCAGAAATCTTGGAAATACTGACTGTGGTATGTGAAACTCATACATTACCTCTGGCCCAAACGTGGGTTCCATGTAGGCATCGCAGTGTCCTAGCAGATGGTGGGGGTTTTAAGAAAACTTGCAGTAGCTTTGATGGAAGCTGCATGGGACAGGTTTGTATGTCCACAACGGATGTAGCATTTTATGTAGTGGATGCTCACATGTGGGGTTTTCGTGATGCTTGTGCTGAGCATCACTTGCAAAAGGGGCAGGGTGTTACTGGGAGGGCGTTTGCATCACATAACTCATGTTTCTGCCCAGATATAACAGAATTTTGCAAAACAGAGTACCCCTTGGTTCATTATGCACGAATGTTTGGGTTGAAAAGCAGCTTTGCTATTTGTTTACGGAGCACACATACTGAAAATGATGACTATGTTCTAGAATTTTTTCTGCCCCCGAACATCCTAGACTACAGAGACCAGCAGATCATTTTGGACTCAATTTTTGAGACAATGAAACAGCATTTTGGGAGCCTGAGGGTTGCTTCAGGAAAAGATCTAGAACACGAGCGGCAATCTACTGAGTTTATTAAGGCATCCATGAGTGAAAAACTTATCTCAAGGCCGGAATTAGCTTCAATATCTCCTCCCAGGCCTGATTGCTTACCAAATGGAAACACTATTCATCCTGATTCGCTGGAACCGCCGCCATTAATCCCGGGATTTGCTGCTAACATCAATAGAGGAATTGTTGCTGGTACTGCTGAAGTTCAAAATGCTGCATCTGTTGCGGAGAATAAAGACATGGGGAAGAAACCAGAGAGAAGACGGGGCAAGGCAGAGAAAACAATTAGCTTAGAAGTTCTGCAGCAATATTTTTCTGGTAGTCTTAAGGATGCTGCAAAGAGTCTTGGTGGTAAGCTTATGCTGCCATACCTGTTGCTTTGCCATCTTTCTTTCTTTTTTACTTTGTTCGAGCCCCTATTGAATGTAGCAGTAGTAATTCGATGAAGTGCTTCTCATCAAGTTTGTTTGCTTTTGCAGTTTGTCCTACTACAATGAAGCGCATCTGTAGGCAGCATGGGATATCCCGATGGCCCTCTCGCAAGATAAACAAAGTTAATCGTTCTATTTCGAAGCTAAAGCATGTAATTGAATCCGTGCAAGGTGCTGAAGGAGCATTTAATTTGACTTCTTTGGCTGCAAATTCGGTTCCTGTTGCTGTTGGTTCAATTTCTTGGCCGCCAAGTGTGAACATATCAAATCAACAAACCTCACCTGGCACTGGACTGTCTGACTTTCAGCAAGATAAGAAAGAAGTTCCCATTTGTAAGACACCTGGAGGTGATGAACAGGCTGAGACCTCAAATCATATTCCAAGAGGCGGGGTTTCAGGAACTGATGATCTCATTCCTCAGGAAGCTGGGTTTAATCCGTGTGAAGGCTTAAACCCATCGAAAACTGGGAGTGGCTCAAGAGAAGAGAGCACAGGAACCCCTACTTCCCAAGGTTCATGTCAAGGTAGCCCCTGCCTTGGTAATGGTGTCTTCCTAGAAATTGATCCAGTCGCTTTGCCTATTGATGATTACCGCATAAATGTAGAGGGATCGCCAGAATTGCCATGTCAAAAAATGGGAGAATCAGCTGCGTTCCCAATCCCTGATGCTTTTGTTATGGCTCCCCAAGAGCCCTTTGGAGGGATGCTAATTGAGGACGCAGGGAGCTCGCATGATCTGAAAAATTTGTGCTCACCTAGTGAAGCTCTGTTTGATGAACATGCCCCAGAAAACAGTTGGACAATACCACCATGTCCTGATGATGTACTGCCCAAAGATTCCAAGGCCATACCTGTTGACCCATTGCTGCAACTTTCTGCCAGGTCGGATGTGAAAACCATAACCATAAAAGCCGCATACAGAGATGATATAATCAGGTTTCGACTTTGTGTGGATTCTGGTATTATAAAGTTAAAGGAAGAAGTGGCAAAGAGGCTGAAGTTAGAGCTGGGAACTTTTGATATTAAGTATCTAGATGACGATCATGAGTGGGTTTTAATAGCTTGTGATGCAGACTTTCAGGAATGCATTGATATTTCGAGACCATCTGGTGGCAATATAATTAGACTCTGTGTTCACGATATTACAGCCAATCTTGGGAGCTCATGTGAGAGCTCAGGTGATTGACGAAAGGATTAGGTGTACCTAAGTAAGCTATAGAACATTCTTGCTTTGTTAGGACGATTCAAGTGTTGTAGAATATTCTTGCTTCGTTAGGATGATTCAAGTGTAAGCGTAAATTTTGTTTATTTGACATCTGTATTTTCACAAAATTTTCTGTGGTAATTGTTAAATTGAGCCCTCGGTAAAAATATATCTTATTTTTCTCTCGTGATATATGAGTCTGTGGATCTATGTTTATAATGTCTATTTTATGGATCTAACATGCAATGTGTTGAAAGACATTTCTGGGGTGTGCTTAGGGCAAGGCAAACCGAAAATGCCTCAAGCTGTTCAGGCAAAGTGAGCATCCTCGAGGTGATTGCTTTTTCTCTTGGAACCGCCCCGTGGATTCTGAGACATTTTGGTGGAGAACGTTGCTGATGGACCTGCATGTTATGGCTTTCTCAGTAAATGGCACTGGTTCTCATCTTTCTCAGATGTGACTCGTTGTCTCTCTGGAGTATCATGAATGGAAAAATAAAAAGGTATTCTGTGAATTTTCCACTTTTCTTGGTAGCTCTTAGAAGTTGGAACTTACTATTATTGAGTTTCTTATTTTTCGGACATATTTTCAAGTAGTAAATGCTTTTGAAAATATTGCTAAGCTGCAACAATATTTGTCTTTTGCAAGTCAAGAATGAGGTTATCTGATTGCCTTTGAGAGCCATACTAGAAGGAAACCTTTCACAAGTTTTAATGCTATCCCTTGTGAAAAGGTTCGAGCAGATCTAAAATGAGGGCAATTCTAGAACAGATGCAACGATAATTAGCAGAAATGTCATCTTCAACAGGAAAAAGGAGCAAGGAACTTGGAAAAGGGTCGGCACTCTTGAAAGCAGAAAGTGAAAATCCTCTTTCTAGTGGATGAACTCTTGTTGCCATTCTCACGCAGTCGACTATCTGCATTGAGGCACTAGCTAAGAAGAAAATGATAAGTGCATTTTGTGGACTTATTCGGGCCTTTAAACTAAGCTTTTATCTCGTCATTTTATTGAATGTTTTACTTAATTTAGTGTATTATTGCTTTTATTTCAGTTTTGGACCCGTTTGTGAGCAATTGGAGAAGATTGAATGAAAAAGCAATAAATTGGAATATGTCTTGGAAGTATGGGAACTCAATTAGAGGTTGTGGAAACATAAAGGATCAAATTGGAGGCTATTGAAAAGTTTGTGAACCAAAGTGACCAAGATCAAAAGTTGGAGGACCAAAATAGAAGAATTGAAAAGAACCAAGCTGGGTGAGCACCCAGCAACATAAGGAACAAACAGAGAACAAAAACGGATGCCTGGGTGATCACCCGGGAAAGCACTGGGCGATTGCCCAGTGTTATTTTTGGCTGCGAGATTTTATTTCTTTTTGTGTTTGACTCCAACATGGAAACTTTTTTGCCCACTATTTTAATGATTTTTTGGGGTCTTTTGGGGCACTATTAGGTAACTATAAATATGAGTTATTAATTCATAACAAGTGTGGAATTTTAGAGCCAAAATTGGGAGAGAAACAAGAGAAGAAGCAAGAAACGAAGATCAAGACGAAGATCAAGATCGTCTCTTTCGAGTTTTATTTCAATCCGGGTGATGGCTTCTGTGTTTTACTTTTCTTTTGTTTTCTTTCTCTTAGTATGTTAGGCTAAAACTATTTATGCTATAGATGAAGATGTAAACTTTTTTATATTTGTTAATTCTTGAATTCTTAATCTTAATCCAAATTTATGTTTGATTGATTTATACCATGATTTAAATATCCGTTTGAATGATTGATCACCGTTTGAGCGAGTTTGTTATTTATTTTAATTTCTGAAAGGTTCGAAATAAATTAGCTCCTTATGTTTTAAACACTAAGTCAATAGAAATTAGAAATAATTTCCTATACTTGGTGCAATCAATTTAGATAATCTTGTTTTTAAATATGTTTTTATATATTCGTATTCAAAATATGAATATTTTGGAACTTATATGAAAATATGTTTAATTCTACTCGACAGAGATTATTAGATAATTTAAGATTATCAATTGTCAATTTGAGCATAAATTGGATTAGGATGTAAGGGTTCAAGGATTAAAATAAATATAAAGGGTGGAGTTGGATTCTTAGCATAATTTGTTCAATTGCTTTTCTTCAATTCACAACTTATCTTCGCTTCACTTATTTCAATTAGTCTAGTTTTAAATAAAATCAAAACATTCTAAAAATCTATTGTGTGTATTCAATTTAAGCTAGAATTAATTTACTTTTGGCTAATACAAATCATAGTCCTCTTTTACTCACTTTTTACTATTACTTGTCAACGAATCTCAGACGCTATAGATTTCACAAAACAAGTTTTTAGCGTCGTTGCCGGGGACCTTAAATTTATTTTAGCTTAAGTTTTATTAATTTTGGCTTGAAGTTGAATTTTTTTCATTTTATTTTTTTTACTCCTTTAATTTTCTTGTGACTACTCTACCTCACTTATTTTGATCTTTTCAGGCATTTGCTGTTGGTTTATGCAAAACTTAGAAAATTTCGATCTTACTCCATTTGAACTCGAGATCGAGAGGACTTTCAGACAACGCAGAAGAGAACAAAAGAATAAGCAGAATAAAGAGCACGAGGTTACAATGGCAGAAGCTCATATTCAACTTCCGCAACCAATGGTGATTGATGAAAATGAAATGCTGGTTGGGGAATTCATGACCCCATCAATCATTTAAAATCAATCCAGCATAGCATACCCGCCATATGGACAACCAAATTTTTAACTACGCCCATATGTGATAAATCTATTCTAGAACAACTTACAATTCTATGGGAAATCAAATGAGAATCCACATGGCCATGTTTCACGTTTTCTGGAGCTTTGTAGCAACTTCTCCTACCAAGGGGTGAACAATGATGCTATTAGAATGAGACTATTCCCACATACGCTAAGAGATGGGGCAAGAGAGTGGTTGGACTCTAATCCCGCCTCCAGTATTACTTCGTGGAACGATCTCGTTCAAAAATTCACCACCATACTTTCCGCCAGCTAAAGTTGCCCAGTTAAAACATGATATAACCATCTTCAGGCAACTTGATTCATAAAGCTTCCATGAAGCTTGGGAAAGGTTCAAAGATCTATTGTGTAAATGCCCAAATCACGACATACAAAAGGGACGCCAGGTCCATTATTTTTATGGCAAATTAATTCCAGCAAGCAGATCTGCAGTAGATTCATCATCGAACGGATCGATTACAAAAAAAATGTCCAGGAAGCTCATGAACTATTTGAACGAATGGCTGAGACCAGTGCTATGTGGCCATCAGAAAGAGAAATACTGAAAAAAACAGCAGGTCTTCATAATGTTGATGCCATATCAGCACTATTCGCTCAAATGGACGCTCTGACAAGAAAAATGGATCTCATCACACATGCAATCAATATGGTACATGGTTCTAATTCGATTTGTGAAGGTTGTGGGGCGAATCACCAGACTTCAACTTGTCCACTAACGAATTCATTCACATCGAACCTTGAAGAAGTCAACTATACTCAGAATTTCCCGCGTCAACAGAACAACCCTTACTCCAACACTTATAATCCGGGATGGAGAAATCACCCAAATTTTTCTTGGAGTAATAATCAGAATCAGGGAAATCAAAATCAAGAAAAATCACCTGGATTTCAACAACCTGGATTCCAACAGCAGTACGAGAAAAATACTTCTTTAGAAGATTTAATGTATCAGTACATTACAAAAACTGATAATACTCTACAGCACCAACAAGCTTCTCTTAAAAATTTGGAAACTCAGATTAGATAGATAGCAATTGCTTTATCTGGGAGGACACCAGGCACTTTGCCTAGCAATACAGCGACAAATCCAAAAGAACAGGTAAATGCAGTCACTGGTGTGAGCGGGGTACAACTGTTAGACATTCACGTGAAAAAGCCAGAGACAAAGGATAAACAATCGGTAATTGAAGAAGAAGAAATTGGAAAACAAAATGCAGAAGAATCAAAGGAATTTGCTGAATCATTAAAAGTGAGGGCACCAATTCCTGTCGAAGCATATGTGCCACTAATTCATTTTTCTCAGAGGTTGCAGAAGTACAGACTCGACAAGCAATTTGAAAAGTTTCTTGAAGTTTTCAAGAAATTACACATCAACCTCCCATTCACCAAAGCCTTATCCCAGATGCCATTGTACTTAAAATTTATGAAGAAAATGTTGTCAAAAAAAAACAGAGGAATATGAGAATACGAGACAATAGCATTAATTGAGAAGTGTAGCGCTATTCTGCTAACAAAGTTGCCTCCGAAGTTAAAAGACCCAAGGAGTTTTAATTTACCTTGTACAATTGGAAGGTTTTATAATTTTACTGCTTTATGTGATTTAGGTATAAGTGTTAATTTGATGCCCTTTTCTGTGTACAGAAAATTAGGTTTGGGAGAGGAAATAGCAACAACTGTATCTTTGCAGCTTGCTGATAGATCAATCAAGCACCCACGGGATATGGTTGAGGACATGCTTATCAAAGTGGATAAATTTATCTTCTCGGTTGACTTCATTGTCCTTGATATCAAAGATGACCGAAATATGCCAGTAATATTGGATCGACCATTCTTAGCGACGAATCGAACCTTTATTGATGTTGAAAAAGGTGAGCTGATCTTGAGGATACATGATGATAAACGAAGCGAGATTCAAGATGTACACCGTGCCGACCAACTAGTCAATCTCGAAGGGTGTTTTATAGTTGATGAAGTGATGAAAATTTGTCAAGAAAAGTGCAAACCGAATGCGAAAATAGGCGGACTTGTTGGAGCAATTAAAGATGAAAAGGGGAGATTTAAAATATGGAGGGCAAAGGATAAATCTTGCAAAGCTAGTAACTGCAAGCAATGCAAGACTTTCAAAGCCCAATTCAAGCCTCCATAAGTGATATTTATGAAAAGTCAAGCTAATGACTATAAATAAGTGCTTAATAGGAGGCAATCTATTTTCTAACCCTTTTATTTACTTGCTTTATATGGCAAATAGTTTTAGGTAGTTTAAAGAATTCATTAGTTTTTATTTTATTTATTGTTTAATGCACTTATTAAGCCTCACCATGTCAATCGCAAAATGTCCCACTTTGCAAGGCACATGAGCCCCATTCCACTTCAGTCCACTTCAACCGGATCTTCAACCAGTCATATCCATCTTCTCCACATCTATCTCTGGGGAGTAACTGATCTTTTCATCCTTTATTTGTTTTATTTTGTTATTACATTGGGGACAATGTATTGTTTTAGTTTGGAGGTGGGTTAAGTATTATGATACTTAATTATTTTGAATTTGCTTATTATTCAGGTCTAAAAAAAATTCTAGTTATTGTTGAATATCTTGCCGCCAATGATAATATTTGTTTGAATTTAAGTATGTTTTTAATTAGAATATTAGACAACACTTTAACTCATACTTTTACCAGAACACTTATCCATATTTAGACTATATTTGAAGCACAAAACCACTATTGACTTATCACTGATATAGAAACATGCCTTGAGTGTTTTTGGTTGATATTATTGATTTAGAATTATTGTGAAAAATCTCGTTCCTAAATCTTTAGACTAGTAACCAAACTATTTGAGAACAATTTGGGAGTGTTAAAGTTAGTACATGTTTTTGTAGAATTTTGATTGTTTGGGTTTTTGGATCTCATCTTTGGTTGAATAGGTTATAGTCAAGGAATCTAAACCGAGCACTACTCATCACTTGATAAAATAAAATAAAATATCTGACTAGAGCAATTAAGCCTATTAGAGTATTTCAAAACCTGGTGTCCTATGATCATCTGACTTGGGAGTCATCGGCCCAAAGCTCGCTACATGGGTCAATTAAAAAAAAAAGAGTTTTACATCTTCACTTCTCTTATAGTCCGTGGGACTAGAACAATTAAGTCTGTTAGGATATTTTAAAACTTGGTGTCCTATGATCATCTGACTTGGGAGTCATCGGCCCAAAGCTCTCTATAAGAGTCACATAGAAAACTTGTCAAAGAAAAGTATTGCACATGATGTAAGATTATTTTTTTTAAAAAAAAATAAGAAGAAGAAGAAGAAGAAGAAGAAGTAGTTAAAAGTGTTTGGTAAAGATTGCTAGGTTATGACCTCAGAGACTGAAGATGAGAATTTAGAAATCAATCACCATCCTAGTTCTAAAAATACAAGTTTTAAATTTTACCACTTTATTTGAAAAAAAAAAGAATTGTGTTGATCAATAGGAACCAAATTTACTAGAACACCTCGGGATTGGAGAGAAAAATATTAGAAGTGTGTAATTTACAAAAGGTGTAAGACATAAATGACTACAAAAGGTTCGAGATTGTAAAAATATCGACAGCACAATACTGATCGTGGTCAAATATAGGTGTAATTTCAATATCTGACTATTCACACACTCACAAAAAGTTGAACATTGGATAAGTAAAAATTTAATTGTTGTGTTGTCTAATATATTTCTAAAAGTGTTGCTTTATTTTCAAACTTGAGGTAGTTGGTAAGAAACTTAACATTAACTAAACTCCTGTCAATTCTCTTAGCTTAGTTTAAAATTATTGTTTATTTTTATTTTTGTTCGAGGACGAACAAATGTTTAGTTTGGGGGTGTTTGATAAGTACATTTTGTGCACTTATTCGAGCCTTTAAACTAAAGTTTTTATCTCGTCATTTTATTAAATGTTTTACTTAATTTAGTGTATTATTACTTTTATTTCAGTTTTGGACCCGTCTATGAGCAATTAGAGAAGATTGAATGAAAAAGCAATAAATTGGAATATGTCTTGGAAGTAAGGGAACTCAATTGGAGGTTGTGGAAACATGAAAGATCAAATTGGAGGCTATTGGAAAGTTTGTGAACCAAAGTGACCAAGATCAAAAGTTGGAGGACCAAAATAGAAGAATTGAAAAGAACGATCACCCAGCTTAATGTTGGGCGAGCGCCCAACAACATAAGGAACAAACAGAGAACAAAAACGGATGCCTGAGCGATCGCCCGGAAAGCACTTGGCGATCGCCCAGTGTTATTTTTGGCTGCGAGATTTTATTTCCTTTTTGTGTTCAACTTCAACATGGAAACCTTTTTGTCCACGATTTTAATGATTTTTGAGATCTTTTGGGGCACTATTAGGTAACTATAAATATGAGTTATTAACTCATAACAAGTGTGGAATTTTAGAGCCGAAATTGGGAGAGCAACAAGAGAAGAAGCAAGAAACGAAGATCAAGACAAAGATCAAGATTGTCTCTTTCGAATTTTATTTCAATCCGGGTGATAGCTTCTGTGTTTTACTTTTCTTTTGTTTTCTTTCTTTTAGTATGTTAGGCTAAAACTATTTATGCTATGGATGAAGATGTAAACTTTTTTATATTTGTTTAATTCTTGAATTCTCAATCTTAATCCAAATTTATGTTTGATTGATTTATACCATAATTTAAATGTCTGTTTGAATGATTGATCACCGTTTGAGCGTGTTTGTGATTTATTTTAGTTTCTGAAATGTTCGAAATAAATTAGCTCCTTATGATTTTAAACACCAAGTCAATAGAAATTAGAAACAATTTCCTATGCTTGGTGCAATCAATTTAGATAATCTTGTTTTTAAATGCGTTTTTATATATTTGTATTCAAAATATGAATATTTTGGAACTTATATGAAAATAGGTTTAATTCTACTCAACAGAGATTATTAGATAATTTAAGATTATCAATTGTTAATTTGAGCATAAATTGGATTGGGATGTAAGGGTTCAAGATTAAAATGAATATAAAGGGTGGAGTCGGATTCCTAACATAATTTGTTCAATTGCTTTTCTTCAATTCACAACTTATCTTTGCTTCAATTATTTAAATTAGTCTAGTTTTAAATAAAATCAAAACATTCCAAAAATCTATTGTGTGTATTCAATTTAAGCTATAATTAATTTACTTTTGGCTAATACAAATCATAGTCATCTTGGGAGCGATACTCTTTTACTTACTTTTTATTATTACTTGTCAACGAACTATACGCTTGCGAGATTTCACCGAACAAACAACATACAAGATTTTAACTTCATTTTCTTGTTTAAATCTATCAAATTCTATCTATTCCAATTTACAAAAATATTGGTGCTACGGACTTGTTATGTTTTGATAAGGGCGTGCATGCCAGATTTTAACAGCGCCAGAGTTATGATGGCATAAATCTCAGAACTTTTCAGCTAATATCTAGTGACACTTGAACTTAATTAATTTGTTTATATGTCCATGTCATTCATCTTCACTTGTTAACGCACCTGATCTGCCATTCATTTCCAATCTTTGAATCATTTGAATACTTATTCTAATTACCAGTATCTTGTTGATCTTCTGAATCATTTTAACAAACTCTTTTTCTGATTAATCAGATCTGCTGATAGAATGTTTTTGGTTAGTGAGGATGCCATTGCTGATTAATCCTAGTTAGGTTCAATCCAAACAAAGAATAAGCAGCATGATGCAAGTATTTGGACACAAGCTTTCTTTCTACTTTTTTTGTGAAAAACATGAGATGAAAAATTAAAGAGCAAACTGGACTCCGAAACAAAAATGGGCAATTAGTCTTTAGCCCATTTGACTCTATCAAACTTCTAAAACATGGCCATTTTGATTTTCACTCTTGGTTCTTTTTGTATTTCCTGATGCTTTTTCTACCATGCCCACCTCAGAATTGACCTTCCTCTCAGCCATCATTCTCTGGGTTGATTTGTAGAAGGTGGCATATAATATTAATTGAGCCAAACCAAGCATTGCTCCCATTCCATTAGGTGCCTGATCCATCACAAACAGCTTCAGTACGTACATACAATTATGTGTGCATTGTAGGGACACACACACAGAGAGAGAGAGAGAGAGAGAGTAATTACAACGATGAAGGGATCGAAACGAATGAGGGCGTAGGCAGTCCAGCTGATGCCATTGAGAAAGGAGAAAAGGGAAAGGAAAAATGGCATAAACTCTACACTTCTTGAGGTGATCACCAGTTTCTGCACCATTATAGTGATTTTGTTTATAACTTATAAGTAACTTATTTTAGTTAAGCCACCCCAAACATGCTCAAAAAAAGTGTAGCAAACTAACCATTACTGCTAACGGTGAAGCATACATCATAATATTACCCACCATGCATATACTCCCAACAATTGCCGATCGAACTTTTGTGGAATGAGCCAAAGTCAGGACGAGAAGGGCCAGAACCGCCATGAACAGGCATTCCGCCGCCACTATCAACACCACCCTAGGCCTTTTCTTTCTATCAGAGTATATAAGAAAGAGTGACAAATATACAATCTCAATTACAAACCCTGTACCATTTATGGTCACCACCAGGGTGCTATGTGGATGCACCATTGGCAGTCCGTACAGAACCCATAGCCCACAATTCACAAAGGTGGCTAGGTATGGCGCTGCTGAGTATTGCTCCACTGATTTTTTCTTCCATATCTGGTAAAATGCTGGCCTGAAATAATACAAAACAAATTTGCAATAATAATTTTATGGAATAGATTAAAAAAAAAGGAATATGTAATGAAACTCACGCTGGTGACAAAAACAATATTAGTGCAATGATGTTTCCTGAAAATAAACAAATCAAAATGGCTTCACTTCCTCGTACACACAAAAAAAAAAAAAAAAAAACAACTCCAATGAAATCAACAATTGACCTATAATCCCAACAGCAGTTCGAGCATCGTCTTTAGATAACATGGCTAAGAACTCAAGAAAGAAAGACAGTATATTTATATAAATATATGTAAATTATGAAGCTCAAAAGTTGTATATATAGACAGAGAGGAAGAGGTGGTGTTTGGCATTTATATTTATATAAGCAAAATAAATAATATGGAGACTGAAGTCACCTGCTTGACATGTAGTGGCTGATTAAACTCAGAACAACACATGGAAACATCCAAATTTTCTGATATATAAATGTGGCACTTTATTCAAGATTCTCACTATCCTAGCTGACTTTTTGCATGGTATTTTTTTGTTAAAACAAAATTTAATTTCGTTTGTAAAAATAAATAATTTAATTTGGTAATTTGCACTGAATTCAAGACACAAAATTAAGTTATCCTTATCCATACAAATTTAGTAGATTTGCATGGATTGCAGTTATCAGAGGTATCCTTTTGACGTCTCTGTAAATGTGAAGAAATTTTCTGGATTTCAGACATCAGCTTTTTTCTTAATTTATTCAAAAAAAATTAATTTCTTACCTGTGCGTTTAGGTATACAGTCTTGTGGATTACAGACATCTTTATTTAATTAAATTATTCAAGAAAATGAACAGGTAATAGGTGCAGTTAGAACATTTCCCATGCATTTTATGAGTTCTTGTCTAAATGACATGCAAATTGAAAGATTTTTGTTTACTTGATATTAATGTTTAATAAATATAACAGACATCTTCAAATTATATCCATAAATAAAGTAGGAGTATAAGCATCGCTTCTCAATTCAATCCGTCTTTCTTCACTTCCCGACACATTGTTGATACGAATGAAACCTCCTGCCATAGAGAAGTCTCTCGATCACCCTCCCTTAAGACCTGAATTAGTCGAGAGACATCACATTTTTTAACCTTCTAATTGAAACCCCAATTAGAGAAGAAATTCCATAACTTAAAATTAGTCTCCAATGAATTCTATATATAATCCAATATTGTCGCTTAGATGTCTTTTATTTTTTAATAATAAAAATAAAATTACATCTAAATTTGCATAAGAAATATATATTTTGATAGAGTTTTTTTTTTTTTTTTTGGTCACATTAACTCGACAGAGTCTCTATTAGATTGTATTTGAAATAAATTTTGTTTTATTTATGTGACAAATATATGTTTTTAGCAATCAACTAAAGCGTTGGAGATGTTCTTAGTTGTACAGTTTTGCATGACTTTTAATTATTAAAAAAAAAAAAGTTAATTTTGAGGAATAATTAGCATAGCAATAAAAAATGGAGATAAACGTGATTGGCAACAGGTATCTCATGGTTATAGCGTGAAATGTAGACATGCATTTCGTGTTTCCTATTTATTACTATTAACAGCGTTCTACGTGCTTAATTATTTTAGTATGGTAACTACTTAGTATATTTCAATTTATAAAAACACAATTTCTATTCCCATTATTTCAAACCCAAACTCGCTGGAGTTTAGGTCCGACATCGAGAACGAGGCCGGATTGAGTATAGGTTACATTATTTATGATTCGTGTAGCTAAAACTTAAAGGAGAATATTTCACTGGTTTATGCTCATTCGGGAGGGATTTCTTCCCCTGTAATCACTTTTGAAGTTCATAAATAAATTAAAATAGAAAAAAAAGGAAAATATAAAGAAAAAAAAAATTTGAACCTTCTATTATTTGTTGCAACTTTCCGTCTCACCCAACTGTGTGGATTTCTATTCCTCATTTGGGGTGGGTGAATATCTTGGTTTATGGGTTTGGGAAAACGGGGAAGAAATTTCCTTGTTGCAACTTTTATTTGGGTGTGATTTTTGTTTTAGAATAATTAAATGTGAATATATTATTTTACAAAATTTGTGAACATACTATTTTAAATTAAATCAAATTTAGATTGTGGGTTTGACTTTTGGTCAACTAACGAACATTTGAGTAATCCGTCCAGAATAGAGAGCTTCTTTCGGCGCATATATATTGAGGAAAGCAATTGCAAGGATAGAAAGTTTGGGACTTGACTGCAATATTTTTTATTATTTTAAGTGAAAAACTGTAAAAAATAAAAGATTTAAAATTTATTTGCACTTTTGAAAAAATTAGAGACCTCAACTGCACTTTTTTATTTTAATTTATTTAAATTATGGACAAAATTGTCAAATTGGACTATCTATGTAAATTACTGATAGGTTGGAATGATATGCGAATAAAATTGAATTTGGACAAAATTACTACAAACATGTAAGAATGTAGACTGTGGGTGTAATTTACACTTTAATTTATTTTTCTCATTAGTTCATATCCTATATATATAAAAGATTTTTTTTTTTTTTTTTTTAAGTGCGTCTCCTTTTTCCCTTGAAGAAATTTCAACCAAGGTTTTAAGATCCGTTTGGGATTGAGTTGAGAGCCTAACTTTTTATTGTCAAACAATTAGAAATTGTTTTAGGCGAAAAAAAAAAGTTATATAAAAGAATCTATAACATCTACAACAGATTTTGAGAAGCAGAGTAGTTTCTCAGATTCTACTTTTATCTTTTCCAATTATATATAATCAAAATATTAATTTTAATCTTAATTAATAAAATTAATTTTTTTTGTGTCTTATGTTTATTAGAATTTTAATAATACTACTCATGATGATAATAATAATAATGCAAAAGAAAATTAATATAATCAATGTTTATTTTAGTAATTTTATACAGTCACAACAATATATCACTTTTGTTTACCAAACGCTCAAATACTGATTATAAAACACACAACAATTTTGAAACAAGTGTTTACAAAACACTTATTTTGTTCTTTTTACAATTGATTCTTTTTGCATTACAGCAAAAATTAATTTTTTTTAAAAATACTACAATACCAAACTCAAGGTGGCAATGATCGAACTGAGCTGGCTCGGTCCAAGAGACCAGCCAAGCTCGGTCTTTGCGGATACGAGCTGAGCCTGAGTTCAGCTCGTGATCCACTAGGGGGCTTGACTTAGCCCATGACTCGTGGGTTAAGCCGAGTTGTCCACGTCATTTTTTTTAAAGATATTTTTTTAACAATTTCAAAATTTAAAAAAAAAAATCAAAACACGAATCAGCTAGTATTTTTTACGAGTTGAGCAAATTCGACTCGTCAAAAAATTTGAGGCTCGACCAAGGTCAGGACCTGAGCTCGTTCGTAAATGAGCCCGAGCAGACCATAGACCGTGCCCAAACAATTCGAGTCGACGAACCCACTAACCACTCGACTCGTTGCTACACCTATGACTTTAATATCCAACATTAGTTAGGATTCTCAACAAACATGTCACCGTGCGGCAACTTTCAAAATTATTGCAGCCAATTAAGGAATGAAAAAAGAAAAAAACAATTTGACTTGTATAAGGTCATTTATGTAAGAAAAGACATATTATTAAGAAGAAAATACTGTCAACAAGTTAATTTCAGACCATATATAATTAGAGAATGACACTAACTCCACTCATTTATATCTTTAGCATTATATATTTATTGACATTGCTTTAGCCTCAATAGGTTCATAAAACAATATTTTACCATTATTTGTTACTCCATAAAAGTTTTTGAAAATTTGTTATTCTTTATCACTTTTAAATTAAACAGACTTTGGTATCAACAATTAATTTTAACTATACATTTTATGATATCTACAACTTTTATCAACTTCTCAAATACAAATTTCATCAATTTTTATCAAAATCTGCTAAAAATTTGATTTTTATTAAAACCAAATGTTTGGCAACACAGTGGCCGTAACATGACATAGACACAATGGCAGACCACATTATGCAGAAACATATTAATGGAGTTAGGTATTATCAAACTAACAATCAACTTTGAAATCAAAATGTAAATATATTCCTTTGATTAATTTCATTAGAAATGTCTCGATTTCATGTATATACTGTTTGAGTGCTTGTTTGGTAAAATTTTTTTAGATTATAAGTAGTTAGTTCTATAGAATGTGTAGATAAAAAGTGAATAAAAATTGTGGATCTTATAGGATGTATGGATAAAAATGATTTTTGACCAACTTATAAGTATTTATAACATTCTCAAACGTCATTTGAAAATGACTCACTGTAAAATGTATTTGTTTTGGAGAGGGACATGGACATTCCAAAATTAAGTAAACAACATAAACAAGAATGCGATTAGTGATGTTTCTATCCTCGACTCGCTTTTATACATTAATCGATTTGTGATATGCATGGTTACACTAAACGTGTCAAACGTATATATTATAATCATGGGTGGAGGCAGGTAGTTAATTTAAAAAAAAAATTATATCATATATTAGTCAATTTTAAATTACGGTTCAATTTTTTATCATATTCTTGCTCCGCCTTTTATTATAATGAGTATTAATGCACGTGACTTGGAGAGAACACTGTTCGAGATGTATGAGGAAGACTAATTTTTTCGATATGGTCACATCATTGCACAACTTTGGCACTTCTGGTAGAAAATGTGAAATGACACGTAACATCTTTCGATTTGGTATAACATGGGACTATTCGGGATGTATGAGGAACACCAATCTTTTCGATATGGTTAAATCATTACACAACTTTAGCACTTCGTATTGAAAAAGTGAAATGACACGTAGCGTATTTCGATTTGGTATAATTCTTGGCCTTTCAATTTAGTGCATTATTCTTTTGTTTTATGTGATGGACCAATGTTTCCACTTAAGAAATGATTCAGTTGAAATTGATATAGTATATACATTCTTTAGATATTTACAATGGTTTCTTGTTAAAATACGTACTACACAAGTTGAAATCAAATTTGTGTTTGAATGTTTGTTTAGTCTAGATTTTATTCTGAATAAATTAACAATTATTTTTAACAACATATTTATTAGGACACACAAATTTTATTTTATCAAAATTTGCTAAAAAACTAAATCAAACTTATCTTTTATCTCTCCCTCTAACTCTCTGAATAAAGAGTATGTCCAGACTTCTAAATTCAACCAATATCTCTTACCAACCATTGAAAAGGAACAATTTGTTACTCTCGAATTACCTTTCCACCTTCCGAAGGTTGGACTGACAAATGGGTTTACCATATCCACTTTGGAGTTGTACGATTTTGACACGACCCGTCTCGAGCAATATTATATACCCGAGACGTGATGTGCGCCGATGGTGAATACCAACAAGAGGTTGGACCCACCACCAATGCTACTATAATTACAATTCATTATTTCTTATTTTTAAGAAAATTTCGGCATTATCTCCCCTATAATTTGAACAAACCAACCTGAAATAAAATACCACATATCCCAACAAACTATATTCACAACTAAATGGGACCATTTTCCCTTTCAATATCCACAACAAAACAACGCAGTAGAGACTAGCTGAATCATAAAACTTTTACTATTTAATTAACATAAATTGTACATACGGATACAAAAATATATTGTGAGCCCACCTAACTATTTACATGTGATGCAAAATGATATCCAAAAATGAAGATGCGTCCCAAAACAATGAATACATGCTCTATGAAATGAGTTATACTAACTAACTATGTCGTGTGGCTCCAATTTCGAACTCAAAAGCTTTAAATCCAAAAACTGCCCAGAAACTCAACCGCTACCTGATAAGAAAAATCATCGCTAGAAAATAAATGAGTTGATAGGCTCAGTGAGTGGAGATTTTCGAAAATAATTATACTCTTTTTATTTATAGATATTATCGAAAACGAGCACACGTCACTTAACAATTCACAATAACTTCAACAAGTAATATCAGCTCATATTTGATGTCAAATTTTAATTAACTCGCAAGTGTACGAATCTAGTGGAATATAGATAGGTAAAACGAGGTCGATCCCATGAGATCGCTATGAGGAAGGTGTAATTTAATCCCAATTAACTGTTATTCTAGGCTAGTTGAGTTCAAAAGTTTTGTTGAAAGAAATAGTTAACCTAAAAGATTAATTAAATAAACTAATAAATGAATTGAGAATTCAAGTTGTGTAAAAACACCAAGGTTTCAGATCCACCATTGTCTAATTTAGCAATTATCCAATCATTCATTAATTCCCAAGAAAACACTTACGACAACCCGAAATCAATCTATTGTCGTCCCTAAAGATTTATCAATCAAGTCCAAAAGAAGAATATCAAATATAGGCTCCCCTTATGCTTCAAACATAAACCACTTAAGCGTTTTTTTCAGATCAAGCTCAATTGAAAGAAAACAAAGAATCAAAGAAGTTCTAAGCATTCTATGTATCCCAATTCGAATAGAAGATAACGAAAATCAAAAGCAATTAATAGATCATATTATATCACCAAGCATGGATTAATTAAATCAACTTCTAACTATCAAAAATACATGATATTTAAGATGAAAGAAATCATATTTAATTAATTTAGTCAAGAACAAGCCATAAACGTTAAAGCTCTTAAGAAGGAATTAAACGAATAACGGAATAATCACTTAATTAAAACAAGGTTTCATCGTCTACCTTGGTTAAAGAAAACTAGAAGAACATGATTAAACTAGAAAAACAATAAATGATAAAACCCGGCATGGATTGAAGGAGAATAAATCTTCGAAGAAATCTTGATAGTCGAGGATGTTTTGATCTCTTGTTCTCTTGAAGTCTTCCCTTGATTTGCTCCCAAAAAATCCAACCTTTTGTTATGAGAATATATCTCATCTTTATACTACCCTCATTGTGCCCCAAAATATCTCAAGAAAACCTAAAAATTCGTTCAAAACGTTTCCTAGTTGAATTGGGACTCAAAAAAGGAAAGAAAATAAAACGAAAAATCCGCGGGCAAAAATGGCCTGGGAGATCGCCCAGGCTATTCCCGGGCGATCGCCCAGGCAAGCTATTTTGGTTCTGCTTTTGAGTTCGGCCGCTGGGCGCTCGCCCAAATATAAGCCTGGGCGATCGCCCAGCTTATTTTTCCTGGCGGCTGATTTTCAAACGGCCATAACTTCTTGTAGGAAACTCCAAATTGAGATCCGTAAAAAGTGTTGGACTCGTAATTCCATTATCTTTCCAATGGTATATCATTTGCCTTGTGGAGATTTTAATATCAAAAGTTGTACTCTAATCTCTCCACATGCTTCGGTAGGTAGTTTCTCAATTCGGTTCTTTGGCTTTCCGGTGTTTGATCCATTGATTAAACTCTTCGTTGTCACTCTAAAACACCTTAAACTTATTGATTTTCTCTTCTTCCTCATCCTCAAATGTTTGGCTCTTGATATTCACTTCAAAAACTCAACTTACTCGTCGATTTCGCCAAATTATTGCTCTTTTCGTCCATTCTTCTCCAATTGTTTACAAACGCGTCCAAAACTGAAATAGAACAATAATATACTAGATAAGTAGAAAATCAACTATATGACGACATAAAAGATTAATTCAAATGCCAAAATAAGTGCATAAAACGCACTTATCAAACACCCCCAACTAAACCTTTGTTCGCCCTCGAACAAAACAAAACTAAAATAGACTTCAACTAAGCTAATTGATTCCATTTAAAATCTGTCAATGTTAAATTCTTACCATATGCCTCAAGTTTGAAAATAAAGCAACACTTTTAGAAGGATATCAAACAACAACACAAAAATTTTCACTTATCCGATGCTCGACCTTGTGTGAGTGTGTGAATAGCCAAACATTGAACTTATGCATGTATTAGATCATGACCAATATTGTGTTGTTGATATTTTATCAATCCCGAACCCTTTGTAGTCATTTATGCCTTACACCTCTCGTAGTTATCACACTTCTAAAGCTTTTCTCTCAAGTCCCGAGGTGTTCTAGCTTAAATTGGTATCTATTGATCATTACAATGCTCTTTCTTTTCAACAAAAGTGGTAAAACTTAGCACTTGTATTCGAGAATTACGATGGTGAGAGATCTCTAAATTCTCATCTTCGCCTCTAAGGTTCTAATCTAGCAATCCTTCCCGAGCACTTCTACTCTTTTTATTTATTCAACTCATGTTACAGCCTTACATCTCGTGCAAGACTTTCTTTCACTAGCTTTCAGGTGACCCTTAGCGAGCTTTAGGTCGATGACTCCCAAGTCGATGACCATAGGGCACTGTGTTTGAAAATACCCTAGCGAGACTTAATTGCTCGAGTCCCATGTGCTAATAGAGAAGTGAAGATGTAAATTTATAAATATCGCTTCTCTTTTTTTTTTTTTTTTTCTTTTTCTTGTCTTAAAAACAGGACTCATGTAGCGAGCTTTGGGCCGATGACTCCCAAGTCAGATGACCATAGGGCATCAGTTTTAAGATACCCTTATAAGCTTAATTGCTCGAGTCGATATTTCATTTAATTTTATCACCATGAGTAGTGCTCGCTTTAGATTCCTTGACTATAACCCATTCAACCAAAGATGAGACCTAGAAAACCCAAACCATCAAAAGTCTTAGAACAAAAGTAGTAACTTTAACACCCCAAACCTGTTCTCAAAACAGTTTTAGTCCCTAGCTCTAAAAAATGTAGGAAACGGACTTTTTTTTTTTTTTTTTTTTATCATGATACTCACCAATAATATCAACACAAACACTCAAGTCATGTCTCCAATAAACGATAAGTCAATAGTGGCTATGTGCTTCCATAATCAGGTCTAACATGGATAAGTATACAGATAAAAGAACGAGTTCAAGTGTTGTCTAATAGTCTACTAAAAATGTGCTCCAGTTTTGAACATATATCATCATTGGCGGCAAGATATTCAACAAGAATTAGAAATTTTTTTTTTTTTTTTTTTTTTTTTTTTTCAAAAGTATTTCAGCTTATAGAGACAAGAATGATAAGCAAATTCAAAAGTACTAAAGTAACATGATACTTTATAACCCAATTTAAACAAAACCTTACATTGTCCTCAATGTAAGCATAAAATAAAGCAAAGAGAAGGAGGAAAAGATCGGTTACTCCCTAGAGAGAGATGTGGAGAAGAGGGATCCGCTTAGTATGTAGTGGACTCGGATGTAGTGCCGGACCCTTGGTCAAAAGATGATTGCCTACATAATATCCAAGCGGCTCGCAAAGTGGGACATCCTCGCCGCGTGACAAGGTGAGACCTAATAAGTGCAATAAATAAAATAAAAACTAATAAATTATTTAAACTATCTAAAACTACTATATATAAAGCAAGTAAATAAAGGGTAAGAAAATGGGTTGCCTCCCATTAAGCTTTATTTATAGTCATTAGCTTGACTTATTGTCTGTTGCCTTACGACACTCTGAATAGTGATTTGGAGGACCCGATTTGCTTGCATCTCTTGACATTGGCACGCGCTGGAAGTGGCTCAATTTTCTCGCTTCCATCTAGTTGCATCCACTACCAGCCGATACAAGTAAAACATCAACTCGCTTTTATAGCATTATCAACATCGTAATAAGAATCCAAATGAGTTAAGCACATGTTTAACGCATCATCATAATTAGTATAAGCAAGACAATCATCATCTAATGCTTCTATCATGTCCACATCAAGAACATCCTCATTATCATGTGGTAGCCTCGCTGACATTAAAAATATTTAGTTCTCACCGTCATGTTGCCAAAGGATAGTTGCATAACTCCATTCCCGCAATTAATGATAGCATTAGATGTTGCCGTAAAAGGACGCACCAAAAATTACAGGAATATGTTTTGTAGAGTCTCGTGATGGGTTGAGTGTCAAGTACAACAAAATCAACAGAAAATAAAACTTGTCAACCTCAGATCAAAACATCCTCTACAATTCCTGGGTACTTTCACGATCTATCGCCAAGTTGTAAAATCATAGATGTTGGTTTTAACTCGCCTAGTCCAAGTTGCATATACACGTATTAGGAAGAAGATTAACACTAGCTCCTAAATCTAGCAAAGCTTTCTCAATTTTATGGTTTCCTAAGATGCATGAGATAGTAGGACAACCCGGATCTTTAAATTTTGAGGAGTGTTGCTTTGAATTATAGAGCTAACGTGTTCGCTTAAAAATGCCTTTTTATGCATATGTAGTTGTCTCTTTGTTGTACATAGATCTTTCAAGAATTTAGCATAGGCGGTGTACTTGTTTAATAGCATCAAGTAATGGAATATTCACACTTACACCGCTTGAAGATGTCCATCATGTCATTGATAGAATTACCTTGCTTTTACCTTTGTCAACCTCTCGAGGAAAAGGGGCTTTTGGGATGTAGGATGGCTCATTGTCTTCTTTTGGGAGCTTCTTGGATTGAATCATCGGTTGAGGTATTACCGGAGAAATTAGTTGAGGCGTGTTTTGCTTTGAAAGATCCACTTTGTTGTCAAACCGCTTGCCTCGCCTCAAAGTCATGATGGCCTTCGCTCTTCATGTTGGTTGCTTGAACTGCTCCAATATTGTGCACTCCTTTAGGATTAGGAAATGGTCGACTAGGGAATTTACCTTTTTCGATGGTTGTTGCCAACCGTTGTAATCGATGAAGCAAGTTGTCCCATCATGTTCTCCATATTGAAATGGATTGTGCTCGTGAGTTCTGGCTAGTGCGCATCTCCTTCTTGAACTCAGTGATGGTGTGATTCGATGCTCTAAAGCGCTTGTGTAGCTTTTGTTAAGTTTTGAAATGCCTCTTCCCATGGTTTAGGCCGTGTGAAAAGTTTTGGTTGAATTGTCTAGTAGGCTCGCCGGGGGACTGACCTGTGTCATCCTGTTGACTACCCCGTGACCAAGAAAAGTTGGGGTGGTCCTCCAACCCGGGTTATAGGTGTTGGAGTAAGGATTGTAAGGAGGCTTCCTCATCATGTTGAGGGCATTAGCTTGCTCAAGACCGCTCGGGGTTCGGAGGACTATTGATCGTCAATGAGTTCAATTTTTAGAGATGTCCTCTATCATGCACTTGACTTCTTTGATTTCTCGAGCTAGGTTCACTGTCATGCGAATCTCATAGATACCCCTTTTCTTTGGCTCCGCTTCTAGAGGATCCGCCCCTGTTGTGAATTGTCACTTGCTTTTGAAAGAAGGTCCAGATCTCGTGGCATTCTTAGACATAAGCTCTCCCCGCCAGTGGCCATCAACCATTCTTGAATATGTGGTAGCAATCCCTCCAAAAGTATCGCATAAATGCCATTTTTCATACCCATGATGTGGACATTTCATGAGAAGCCCGCTGAATCTCTCCCAAGTTTCATAGAATGGCTCATCTTCTCTTTGCACAAACTCGAAATTTCCCGCGAATAGCATTAGTTTTGTGAACAGAAAGTATTTGTTCAAAAATTTAGCAACCATTTGTTCCCAAGAAGTAATACTATTAGCGTGCAATGTATTAAACCAAGATCTAGATCTATCTTTCGAGAAAAGGGAAATAGACTAAGTTTAACATTATCAGAGACACATTCTCATATTTGAATGTTTCACATACAAAGATAGAAATCACCAAATGATTATAAGGTTCTTTACTATCTAAACCATAGAAAGATGGGAGACAGTTAACACACCTCGGTTTAAGCTCAAAATTCCTAGTCGTGACCGAGGGTATTGTATGCATGAGGTGCTCAAATTAGCCAATGGACTAAAATAGTCCCCTCAAAGGTCTCTCCTCAATTTCATCCCCCATAGCTACTATTGCTTCGATTTCTTCAATTTTATCTAGATTAGTGGCTCGCTTTTGTTGGTGAAAAGTCCTTTCAATTTCACTATCTAGATGTTCTAGCTTAAGTTCTAGAGATCTACCACCAAGCATGCACAATGAAGATTTTTGATTTTTGAAATTTTTTTTTTTTTTAAATAAAAAAATGAAAATAAAAAAACAAAATAAAATCCTAAATTATAACTAGTCAAGAATGAAATTAACTAAAATTAAATTAACCTTCAGACGCAAACCCAAGAACGGCGCCAAAAACTTGATGTCAAATTTTAATTAACTCGCAAGTGTACGTAATCTAGTGGAATATAGATAGGTAAAAACGAGGTCGATCCCACGAGATCGCTATGAGGAAGGTGTAATTTAATCCCAATTAAATGTTATTCTAGGCTAGTTGAGTTCAAAAGATTTGTTGAAAGAAATAGTTAACCTAAAAGATTAATTAAATAAACTAATAAATGAATTGAGAATTCAAGTTGTGTAAAAACACCAAGGTTTCAGATCCACCATTGTCTAATTTAGCAATTATCCAATCATTCATTAATTCCCAAGAAAAACACTTACGACAACCCGAAATCAATCTATTGTCGTCCCTAAAGATTTATCAATCAAGTCCAAAAGAAGAATATCAAATATAGGCTCCCCTTATGCTTCAAACATAAACCACTTAAGCGTTTTTCGTATCAAGCTCAATTGAAAGAAAACAAAGAATCAAAGAAGTTCTAAGCATTCTATGTATCCCAATTCGAATAGAAGATAATTTAAAAATCAAAAGCAATTAATAGATCATATTATATCACCAAGCATGGATTAATTAAATCAACTTCTAACTATCAAAAATACATGATATTTAAGATGAAAGAAATCATATTTAATTAATTTAGTCAAGAACAAGCCATAAACGTTAAAGCTCTTAAGAAGGAATTAAACGAATAACGGAATAATCACTTAATTAAAACAAGGTTTCATCATCTACCTTGGTTAAAGAAAACTAGAAGAACATGATTAAACTAGAAAACAATAAATGATAAAACCCGCATGGATTGAAGGAGAATAAATCTTCAAGAAATCTTGATAGTCGAGGATGTTTTGATCTCTTGATTCTCTTGAAGTCTTCCCTTGATTTGCTCCCAAAAATCCAACCTTTTGTTATGAGAATATATCTCATCTTTATACTACCCTCATTGTGCCCCAAAATATCTCAAGAAAACCTAAAATTGCTCAAAACGCTTCCTAGTTGAATTGGGACTCAAAAAGGAAAGAAAAATAAACGAAAAATGCTGGCAAAATGGCCTGGGAGATCGCCCAGCTATTCCCGGCGATCGCCTGTGCAAGCTATTTTGGTTCTCGCTTTTGAGTTCGCCGCTGGCGCTCGCCTAAATATAAGCCTGGGCGATCGCCCAGCTTATTTTTCCTAGCGGCTGATTTTCAAACAGCCATAACTTCTTGTAGGAAACTCCAAATTGAGATCCGTAAAAGTGTTGGACTCGTAATTCCATTATCTTCCAATGGTATATCATTTGCCTTGTGGAGATTTTAATATCAAAAGTTGTACTCTAATCTCTCCACATGCTTGGTAGGTAGTTTCTCAATTCGGTTCTTTTGGCTTTCCGGTGTTTGATCCATTGATTAAACTCTTCGTTGTCACTCTAAAACACCTTAAACTTATTGATTTTCTTCTTCCTCATCTTCAAATGTTTGGCTCTTGATATTCACTTCAAAAACTCAACTTACTCGTCGATTTCGCCAAATTATTGCTCTTTTCGCCCATTCTTTCCAATTGTTTACAAACGCGCCCAAAACTGAAATAGAACAATAATATACTAGATAAGTAGAAAATCAACTATATGACGACATAAAAGATTAATTCAAATGCCAAAATAAGTGCATAAAACGCACTTATCAATATTCGTAGAATATCCATCAGCTAAAATATATACCACCACTTCATCATATCATAGTATAATGAAAATCTCATTAAAATGTACCATTTTTATAAAATCTCAGCATGCGTGCATAGACTGCCTCAAAGGGCTAAGATTTCTAGTATATGGCCAAGACCCCTCAGTGTATATGATACACGGTCAAGACCCCTGAGTGTACTAATACACGGCCAAGACCCATCAGTGTACTAGAATAATCAATGAATTCATTGGGTACTTTTTAAAGATTTAAATGTCATCTCAATTCACGTTTAATTTTATAATAGGCAATTTCACAATCTTTAGAATTTACAAGATAACATAATTCAATAGACAATTTTAAGAAATCACGTAATTTAACATTTATCGATATAATATCTTATAATTTAAATTTAAATTTTCTAAAATATATTTTTCACTCACAAAGTTATCTATTGGAGACTAACTCGGCTGATAGACTGTTCCGATATTTGAATCACTTCCTCGTAACGTAGCCAAACCAAGAATTTAATTCTTCCAAGCTTAAAGTTTCATCACTTTTCCACTTTTTAAATTTTCTCGGTGATTTCAAAATTTTTAATATGAATTTAGGTGTGGGAAAGGAAGAAAAAAGAGAGAGGACATTTGCTTATTCTTTTTGCTGAAGATGATGAGTGAAAAGAAAAAAAAATGAAATGGGTTTGCTTTCCACAGCCATCACCGCCTAAGCCATCATTATCCACTAATTTTTTTTTTTTTTAAAAAAACTTGGCTTGAGATTTTTGACCAAGAAATTTTATTTTAACTAAAACATTACAGATTTGCTCTTATCCTCCATGGTCGGAAGGGACTCCCGTCACTATCTAGAATTGCACTCTTAGATACTAGGTTTGTTGACTACCAGCATGCATGTATTGACACAATTCAGACAACCCTCAATATAGGCACAATCTTTGTAACCACGTTTCCGAACTTCAACATGCCAATATCATATCCACATCTTCTATCTGCTTTAAAATTCCAAGTCCAAATTGTTGGAGCAGTTCCCTCTACAGTTACATATGCCGCTACCTTCCACTATCAGATGGTTTATAGAGTACAAAATCATTCACTTGATTTTGCTACTCAAAGCACTGATGATGCTCTCTTTCTCCAAATGGAAACAAATCATTCTAGATGTACCTATGTTCCAAGACAGATCCCCATATCTGAACTTCTCAAACTAATTCTTGAAACATGGATCACTGGTTATGAACAAAACCATCAAGTAGCTCAGAACTCTAAGCCCATCAAGTCCTCTACCCGCCACTTTAGAAGAAAATCTAATTGTGAGGTCAAAATTATATTCAAAAGAGAGCCAACACAAAAGAAACTTTCTCGCTTTCCAACACAATTTGCCTTTACCACAAAAAATATCACCATTTATGGCTTTAACGTAGAAAGGCAAACCGATCTATCATCTGTCAGAACTTATAACTATGGTCATCAATATTGTGATGTATATTTCTGTCCAGAGTGTAGAAAATCAGATGATCTCTATGATTACAGACAAAACAGGAGAAAGCCCAAAAGAAACAATAGCCAGCACAAGTTGTACATAGCTTATGAGGACAGATCTCCGGCGTTAGATTATTAGGAGAACCATCTAACAAATTTGACTACTATGTCAAGTTTACTCCACCTCCAACAAATGACAAGCCAATCGTCCATACATGATTGGATGAAAATGATAATGGTTGTAGTCAGATGCACAAAAAATGGGGTTGGGATAATAGTCTACCCCTATCCCCTCTACATCTATGCATATAGCTATGTTTCACCCGCCACCACTAGAAGACTTTCATCCGCTTGATTCATTTGATCAGTAACAAACAAACACACGTGAAAAATCAAAAATCCTACTACCAGAAAACTAGATGGTTCCTTAAGCCAGCTTTCTGCAGCTGAGACAGTTTTAAACTAGCATTTAGAGAACATAATACACCAGAATACTGTATTACAAAGGATTGACCAAAGCCAACAAAAAATTGAGAGGACGTTACAACAAACACAAATTCTTCTAACCCCATTATAAGCCTTGTAAACAAAGAGTTGAAACATTACACAATGAAATCATGACCCTCATACAAAATCGATTACCCATTGACAACCAAGAAAGTGAAATCCGAAACCTCAAAACCCAGCTCTCTTTTCTTGAAAATACCATGATCCCGCCATCAACTCCATACTATCCTACTCCATATGTCCCAAGTGTCCAAACATCTAGTCCTATGTATTCCTTTGAAACCCTTGGATCTACTGCTTTGCTATTTACTCCAAAAGAATGGAAACAAAAACTACAGCCTCTCCCACCTACAAAACAGCCCAGGCCCACAACACCAAAAAATCCAGAAAAACAGCCACAAATGATGATAAAAAGTCCAATCACAAAATTTCTGGTTCAAGCCCAAACATAACCTCTTTTTGTCCCTCCAATCCTACCTATTCTAAATGAGTCTAGTTCAAATATCTCAAAATCCTCAGACGACTCCTCTCAATATGAACAAACTCCTCTGACAATCCTCAAACAAGCCAAGACCAAATGAACCCCACTATTGAAAAACTTGGTGATGTGATTGACAAAGAGATTGCAAATGCCCATGTAGTTAACAACTATTACTCCAAGAATAGCACATCTACCATCAAATTCTCCTTTGATGACATATTTCCATCTTTATGCAAGAAAAGGTTCCAAGAAATGCAAGCATGCTTTGGTCATTAAATCTTTTCTGGCCAGAATCACCGAATTCCTTAAAGATTGGTATGGTTCTCTAGGAGAATACCGATAAATCCAATATTCAGGTGCCCCTAAAGTTGATGCATTCATTAAATCCTTATAGTAGAAATTTTGTGGCAAATCTAACCACCTAAAAGATGTCGCTCGAGAAGAGTTTTTCAAATTAGAATGTTGTTCGTATGATCTAAAAAATATGGATGAACACTTTCATAAAGCAGCCAAGCAATATTATCTAATTGGAGGACCAGATGAAGTCAACATAAAACAAGCCTATTTAGAGTCCATTCCACAGCCACTCGGTCAGGAAATATTGCAGATGATTTAAATAAAAGGATAGTCGCTGGAAACCACTTACTTTGGAGAATTACACAATTGGGTCATAAAAACTTAAAAGAAACTTTGCAACTAGCGAGAGTTTCTCAAAAAGATCAGTGCCACCGGACAAAATCTTAAAAAGGCTTGTGAGTTCCCCGACTTGAAAACCAAATGTCAACATGACCTCATAACCTGTGATTGTCCAATAAGAAAGAAATATCACAAGAAAAAGTTTAAATTCTGCAGCAAAAGGTTTCCCAACACCTATCCACGAAAAAATGGTTCTTCAAATGGAAGTTTACAAATAAGAAAAGAGACTGTTGTTTCATCTGTGGAAAGAAATGTTACTTTGTCAAAAAACTGTACTAGTCTGAAGAAAGCAAATGTCCTCAAATAGATCTATACGGCTACATAAGTTGACCTTGAAAGAACAGACCTTGAGTCTGTCTTCTCTGAAGAAGACAAACAAACTCACGATACGGTCTTTGTTCTTGAAACCAACTCCGATTCTCACAGTGGAAGAGATTCTGATGAACTAAGTGAATGTTATGGCATGTAGGCTATCAATCTTAGTCTTCTATTCCCTATGATTAATATTAAGATATTTGCAGGAAAATATGAAAGGTCAATCATTGTTGCAGGGCTATTTGACACAGGAGCAACATGCTCAATTTTAAACCCAGTCGTCATCTCGGCTGTCATGCTGAAATCTCACCAACAAATTTTCTAAGCAATAAACAATGAGTGTTTCTCCACAGAACTTATCATCAATCAGTTACCCTCCATTTCTTTTCTGATTGCAATATCTCACATAGATTGCTTGGTTCATCCTTACTTGAAAAAGATATTGTCATTTGTTTCGATGTTATTCAACAGTTCTGGGCAAAAAGAGTTATTTTATTACCAAATGGGCTCAGATTCTAATCCTATTACCTACCCTACATCCAACCAACCACATATTTTTTCATAACCAATCTTCATTCCATCACAAATACATTAATCCAAGATTGTTGTGCAGAATCTCATACATATTTCCTCACCAAATGCACTCATCCTTTATGAAAAACTTGGAGTTCTTCATATCCTTACCTTTTAAGTAGAATGAAGATATCATTCCTACAAAAGCTAGCCACATTAGAATGGGCCCTGAACATCTCCAGTTAGCAACAAAAGAACTTGCCCAACTACAAGTTGAAGGTCTCATCGAACCTACTACTTCTCAATGGGCATGACAAGCTTTTTATGTTAACAAAGAAGCAAACAAGTCCGAGGAAAAATGAGGCTTGTCATTGACTACAAACCATTAAACCACTTCCTTGCAGATGACAAGTTTCCACTGCCAAACAGGAAAGTTTTATTTGCTAATCTCTCTAATGCACGAATTTTTTCAAATTTTAATTAAATGTAGGATTTTGGCAGCTCAGAATTATGCCTGATAAAAGGCACAATATTGAATTTTGCATACCAAATCATCACTACTAATGGCAGTCATGCCGTTTGGCCTCAAAACGGCTCCATCATTCTTTTAGAAAGCAATCACAAAAATATATCATTCACTCATAGACTCCGCTCTGATCTACATTGATGACATCCTCTTCTTTTCTCAAGATGATGAATCCCATGCACAATTATTATCTAACTTTGCAGATTTGACCAAAAAGTTTAGAGTCATGCTTTCTCAAAAGAAAATAGTTATTGGAGTCTCAGAAATAGACTTCGTTGGCATGACGATAAAAAATGGCTAATACTCTCTACAACCTCATGTTGGACAAAAACTCCTAAAATTCTCTGATGAAAATCTGTCAAAAAAAAAGAAGTCCAATAGTTACTTGGTCTTGTAAATTATATGGATGACTTTGTTGACCATCTCGCTTCTATCATTAAGCCACTACAAAACATGCTGAAGAAAGAAGCACCACCATGGTCAACTGCCCAAACTAAAGTAGTTCGAAAAATCAAGCAAATGGTACAACAACTACCAGCTCTATATATTCCTATTGAGGGGAAAAGAGATTACAAATTGACGTAAGTGACCTATTTTGGGCAGCAATCTTCTTGGAAGAAAAGAATGGAAAACTTACTATCTGCGGATACAAGAATAGATCATTCTCAAAAGCGGAAAAATATTATCATTCCACTTTCAAAGAAATTCTAGTAGTAAAACGTGACATAGAAAAATTTCAATTCTACCTCATTGGCCACAGATTCCTTGTTGAAATGGACTTGTCAGCATTCTCAAAAATGCTAAATTTCAAACAAAAACAGGTTTCCAACTCCTAGTTACTCAGATGGGTTGAACAGTTTTCCAACTTTGACTTTGATATCAAACATATAAAATGACCACAAACTTCTTCTAGACTTGCTCTCCCGACCAAAATACTTCATGTACATATCATTCTCATTATAAGCATGATAACACCTTTCTTTCAAGACCCTCCAATTTGTGGCTTCCCCCCTAAGCTCCAAGACCTAATCAGAAATCGAACCCTCCAATCAAGGTCCAAAGAACTCACCCTAAAATACCAATCCATAGTAATAAGACAGTATGACATTCATCTTCTAAGAGGCCTTGGTTTCCATCCACACTATCCTTTTTAAACCTTTTTTTTTTCTAAACCCCCTACAACTAAAAGAAATTTTTTCAAAAGAATTGTTATGTTTTCTTTGGTACCTTCTTGAAATGTTTCAATGTTAATGAAATGGTCACATGGTTGTGTGAATTAAGTTCAGAACTTTGGATAGCTCATCCAAAGTTCATTCTAGAGCCCAATCATAAAGTTATTTTTTTTTTTTGAATGGTTCTATCTGATTACCTACTGGACAGACAAATTCCAAACTTTTGGCTTAAAATTCAAAGATATCCGAACTTCATACGAAAACGTCTATGTAATTCTTGTTTTCTAAAGGTAAGGTTATTTCACTGAATCAGGACATTACGAGCATTTATCTAATGTTAAAGAATGTATCGTTCATCTATTCAACCTTCACAGAGATTGGAAAAGTCGGAAAGATACCCACAAGAGTTCAGGACATTCCAAAAAAAAATGTCAGAGTTAAACCGAACAATCCCTCCTGATATCTGGCCTAACAATAATGATGATGCACCAACTTTCCCTTTATCATATGTCCAAAAAATTAATAGGACATACAAGCTCATATACATAGTTTAAATCAGATTTATAATTATTATCCGGTTCATCCTCTTGATGATTATAATTTTGACAACTCCTGGAACCAGTTGTATCTAGGAAGACCAACACAGAGCTTAGGGCAAATTTCAAGGTATTCAAAGGATACCTACGAAGGTCAACAACTCAGAGAAAGATTATAGAAGATGTTAAATGAAAGTGTCCTCATAACTACTCTCAACTCTGTTCCTCCGACAAGCACAAGTTCACAATTTATAAGGAAAAAATCGAAAGAAAAAGAGAAGGTATCCAAAAGTACAGGCAAACAAGAACCATTTATATCTCAACTCCAAGATTCTCAAGATCCATGGTCTTACTCATTTGACCCTTATAATCCAGAAAACCTTGAAAAACTTGAGCAGCAGCTTTGGAATGATGAACATAAACTACATGGATTGCCTTGGTGGAAACAAGTTGGACTCCCCTCAGACTCAGATACCCCAGGATGAGCAGCAAATTTGGGCACCCCATGACTCACGAGATCATCTTTTAAAAAATAATTTGTCGTGTTATAAAATAATTGATGAAGCATTGTTTGCTTTATCAAAAGTTGTTCGTCTACTTCTGTAATTATGATATTAAATTTTTTATGTTTTTTAAAAGCAGCTTATTGTATCGATTCGATAAATTATTGTCCTTGTAATAGGCTACGTGTCAAGTAGTTTATAGAGCTCATATCTCTATATAAGAAGACTTCTTTTCAGTTGTAAGACAGAGTTGGAAGGAATCAAAATCTTGGTTTCATCATCTCTTTTCTAAATCCTCTCATTTCTCCCTTAGTTTAGAAAACTATGATAATCTAAAGATGGGTAATAAGCATAAGAGTTGAGTAATATCTTTCAAATATGCTATGCAGTTGTCTCTTTGAGGATCCTCTGCAACCAGAAAAAAAAAGATTTACTACTGACCATTAAACTCAATACGGAGATTTGGTGATACCTGTGATTTCTGAAAGTCAGACCTTCACTTGCCTCTTTGAGGAGCACAAAATCAACTCATAATTCTAGAAGAAATTAAATTATTGTATGAAACAAATTTGGAAAGCAATATCTTTAGAACTGAATGCTATAGTAATTTAGAAATTATCGATTCTCAAATTTTAATTAAAATTGCCTGAAAAATATTCACCAATGAATTTTGAGGAATCTGAATGTGCTTTCTTCAGCAATCGGAATTAACGATCGTGTTTTCTATTTCGGATTTCAATTATGTTTTTTAGCTGATCAAATTCTGTTATTGGATGATTTTTGTGGAATGTTTTGAATTTTGATTAGAGTAATTTTATTTATTATTATTGGTGATAATTATTGATTACTGATCTATGTAGCATTAAATGATAGGTCTAATAAAATAGATTTCTTATTTTATATTTTATTAGATATATCATGATAAATAATATTACTTTTTTAATTTTGTTTGAGAGGATATCACGGGATTGCACGGGTTTTAATTGGTTTTGTGGATTTGATCTTTCTCATTTAATTTGAGAAAAATGAAGAATGTAGGTCCAATTTTCTTTAGTTTCAGAGTTATGCAGCTAAAAATGAAGAATGTAGGTCCAACATAACTACCATTTGACCATAATAAGAATTTTGTTTGATTTTACTTTAAATTTTGTTAAAAAATTGAAATTAAAAAATAACAATTAATTTAATTATACGTTTCATTAATTTTTATCAAAAATTACAAAAAAAATCTGATTTTCAACAAAATTAAATGATCACTAAATCGCAAATGTAAGTGAAAGAGACAATTATTTCATGGAATTGTTCCATTGAATATAGGAAAATTGGCGAAAATGGTTCTTAACATTTGCTCTCAGTGTGGAAATGGTTTATAATCTTTACTTTTTGGTATATAAGTCTCTAATCTATGTTTTTTTGGGTAATTGGTCCTTATTTAATAAAAAAGATAAACATATCCTTATTTTTAATTAGAAATTTTTTTAATTGGATTTCTAATATTTGCAAAAAGTACAAATGGGTCCGATACTTTTATTTTTTATAAAAAGATTAAAAGAAACTAAGAAAATAATAATATACAAAATTATTTTGTATATTTTATGAGCTATTATTAAAATAATTAAAATTTAAACTCATAATTATTAACAAATGTGTTAACTAAAATTATTTTATTATTATTTAGTATCATATTATTTAAAATTTAAAATTTAATTTTATCGTTACAATATTAAAAGAAAAATAATTTTGTCACAAACTTGATGCTTAAATATTTTTATTTAATTTAACTATTCGTTTATTATCTACACTACAAATATTAGAGCTCAAATTGTACTCTTCATATTTTAATTTATCGTTTTGTTATCGTTCAAAAATAAAGAACACATAATGTGTAAATTAATTTTTGTTAATATTTTTATGTTAAAAAAATATAATAAGATTGATTCAATGTCATAAAATTATATACAATGTCATAAAATCATATACGTCACTTTGTTATTTATTTATCTTAATTTTTGTCCAAATTTTTCACATCACATTGCAATTACATGTACTTAAAGCGCAATAATTTTACGTTTTTCTTTTATGAAAAATTTAATTAACACGACTATATTAATATATTTAATATGCTAAATTAAATATTATTTAATAAATATATCGAACCTATTTGCACATTTTAAAAATGTTAAAAATCCAATTACAATTTTCTTTAATTAAAACTAAAGGGTATTTTTGCATTTTTCATTGAATAAAAATAAATTGCGCACCAAAACACATATGTTAAAGACTATTGTGCCAAAAAATAAAGATTAAAGACTAATTCCGCACTAAAAACAAAGGTTAGAAACTATTTCTACATTAAAGACAAAAGTTTGGGATCATTTGCACCGACTTCCCTTGAATATATTCTACTCAACCTATTGATTAATGGTTTCATGAATAACGAATGTGGTAAAAACAATGTGTGCCAATCTTTACTACATAAATTTATCATTCATTCAATTTTCCTTGATCAACTTTTGAAAATAAATTTGTTTACAAATATCTTCAACATCACAAATGGATAACCAATTAAACATGAGGAGAAAGGAGAAAACAATGGCAACTTAAAGGGCCATGGAAACAAGTCGACTCGCCAACTAACACTGTACATAATCTACTACGCTACAGAATGCATGAGAACACGGGAGATGATAATAGTAGATTAATTTCTAAAGCCGAAAGCAGACCACTTCTTTGAAGTCTCTTTCTTTGTCCTAGTATTAGAGTTAGGGTCGATAAGGTTTTCGAGTGATTTTGCCTTCTTGTTTCGTGACCTGCCTGCTGCTTTCAAGAGCTCAGCCAGCCTTTTCTTCTCATCATCAAAATCGGGATTTGCCGTTCCAAGCTTCTCTTCCCTCAATTTAAGAACATACTCCAGAATCTTGATTGCATCTTCAACTCTGCAAATTTCCAGTGACAATAACAAAGCAGGCTTAGTGCCCCCACATGACTAGAAGGTAATGAAAAAAAAGTGGAATTGAAAAAGAACACTGCCCAAGTGACAAATCACAAAATTAGAATTCTTTCAACGCATATGAATTACAAGCTTCAGAACATGGGAGGGCTCAATACTATCAGACCACCAGACCACAATTGCACTGAAGAGTTAAAGCAGGAGTTGGACTAAGATAAGACGACTACAAAATTCCAAATCAGTTGCTTGTGAGTTGTGGAAATGGAAGTTCAGACTCGACATCAGAAGAATTACAACCATAACAGCTACGAGTGATTTATCAGGTGGAGGCGTGGAGCAAGGAACTACATTGTGCAGAATTGCCTAAATTGCAAAGGGGTTGGGTGCCACTGTTCACGTTGCTTTTATCACAAGTACTGCAACCATTGGGCCTGGTTACAGGTCAGAAGCTGAGTCTATCCAGTGAGCAAGCTTGTCTTGATCCTTAGCCAATGATATTGGCATCCCTCCCCCCTTCCCAAGAGCATTGACGATTTCTACATACATTCACTTCCTGATTGGTTTTAATATCTCCCATTTCTCCAGGTTGAGATGCTAAAATTTGACTACTATATTTCACTTGGATTTCCTTTCAAACGGAAGCTGTTGTATCTTTTCCTATTCGAAGAATTTAAATTCATACTCAATTATAAAGATTCCTGATTCAAGATGCCAACTGGCCCCTAACTACAATTCAACTGATTAGTATGACATTCAAACAATGAGCACCTCATACCAAGGTTGACTGCAACATCAACCGGTGGTCAACTCTTAGGACTCCAAATCTGCTCATTGTTGAAAAAGATCGATTCTATATACCACAGACATGTCATATAATAGTTTAGTGCAAAAAGCTTGCACAAAATCTGGAAGGACTTTCATTTAATGGAATTAAATTCTGGACAATTCCAGTTTTACAGGAACTTGAACTCAAACAAGTTTTTATTTTTCAAAATCTTTTGATAGAAAAGTGATCTCCCCCCACCCCCACCCTTCTCCCCAATTCTGTAACTTGGGAGAGTTCATTTATTCTAGCCAATCTTTGTCCTTGATCCCTAGAAATGAAGTGACTCAAAATTTATAAGATTGCAAAGGAAAAATTGCAGAGAGAATACTCGAGTAGAAGGTATTACCTTCCCATGGCATCATAAGTTGCTGCAAGATTGCTGTAGACACCAAGAGTATCCTGATGACATGGACCACACTCCTGTTCCAATATTTCTCTAGCTTCTTCAAATAACTCTGCAGCCTCATCTATCTTAAACAGCTGTACACATGCCAATCCCATTTGGTTCAACACAACTCCAAAGAATGCTGATTTCCTCTCACCACCGGCCCTAAGTTTTGCTACAGCACTCTCAAAAGAGCTCCGTGATTCTTCATATCTCCCGACCATGTAAAACATCACACCCATGCGTGCTTCGATACCACAGAAATTGTACTATGCTGCCCTGGCTTATCCTCCAAAAGTTTCATAGCCTTCTGCAGAAGTTTCAGCGCCTCCTCAGGCTCGTTGAACATTTCATAAATGGCTGAAATTTCAGCCATCCCACTTGCAATCTCTTCTGCAGTGGTTCCAGGTACAGGCTTACCATATATTCTCAGAGCATTTTCACAATAAGATCGGGATTCCCTTAGCTTTCCCGTCTTGTAATATAGATCAGCAAGCCGTACAAAGACCAAGGCAACTGATGGGTGGTTGTCACCCTTTGAAGATTTGAAGACAGTGAGCGCCTTTTGATAGGAGAAAACCGCCTCATCAAAGCGATTAAGTGCTAAGTAGATGTTGCCAATGCTAACATCAATAGCTGCAACCTCATTTTCTTGTCCATTAGCAATCATTGCCATGCTGGCAAGTACAAGGTGTTCCAGGGCTGATTCAAAATCTCCTTTAGCCTCACATATGAGAGCCATCAACCGACGATCAGCTGCTTCTTCAAGAGAAGCAGGTGGGCTATGAACACGGTGGATTTCAAGTGTTCTTTTGCACATATTCTCAGCTTCATCAAATTGCATTGCTTGAACATGGGCCTCTGCCAAGTACCTGTAATTTTCAATTTTGACACTTCATATCAAGAGCAACAGAAAATTTGTAATGAGTTCAAATGAAAGATTTTTTCTTTAAATGGAAATTAGAAAGTCTAACTGATTTTTCCTTTTCTGGATAAATAGAAACTGTGCCTTACCATATTCTTCTTCTTTACAAGCTGAAACATATAGAAAGGCTATGTGTTGGACATCACCGTGGTTTTGGAAAAATGTGGCAAAAGAATAACTCAAAAAGTGACAGTTGCATCAAATTACAATTTTACACTTAGATGACTAATAAAACACAGGAAGAGGGAGCTCTAATGTGTACATGCTGCATAGATGCTTTCAAGCTCTCTTTTACTATTATTCTCTATCAAAATTACAAGTTTTATGGAATCAATAAAAAGCAATTATTATCTGGTAATTGCAAAATTCAATCATTTGATAACAATTCTTCTATGCAGCCCAATAGTGTTATCAATAAATCCATAATCTATGTGATAAAGAATTAAATCATATTAATTCGCACATTCATATGACTAATAGAGGCAATGCATTGATTTTATTTGTTTGAGTAGTATCCACTCAATTCTAACATCTGCTCCATATTGGCTTCACAGTTATTTCATACCCCAACAAAATAAATTTCAGTTGTAAAATTTGTGCCAGTGCAAAATGAGTCCATTTATTATGAGATGAGGAAGCAAAGCAACAAAGTAAAAACTGTTAAACAAGAAGACAGGGCAGGGGACATGAAAGCCCCAATAATACTCTGCATAAATGAGTGAATTGAGTTTCTCTTTGCACATAGTGGCGGATCTAGGATTTTTAAGTCGTGGGGGCAAAAAAAAAAATTTTGGAGGGGGACTTTGACGGGGTTCTGCCTTCAAATTTTTTTTTTTCTTGGACAATCTAATCAATCTACAAGTAAAATATAATAACCAAATTTAATTTGCAAATTCACATCACAAGTATCAATATATAAATCAACCAAACAATCATCAATCCATTGACCACCCATCTCCATTTCAAAAACAAAAAAATATAGCAAAGCTACGACGTAACATTAATGTATTATATCAAAAAACATTGCAAAGTTACGAATAAATTAGAAATATCTATTTCATTACAAAAAAAGAATAGTCTTTCACACTTGTTAAGATGAATTTTGTGAGACTTCAATTTGATGATTTTGTAATTTCTCCCACTATTTTTAATCTTTCATTTTTTGACAGTGAGAAATGCAAAAGGCTAAAGGAAATGGAGTTGGGAAAATAAAAAGGAAATTGTAAAAGTCAAATGTGGACCATTGACTAAAAAAAAAAAAAAAAAAATCAAAAAAAAGGTAAAAATCAAAAATTGGTCAAATGGGTGTGGGGTCCATGGCCCCCATGCCAAATCCGCCCCTGTTTCCACAGTTGATGTGATTTCATTTTCCCTCTCAACAATTAAGCCGATTTCATTTTCTCTTAATGAACGAGTCGATATCATTTTATCTCAACAAACGAGTCAATTTCATCAAAAACCACACAGGATAGAATATCCTAGGAGATTGAACCAACCAAATTCGGAGCTCTCTCCGTATGCATCGCTAACCCCGCATGCAAACTCCATTTCCAAATAAATGTTTATGCTAATCATAATTCTATGAAATATAAAAAATTATCGGAATCTAATGATAAGAGAAATCAAATTTTCTAAGCATTTCCGATTACAGTACATTTACATGCATGGCAGATTGACAATGCTGTCTTTTCTTCTCCCACTACTATACACAATATGACATTCATTTTCTTCTAATTTCACCAACTTCCATGACAAAGATTAAATACGAAACAGCTTTTTGAACACAAATTTCGGTAGAACAAAAGTCAATCAAATCCTAATTAAGTAATTACTTCTTAAATGCTAATTAAAACGAAACCTCCAAAAACATAAAAAATGGACAGAGTAAAGGTAAATTTTACCTGCAAGTTTCGGCAACTCTGGGATCATTATCACCCAAGGCTTCCATCTGTATCTTCAATCCTTCCTTATAACAATCAATCGACCGATCCAGCTGCCCGAGCATTGAATGCGTGTCCCCGAGCTGCATGTAGCCGGAGAAAGCCGCAAGTGCATGATCCGCACCCCTCGACACCTCCGGCACCTTAATTGCCCGCTCCAAAACCGACACCGCCTCCTCAAACCTCCCCAAACTGCAGTATATCGCCGCCACAACATGCAAACTCATCGCCAAATCCAAGCTCGGTTCTCCCTCAACCGCACACCTCTCAAAACTCTTCGCTGCCCTCAACGCGTAGTCAAGGGCCTTGTTGGGGCCCTCTCCCGACGCAATCGTGTCTCTGGCTAACTTGAGTAAGAACGGGCCAAGATCCGGGTTGTCGAGGGAGGATTCGTCGAGGAGGCTCTTCTCTGGAGGTGATTTCTTCTTGCCGGAGCTCCGATCAGGAGAAGGTTTGGCGCGTGAAGTGGACGGGGAAGGGGAAGGCGGGCGACGTGGAGCTGGGGAGTTGGATTTCGGGTTAATGGGTTCGGATCTGGTGGGTTCCGGTCGGATCGGTGTGTGGGGTTCATCGGGTAACGCGATACGCAACGGCGGAGCCTCCACCGGCGTTTTTACTGATACTAAACCCGGCATTTTCGCAAAAGAAATTGGAAAATGCAAGCTGAACTACAGATGTATATAAGAGAGAATGCGATAATGAAGAACGTGAATTAGAGGAGGATTAAGGGAGATTAATGGGGTTTAATTAGGATTAATACATGGCACCATTCTCAACTGTTTGCTGGTGAGCGTGGTGGCTGACTGTCTAGACGTGGACAATTTGAGACTTTAGACAGATGGTGAGTCAAGGGAGCAGATTCGCTGCAACTGCAATATTTACTTTCCCTACAATTGGTTGTACATTTTTATTTTTATTTTTTAAATGATAAACTTATCCTCTACAAACATTTAGTGTGTGCTTAGTGTACAATATTGAATAAAAATATACATTATATTTAATTTAATTTATTTATTAATGTTAAGTGTGATTCTATTTTAAATATGTCATTGATATTGAATAATTTGATTATTAGTTTTGCTAGTGACTAAACTACTTGTTATAATGTAATAGCTATAGAACAACTATTCATTATAAATTAAATTTTATATTTGACTTAAATATGTGAGAATTAAATAGTTTTGCAATTAATGCATTTGTACTAGTAAGAATATCTTCAACAAGTTCTTTAAACATAAATGACTCTTTAATTTAAAGAGTCAACACTTAAAATTTTGCACCAAATGACTCTCTAATTTAACATTTTAATTTAGAGATCGGGTTTGGCTCTGGAGAGCCAAACCCACTCTCTATTATTAAATGTATTGAAATAATTTCAATTTTCAATACTTGATATGTTTGTTTTAATTAAATAATACATACAAATTGGAAGAGAAATATATGATTAAAAAAGAGGAAATATATTAAATATTTCTTGAAAACATAAAATAAAGAGTATAAAAATAAAGAGACTATTGAAATGTTTAAAAAATTATTTTTAAATTTAATGATGCTCTTTAAATATACATAAGTTGTTATAAATGTTCTAAGTAAGTAAACAAAACTTGACCAAAAATAAAGATGAAAAGCTAAATGTTGGAATAATACAAAATGATAACCATTAAATTGACTCCAAAATAATTGAGAAAATTAGGGATGAGGTTTCCAATCTTTAAGGTAGTGTAGATATAAGTTTTAAACCGTAAAAATGAAGTCATAGGTCCTCAACTTATATAACATTGTGACTTTAGATCTCTTGTTGGCGGCAACCATCTATTCAATTTTTAAAATCTTTTGTTAAAACAACGATTATAACTTTAGTATGACGTAAATAAAAATAAGAAAATTGAAAAAAGAGAATCAATCTTTTCTCTTCTCCATCACACGACCATAGCCACCACCAGCAGCCACGATCATCTATCCCAAATGGCAATCACCACACCACTACTAGAGTGGCTTGGGCTCAGTCAGATCTGACCAGCCCCCAACCATTTCAGGGTTCCTTAAATTGTGGCCCATATTTTTAAAAAAAAAATAGATCAACCCATTACATTTTAAAAACTCAGATGAGAACTTCAGCCCAATTGTCCAAAAATATAATATATCCCCTACAATCAACCAGAACTCAAAAACGCTGCTTGTTGATTGAGAGAATCAAAGAAAGAGAAGGCGAGAAGTTGCCGTTTCAATAGTCAGTTCTCACGTCTGCGAATGCGATTATGTGGTGTGCCGTGTATCAATCTCCCAAGCCCAAGGTAAATATGGCCATATGGGTATTCCATTGCAGCAATCCACAACTGTTACATTCAAATTCTTCTTTGTGATGCTCTACAAATTTGAAAGAACTATCCCCAACCTATATGGGAGTAAATGTCTTCATTTCTCCTAAATCTAAAATACTAATCGTGTATCAAGAGAATGAGGGATATCCATCAGAATCCTTCACCCTTCCGTCACAGAAAAAGGCAATAACTTGAGAATTGAGATCATGCTAGCTGTTGCAACTTGGAATCTAAAAACTAGCGTCCAATACTCATTTAAATTGTTTGCAATTTGCCATTTAATTGACTTATATAGCATAAAATTAATTCTATAATGTTTTTTTGATTTGATTAGAGCTTTTTCTAATTTGAAGCCACTAATTAATATTTTTATGCTTTGAAAATAAAAAATTTTAATTAAATAAATTAACTCCTTTTTATTGTTAATTTTTTGTAGATTAGAGTACAAATTTCAAATATCGAATTCTATTTTCCAAATTAATCAAGTTTTCTTCTAGGAAATATTTGTCTGGATATGAAAAAAGCAAAAAAAAAAAAAAAAAAAATGAAGAATTTATTCAATCTCAAGAAGGAGCGATGAAAAAATTTCTCACTAGTATAGTTGAATAGCATAAAAATGAAAATGTTCAAAATAAAAACAATATGGATGAAGAGTATGAAAATTTAGGGGATAACGAACACATGAATCATAGACAAGAAAAATTAGGAGATGAAGAAGATAAGAATGAACAACGAGAAGAATTTGTTACAGAATGTGTTGTTTCCACTTTGGACATTACTGATCCGACAAATTGAAAAAATATTGATCAAAGTTTTATACATTTGTTAGTACAAAAAGGTCCTCCTAGAGAGATTTCAGATAATTTTCCTAAAGATTCGCAAAAAGACATTTATCTTCTATACATTACACTTGACATTTATCAAATGGTGAAAAAAGTGATAGAAAATGGTTGGTCTACTTAATTTCATTGGATAAAGTATTTTATTTTTGTTGCAAGTTGTTTAAGCTTAAAGATGAATAAAACAATATTTTAATTAGCGAATGAATGAACAAGTGATTAGAAAAATCTTAGTTCTAAGCTTAAAATCCATTAAACGAATATTGTGCACATGAATAACATGACAATGTGGACTGAATTGGAAAAGCGATTACAAAAAAAATTTAACAATTGATAAAGATATACACGATCTAATCAACAAAGATAAAGAACACTGGAGACAAGTTTTCCTGATAATAGTTTCTATTGTTAGCTTTCTTAGTAAAAATAATTTGGCATTTCGTGGAAACAATGAAAAAATTTATGAAGAAGACAATGGGAATTTTTTAGGAATAATTGAAATGATTGTTGAATTTGATCCAGTAATGAAAGAACATGTCCGTCATATTCAAGAGAAGGAATTCACTATCATTATCTTAGTCATAAAATTAAAAATGAATTTATACTCGTGTTGGCTGGTAAGATCAAAAGTGCAATCATTAGAAAACTTAGAGAAGCTAAGGTGGTGTTCTCTTTGCGTTTGAGTTTTGTGTTTTGAGTTTTGAATTCATTTTGTATTTTGTGTTTTGAGTGTTTGTTTTGAGATTTTTGAAAATGCGTTCTTTTTGGTGTTTTCGAAAATTGTTTTCGAAAACAGAAAACTCGAAAACGCGTTTACTTGAATTTTTTGAGAAATTTGGACTTGGAATTAAAAACAATTTAAACTTGAAATTAAAAATAATTATTATTTAAAAACAATTTAAACTTGGAATTAAAAACATGTAAACACAATTAAAAATATTTAATTTGGAATTAAAAACATTTAAAAAGAATTAAAAATATTTAATTATGAAATGAAAAACATTTAAACACAATTAAAAATATTTAATTATAGAATTAAAAACATTTAAAAACAATTAAAAATATTTAATTATGGAATGAAACATTTAAAAACAATTAAAAATTTGGAAATTGTTGGAAATACAAACAATTATTCATTAAAAACAATTAAAAACAATTATTTTTAGAATTAAAAATAATTTAAAACAATTTAAAAAACATTTAAAAACAATTACAAATATTTAAAAATATTTAAAAAACAATTAAAAACATTATGTTTTGAAATTAAAAACATTTACAAATAATTATTAATTAAAAATAATTAAAAACAATTATGTTTAGAATTAAAAACAATTTTAAACAATTTTAAAAACATTTAAAAACAATTACAAATATTTAAAAACATTTAAAAAACAATTTAAAAACAATATTTAGAATTATTTGGAATTAAAAACTATTTAAAACAATTATATTAATTCAAAATACTTAAAAAGAAGCAATGCATTGTGGGGATTCGAACCCCTGACCTACATTATGGAATTAGTGTGCCCCAACCAGTTTGGCAAGGCACCGCGTTTTGTTAAAAAAAATGCGGAAACTGTCTATATTATTAATGTTTTGCATAGCGTAAAACAAAAAAAAAAAAGGGAAAGGCCGGATGAACGACTCGAACCTTCGACCTCCATGGCCAAAACGCGCGTTTTGGCCGTTTTGAGAACAGACCAAGATTTGAAGAAAATGCAAAACGACTAAAAAGTCGTTTTGCATTTCCTTTACAATTTTGTGGGTTGTTTTTGAAAATGATTTTTCAAAAATGGGCAAGAGAACACATTTCTCTATTTCCAAAAACACAAAATAGAAAATGGCTTGAAAATGGGCAAGAGAACACACCCTAAGTATTTTTCTATTATGCTTGATTGGACACCTGATATAAGTCATGAATAACAAATGTCTCTTATAATACGATGTGTAGATGTCTCAGAAAGTTCAGTTAAAGTAGAAGAGTTCTTTTTAGGATTCCTTAAGGTAGATGATACTTTTGGAGAAGCATTTTGGTGAATTACTAGATATTTTACAAACACTTGAGCTTGATATAAGTAATTTAGGAGGTTAAGGTTATGATAATGGTTCTAATATGAAAGGAAAACATAAATGTGTGCAAAAAAGAGTATTAAAATAAATCTAAAGGCATTTTACATACTATGTGGTTGTTATAGTCTTAATCTTGCATTATTTGATATGGCAAATTCTTATATAAAGGCTATATCTGTTTTTGGAATTGTGCAAAGCTTGTATGTGTTGTTTTCATCTTCTACAAAGTGATGGAAAGTTTTGTAAGATAATGTGGAAGGTCTGACACTTAAACCACTATCACAAACATGTTGGAAAAGTCGAGTTGAAAGTATTAAAACAATAAGATTCCGAATTTCACAAATAAAAATTGCTTTAACTCACTTGATGAAAACATATGGTGACCCTAAGACATTTAGAGATGCTAAAAATTTCTCATATGACTTCATAGATTTTAAGTTTTTGTTTAGCATTGTTTTCTGGTATAATATATTGTCTGCTATTAATAGAGTGAACAAAATGTTGCAAAGTGAGAATATGGTTATTGATATTGCTATTAGTCACTTGAAAGCACTCATTTCTTTTCTTTTCTTTTTAAACTTATAGAGAAACTGAATTTGAATCTGACATAGTTACTGATAAAGAAATAACTGCACAAATGGAAATTGAACCTACATTTTATGAAAAACATATTATTTGTAGAAATAAGCAATTTGATGAAAATATCAACGATGAGATCACATATTCCTCTGAAGAATCTTTTAGAGTTGAATATTTATTATATATAGTTGATCAAGTGCTTTCTTCGCTTAAGTGTAGGTTTGAACACTTCAAAAATATGAAGATACTTTTGAATTTTTATTGGATTTAAAAAAATTACATTCTGCAGATGATGATTGTTTGAAGCGTTCGTGTGATGATCTTGAAGAATTTGTGAAGCATGGCATGGATTCTGATATTGATGGACAAGATTTGTTCTTAGAGCTCAAAATTGTGAGATGTTTACCAATAAAGACCACAAAGGGAATCGAGGTGTTGGACTATCTAAAGACAATGGATAATTATTTTTCGAATGTGTGGATTGCTTACAAGATATTATTGACAATACTAGTTACAGTTGCCTCTGCAGAAAGAAACTTCTCAAAGTTGAAGTTGATAAAATCTCATATTCGATCAAAAATATCACAAGATAGACTGAATGGATTGGCGATGGTGTCTATTAAAAAACGTAGGTTAGAACAGATTAATTGTAATAGATTAATTGCATTTAAGTTTTCGCCTAAGGCTTCCAAAATCTTAGACCGACCCTGACCACTACCGCTTCAAGCTAAAACACCAGAAATCACAACCCTCACATCAATTGCAAACATCCACACACTATGAACACAACAAGAAAACTTGCTTTGTCTCACAAAAATATTAGAAGAAAATGCCACCATTGTTGCTGCCGTCGCCACCATCAACGATGGTATGGTGGGAAAATGGAAATGTTTAAATGAAGAAATTGTCAAAATGTTGGTTCAAAAGTGGTGTCTCTTTGTCTCATTGTCAATATTTCCGACGTCCTCATATAGTGAAATCAACATTTTGGTAAGACCAAAGTTTCAATTTTTTCATTTTACTAGTGTTAGTACTTTTTTTTTTTTTTTTTGAAAAGAAATGTTAAATAATTATAAGGATTTGGATACTTTAGAATGATTATCACATTTTGTTGAAGATTCATTTCTTTGAGCACTCATGAGCAAACCTGCCAAGAAACTATCGTCAAATCATTCAAAAATTGGTCAAAATAGAAAATAATAGTTCGAAATAAATTTGTAGGTGGATTTGATAGCTTTGAAGGAGGATTTGGAATTCAATTTTGATTCATCCTTTCGACTTCGATTTTCAGGTGGGATGGGGGTGTCGGTGGTGGTTGAAATGAGGGTAAGGTGCAGTTGCGGATAGAGACGGAGGGTCGTGGCCCCCACTGGATTTGGACTTTAAAAAAATAATTTTATTTTACAATTTGTTTTGCTTATAAAATGCAATCTAAAAGTAATTTAGAGTATGTTTGATATAAATTGTTTAAAGTTTTTTTTTCAAACTTATTTTCAACCATATATTTCATGGGGACCCACAACTTTTACCAACTTTTTAACCACACGTTTCATCAACTTTTTTCAATTTTTTTAAAAACTACTTTAAAACTCCACCAAATAGGCGCTTATTTTCCAAGCTCCAAAATACGCTAACAAAATGATACCGCACTATACATTTTTAGTGCATGTTTGGTGTAGAAAAAAATTGGATTTGTAGGATATTATGATAAAAGATGATGAAATGCGGTTGAAAAATTAATAAAATTATAGATTTCATGGAATATGTGGTTGAAAATGTGTTTGAAAAAAATAAATTCTAAAAAATGGAGGCTAAACATGGGCTTAGTTCCTAATCAACACACCTACACCCCCCAGTGTTCGAAAATCCAATTAGCTGAGTTTCACCCCTAATCAAGCCCCACACCTCCGGCGCATTGCCCTTGTATTTTTTTATTTTCATTATTTTGGTGCGTTAATACTATAATTTCAATTTCTATTATATGGTTTAGCGTGTTTGTATTTTATTTTATTTGGTTTTTTTAAAATTTAAGTGAATTATTGAATTTCATTATATAAATTGTTTTATTAGCATTTATGCACGTTTAATTTGACGAGAGTTGTGTAATTATGTTTGATTTTAATTGAAGTATGAAATGAATTTGATCTAAATTAAAGTGAATTTTTGTGTTTATTCTTCTCTTTTTCTATATTAATGTGATTTTTAACACATATTTTGACTTTTTATAATCAAATTGACGTTTTTTTTTTTTGTCTACTAAAGATCTAAAGTCATAGTTTTAAATGGGTTGAGGACCTATAATCCTATTTTTTAAGTTGAAGACCCACATCTACACTACCTCAAGGTTCAAAACCTCAGTACTAATTTTTCGAAAAATAATTTGGCTGTAGGATAAAAAAAATGTAGGAATAATTGTATCAAAGGTCTCCAACCTTTCAAAATTATTGGGGATATGCCCATAACTAAAAAAATAGCACCACACATCCCAAAGTTTGAAAAAATAGGCATCATACGTCCCTCTTGACAGTTTTTATCTATTTTCTCCGTTAAACTTCAAAATTGGACTCCACGCTCTCTCTCTAAATGAATCTATTGAAATAACATGGGTATTAATGTCATTCCACTATATACTATCAACATTGTACCCTCTCCCCCCGCCACCGCCCCCCCCACCGCCACCGCCACCACCCCCACCGCCACCGCCATCTCCATCTTGCGCTTTGGTCCCTACCCTTCTAGAATTTACTTGAAAAAAGAATCATGCAGTGCACCTGGAGTGCAAGAAGAGACCAACACATCAAAATTCTCTCAATAATGCCACAACCAAACAAATGGGGTTTGTGTATACATATAGTACATAGATATAGAAATTTGTGTGTGAGCGAGTCTACATAATTTTTCTCCTAGCGGCGTACCCGTAATGCTTGTGCTTCTTGTAGATCAACGCGCCGAGACCAATAATGCACGCCACCGGCGACTCATCGCGATCGCCACACCGAAATTCTATCCACCGTTCATCCTAATGGATGAGGAGTCCCGCTCAATCTCCATGTTACTCGCATTTGCCTCTTCGTGACCCGCGTTGTCTACTACGGCTGGTGCGGGTGCCAGTGTCGCCGTGTTGGAGACTTATCAGGAGCAGAATAACCCGTTGTTGTCGAAGATGGTGCTGGAGAGGGAATTGGAGATAGATCTGATGGTGGAGGCACTGGTGGGAAAGAAAGTAAGGGTGAAGGAGCAGGAGATGGCGATTGTGATGGGGTTGCGGAGATAGAACTGGCGGTGAGAAAGCTACGGCTGGGGGATTTGGAGATGGGCTGGGGAATTTTTTGACGGATCTGTAGAGAATACTGGATGTATAGAGAAAATGAATGCGAAGAAGAGAACATTAATAGTATATAGTGGAATGACATTAATACTCCTACAATTTCAATAGTTTCATTTGGAAAGAAAAGGTGCGAAGAGTTCAATTTTGAGGTTTAACGGATAAAATGGATGGAAATTGTCAAGAGGGACCCATGATGTCTATTTTTTCAAACATTGGGGATGTGTGATGCTATTTTTTTAGATTAGGGGTATATTTCCAATGATTTTGAAAGGTTGGAGAACTTTGATGCAATTATCCCAAAAATGTACAACATCATTGAGGGCGTTGGAGAAAGGCTGTACCCTGCTGCTGCATGTGATTTCGACTGGTGGATGTAAACATAGGGTGAGCTCAGGTGGACCCACTGAGTAGTGATATTTTGTTGGGAAATGCTATCATCCAAATAAAATAAACTTTGTTTCTTTTTAATTAATTCACCAACCGATTAGAGAAAGTACAACTCTATAATAGCTTTTTCCAAATTTTCAAGTGTTAATATTTATTAAATTTGTATTCTCGATAAATTTAAGGAAAATTGGCACAAATGGCCTCTAATTTTTGTCTTTATTGTATAAATAGTCCCTAATCTTTTATTTTTTGTAGAATAGTCCCTAACTTATCTATTTAGATGTGCAATTGATCATTATTTGATAAAAAATAAATATGCCGATATTTTTTTATTTAGAAAAAATTTCAATTGGATTCCAAACTTTTGCAAAAAGTACAAATGAATCCGATACTTTTATTTTTTTAAAAAAAAATTAAAAAAAACTAATAAACTGATAATATACTAAATTATTTTGTATATTTTATGAACTATTATAAGATAACTAAAATTTAAGCTCATAATTATTAACAAACGTGTTAATTAAAATTATTTTATTATTATTATTACGTAATCATTAAAATTTAAAATTTAATCTTATCATTACAACATAAAAAGAAAAATAACTTTGTCACAAACCTAATAATCAAATATTATTATTTTATTTAGCTATTTGGACCCGTTTGACAGAGATTATAAACTAGTTTATAAACTAATTTTTGGTTTATTTGACCAATATTGGTTTATTTGAATTAAAATTATTGACTTTTCATGTTAAAAGTGGGTTGAAAAGTCAAAAATTATGGCTGAAAAAAATCAAAATAGATTTTGAATCTTTGTCAAACAAGCTCTTTGTTTATTAACTACAAATATTAGAGTTCAAATTATATTCTTCATATTTTAATTTATCGTTTTATTATCGTTCAAAAATTAAAAAACATGAAATGTGTAAATTAATTTTTGTTAGTAATTTTATGTTAAAAAAATATAATAAGATTGGTTCAATGTCATAAAATTATATATGCCATTTTGTTATTTATTTAACTTAATTTTTATTCAAATTTTTCATATCACATAATAATTACATATACCTAAAGCACAATAATTTTATATTTTTCTCTTATTTTTTTTTTTTCACACGACTATAATGATATATTTAATATGCTAAATTAAATATTGTTTAATAAATGTATCGGATTTATTTGCACATTTTGCAAATGTTATAAATTCAATTGCAATTTTTTGAACTAAAATTAAGAGTATTTATAACTTTTTTTTTTTATCAAATAAGGACCAATTGCGTACCTAAATAAATAGGTTATGGACCACTCCACCAAAAATGAAAAGTTAGGGACCATTTGCGCTCTATTGGCATATGCTAGGGACCATTTATATCAGTTTCCCTAAATTTAAAAATAATTAAACTATTAACAAAAATATATACTTGAAGATGTACTAATATGAATGGTGATATAAGACCCACGATGTATTAATTATGATATCCATCTGCTCACGTAGATCACTATATTAATCATTACAATGTGAGTGCTATATTACCACTCATATTAATATTATAAGTATATTTGTGTGTACTTATAAGTAAATATAAGTTGGTCAAATATTATTTATATCCACACATTTTATAGGACCTACAATTTTTATTTATTTTTTATCTACACATTTCGTAGGATAAAACTACTTATAAACTATAAAAATTTATCAAATATATTCTATGTCAATGACAATTTACAGTGAATGTTCTAATTTCTAAAATATGGTTAAACTATCGAACTTCGATATTTATATAGGAAGTTAATAGTTCCCAAACAAATATTCTAGCAGTAAAATTGGTTAGCAAACTTTAAAAATAAGCTAATCGGTCTCCAAACTGTAATGGTTGTACAATCAATCCTAATTACAGAAACTGTCCAAATTTCTATTATGTTGTACATGGTCTTAATATGTCTAGCTTTATGAAGATAAGTTGTGCTTCATAACTTGAATTGTTGTTTCAAAAGTTAAAGTGAAATATATCTCCATAATGGTCACGTGACAATTTAATGTAGTTGAAAGTTTACGCCATTAGAGTAGGAATGGCAACTACCCCGTCATGTCGGAACTTTTCAAAAGGTGGGGCATGGATTAAAATATCCATATTTCTTCTCAATTTCTTGATTTACTTATTTATATTTTAAATAACATTTAAATATAAAAACATAAAATTAATTAAATAATAAGAATTGAGACTGATTCGGGCGAGTACCATATTCTCCATTCCCATCCCAAGCATTTTGCCATCCCTACAAATTGTGCCATAATGAAATTTTAAGGACCAATTGTGCAATTTCCCCTATTTATGCATTAGAAAATATATTTCTAATATTTTTGGGGAGTAAAAAGTAAAAACTAAAAAGTAGATAAAATGATTGGCTTTTGGATCAAGTGGGTGTGGAAAAACATGATGAGGTATGATTGGACACGGAAAGAAACGCAAAAAAGGATACCTTCCGTAGAGGAGTGCAAACTTGTAGATACCGTTGGATTTTCGGAGCAATCCAACGGCCAGAGAAGCATTACAGTCAAACACGCAAAGCCCATTTGTTTAGTGGCCCACCCCAACAAGCCTTTCGGCACTGCCATCACATTATGAGGAATAATGTTGTGTTCTATTTATTATTATGGTACATCATGATTGTTGTTAGTTATACAAGTTTTGATTACAAATAATTAGTTTTTGTTATGCCTTATTAGATGTTCGACCTCGGAAAAAGGTTCGATGAAGATCATTCGATTTACATACCCTTCAAAGACATGGAAATAAGGAATCAATTTGCGAACTACATAAGTTCAATTTCATTGTACTGTTTTGACTTCAACACTCAACTAAAGACTTGTCGAAAGGTACAAGTTTGGCCGTCACATCACTTCCTTATAACAAAATATCTTCTGGACCACATAAGAATCTCTACGTGGTAATATTAGTTGCAAGAATCTATGTGAAGATAACTGCAACAAAATCTGTTGAAAATTATAGTTGAAGCAATAGTATATAATCACGTGTTATAGAATATTCTAGAATCATATATTATTCAACAAGGCAGCAACACATAACATAAAAAAGGAAAAAATCGAAAAATCCTAAAACTTATTAAATCTATATATAAATAGTCAAATTAAATCAAAAAAAAAGAAAATTAATTGAAAACCTTTACCAAATTCTTGCTATTAAATTTTCATTCCTTAGGCGATAATTAATAAGGTTGGGGTTGTTCTTTTGAACAAGAAGTTGAGTAAGAATTTGTTGGCATCAATTATTTGATTCAACAAGTTTTAATACAATTGATTTATAAGGCATGGTGAAAAATTATGTTTGGATTTAAGTGATCTAGATATTTAATTAAGATCAATAATAATTAATAAGTAGTCATTTTTTTAATATATATTAACATTAAATTGATTTCAGTTTGATTATTTTAAAATGGATCCAATTTTCATCATTATCCATTCCTAATTAACATTATTAATAATGATTAATGAGAATAAATTACAGATTATATGCGATTAAATAAATAACTAACCACCACTAATTTCTTACTCAAATAATTGGATTGTCTTCAAAATAGATATATAAAATAAAGAAAAATATTGGATATTTATTTATATATACACAAACACACGTGCACATATTATTACTTTATTCAAAATCTGATCAATTCAGATTCCAGAATTGGCTTGCAAGAATGATTGAACATTTGTTGTACTCCAAGAATAATATTTTTTTTGTAGTTCCTATATATATAATTAAAAATAAATAACGAAATTTAATAGTTAATTCATAATTAAAAACTCTTAAATAATTATTTTCTACTACATTTTGATCATAAAATACATCCAAATCAATACACCACCACGAAAGATTCGAGGTAAAAAGATGACTGACTAGACTAGAAAGACGACGAGAGACAATTTTGACACGAGATGTGGACAAATTTTAGCCTAGTTTCCACAGCCTTTGCCACCACCAGGTTTGCCTTTCCCCGGCTCGTGTGCATTGTTGGCTCCGCCTTCGCAGTAATCCAGGACTACACTCGCACTTATCAGCTCTCTCATCACCCGCATCTGAGTATCAAAATGTTTAAATTAGTACAACATGACACTGCATGCTGAAATGGCTAGAGAGTGTTTTTGTTATCGTGTCTCAGTTTTATCGATGTTTAAAAGCAGAAAGCGTGGTAGGTGTGGAGTAGAACTGTTTTTTGAAACTAAGCGAGTCTGTCTGCGAGAGCGAGACAAGGGTAAAGCGAGGGTGATGCGTGACGTGAATAATAACGCGCATGGTAGGTGTGGGCTGAAGCTTTAAGCGTAAGCGGCTTGGCAAGGTTTAAACGGTTTTTTAGAACATTGAGTTTTATAGTCGAACTTAATATCAAATATGTCAGTAATATATACCTTGCGGGGCAGATTAGAGAGACTCCCAACATCTTGGAGAGCATAGCTGTAACCTGTATTGCAAGAGAAAAGTCGATTTGTTTTAGTCGAGCCACACTAAAATACAAGATAAACTTCAAATTTTTCCAAAGAAATTATTCTCTCAGATTATAATTCACCAGGAGTTGATGAACCAATGGAAAGCAGGAGGAGAATTACAAGCAAAGTCTTCATTTTATGCAGTGTTATGCACAAAATGTATGTTACATGCGCTTTTATTATCGTAAAAATTGAACTGTACCAATTCTATTGTGCCTATTACTCAAAAGCTTCGTTGAATTATGTTTTGAAATGCTGTTCGGCAGTTCCCATTATTAATCAATTCAAAAAGTCAACTGTCCCACATTAACTGTACCACTTTAGCATTTATGATAATGAATTTGACTCAAAATAAGTTGCATGGTTTTGGCAGAAGTCACTTTGAATGGAGCCCTGTCCTTGAAGCATAAGGTAAAGATGGTTTCCACTATTGTCTGTTAAGACTATTAGGAGACCACTGGTGGGAGGGAGTCACATCAGTAGTAACAGAACAGAACTCTCCACTAGTGGGTTTTTCTTCCGGTGTCGGTCAAGCTTTTTACGGGTCGGGTCTGATACATTTTGACACCCCTAATCCCATATCACTATTTGTGAAGGCATTGCATATTACACGGGAACACAAAAAATAGAAAATAACCAATTAAAGATCGAGCAATTGTACAACTGTTCATGCCAATAGATTAATATGATAGCAATCAGATGTACACATCATCCAATGCCTGCTGTGATAATAATTCAATAAGCATTGATAGGTCTGTAAGAAATGAAGAAGATTCTTCCTATTATGCAAGAACTGCTCCAGCGTAGGTGGCAGCTGATGGAGAAGAAATGGTAGTATCACCGCCAAAACCTAGCTTGCCTCGAAAACTATTGACATCTGACATTTGTCTCACGAAACGAGTAAAACTAGCCCAATTACGATATTCAAACAAGTTTTTGTCCATTCTAACAAAGTTGTAAGAAAAGGGTGGGGTTCTCGGACCATCTGAGTAGAACTTTGACGTTTTCAACACCTGTTGAAATAATGTGTCGTCAAAATTAGTAGCAGAATTTTCCCCCTCCAGTGGAATATCACAAACCCTGGCAGCAAGTAGAAGTTGTTCAAGGAAACCTTCAGGGCTACTGGTGGCATTCATCTGCTGTCCTTCTGAATCCTGCATCTCAAAACACGCACAACAGATGCTAAAACCATATCTACCAAACATACGAGCAATTGGTAGAAATCCGTCTCTGGTTGAGGTATTATAGTAGCCAGCTGTTAACTCGGAGGGGTGAGATTGTGTGCCATAATGCCAGTAGATCCCACCCACTTTCCCTGACATGTTGACTTCAGTACCACATAAAATTGCCTTGACTTCCTTACAAATCCTTTCCCCGTGCTGAAGCAGCATTCCTGAGTACCATTCAAGGAAGAATTCTCCATAAGGTGTCTTCCAAGATCCATCAGTTCTGAAGAAGTCCATATTTTCGAGATTTTGCATCAAATTACTGGCACCAATAGGGCCCGCATTTGCCCACTCATGCATTCCTCTCTTCCAGGCGTGGGCATTGAGAGATGCAAGCATATACTGGCAAGTTGAGAGAGAAAACGTAACTTAAGAGGCTTTAGAAAATTATTATAAAAATAAAATCAACCTCTTGCATACCTTATCATAGCATTGAAATTCACCAAGTTCTAAAGATCGCCAAGCCCACTTTAGCTTCTGAGTTGGGCAAGAAGGATATCTTAATTCTCCACCAGGTCCTAGTCCGACTTGAATTCCCTGCAAATTTAACAACATGAAAACACGTCTTGGAACTAAAAAAATCAAAACATGTGCTACTGGACAAGTATTCGTATAATTCATACAGTTACAATGCTTCCAAGAAATGGTCTGAAGGTATCCCTGAAGTTCCTTATGAAATCCGCATATGCTTGGATTGGTGATCGTCCATGCAGAATTGGAAGATTGTCACATCCCAAGGAGATGTATTCCATATTCCTCCTCCCAAATCTGTCAGAGTATGATAAATCTGGGTCTCTATCCATTTCTTCAAGCACCCATTGAGGGAGAGGAATCCTTGGACATCGAAAAAGATTAAACTTGAAATTCGTTACAATTGGCAGATGGGTTCAAAAGGATAGAAGGATTAAATTTAAAGTAAATACATTATTATTCATTCTAATAATTGTCATCATGATATAAAGCAATCAGCGTGTATCATTCCATATAAAATCACTGGATGTGACAATCAGTTATTCACTGTGAATTCTGACTTGCATGCATTAAGCATGTCACCGGCCCCTGCGTTCATTCTGATGTGGATTCTTTTTTGTTTTATTTTTTATGTTGATCTGAAGTCTGGGGAGTGAGCAAAAATTAGGAAAATCAGCAAGCCTCGCTGATTTTGCCCCAGAAATGGGCTGGAGAAATTATGGCGCACTAAGCAGAAATTAGGGCGCATGGACAAGAGACGGGGAGAGAGAAGGGAAATGCTTTTGTTCTGATTTTGCCTAAAACATGGGCTGCTCAAATGCATAAATTGGGTTTCAAAATGACCCATCCGCTGACGTGGTAGCTCTGCTAACGTGGAGCTGCCACGTCGGGTAAATTATCTCAAAGGGCAGGAGAACGAAACTCATTCAAAGATACCCTTCCAGCTTTCCCTTTGATACCACCTTCCTTGTTCATCTGCCCCCTCTAAAGAAAACAAATAAAAATTATAAGAATCCCCCTCCCAAGAAAAAAAAAAAAAAAGAAATATTGTGTGTGGATGCATATAAAAAATTTTGAGCTATGCAAGGCAAAAAATAAATTTTTCCATGATCAGACTCAATATAAGGTGCTAATTGCCAATTTAAATGTTTACAATTGGATTCATTTTCAACTTCTTCAATACAAGCATGCAAGCATGGTAACGGGAAGGGGTAGATGAAAATTTTCAAATTATAAAGCACAGGCATCGGCAAAGTTCTACATAATATCAAATGAGCAAAATATCTGAAAAGACAACTTGCATATTGATATTAAACAACAAAACAAACCTCCCATGATTATTGAACTATATTAAACTCCTAACACTTAAATGTGATGAATGGCTATAAAATATGAAGGAGGGGCAATATTTTGAGAAACCTGTCATTTTTGAATTGTTGGATGCAACGTCAGATACATCATCTGCACATTCAAACATGAAACCAACAAGTGCCAAAAAGTTGGTTTCAACTTCTTCTTCAACTGCTCTGAGTGAATCATGACAAACGAGAAACTTGAAGGATGTAGCAGTAAAGATGGCATGCATTCAATTGATTGTTTAAATACCTAATAATAATTTCAAAATGGTAATACATTAACCTTATGGGAACCACTATAAGCTTGTTCAACAGTGTTCGCAACCAATCATGAACTTCTAAAACATGTAAGAGGCTAAGTCATCCAGCATCCCTGTGGTGTAAGCTATATACTACATTCCCTCATAATCAGTAATTTCATTTGTGGCATGCATTTTAAACTCCTAGTAGATAGAACACTTTCGATATGACAAAAGCAAGCAGCAAAACATAAGCTGCCCGTGGTGATAGTAGCACTCCTTGGTCCCATGATTTAAGATTACTTAAAGAAATTCAATGGTTTAACTACACTATTTCCCAATGGGATTACCATCTTTGTCTTCGACAAAAGGCTGAGCCTACCACAAGTGTGACGTGCTACAAAATTCTGTAACAGACAAAAAATATAAGATTCGAACACATTCGTATGCCTAGTCAATTTGGCACTATCGGTAGCATTTCACAGGCACTGAAAATGCACTCTACTCTAAGTCGATCCTATAATACTACAGGACTGAATAAATTTATGCCACTATACTGTATGGTTTCCACTAAAAAACTACAATTGCACAACCACCTTTCCTGAATGAAGTCCCAAAATGTATATATACACAATGAATTTGCTAATCCTCCAATGTGTCTATACAGGAAGCTTGAATGTAAATGTTGACCTTCTGGATCACTGTTTCCCACAAAGCAACATTTCCCATATATGAGTAAACTAATTAAAAGTAGCATTAAAGCAGTCATCTGTGCTTCAGAAATTCCCAATCGTATTTAAGTTCGAACAATGCATTGAACCCCAAATTAGAGAAGGATCAAGCTTTATGCAATTTATCAACTACACACTTGCGTATCTATCCGTGTAGCAACAATTACATACAGAATATAAAAGCTGAATTATAAATGCAGGTGTGAAAACAACACAAATTACTTTAACATCCAACAAGAGAAATTCAATGAAACAGGAACCAGTTTAATTTTGATGAAAGTAATGATGAACACTCAAATTAATAGATAATTTTCTATCAATAAAATATTGTAAATAAAACCAAAGAAAAGATTGAAAACTTATATAGTTACCAACCAGAAGGGATCACCAGGACCTGAACCGCATTCATGAAATGCCATCACGGCCCGAACCTTCAATCCACAACGTTTTGCCAATAGAATAATTTCTAGATACCCTTGCCAATTGTATAATCTTGGATATTCCCTCTCCACCAGGCCCCACCAAACCTCCATTACCACCCCTTCCACTCCCGCGGCGGCGAGCGCCCGAAACGATTGAGCCATCACTTTTTTCCGCCTCATCGTCTGTGCCGAAGGGCCAACAGAGTCCACCGGCAGCGTCACGTACACCGGCGTCCGCCCTTTCCGCCTAGGGTAGCTGCAATGGAGCTCGTACATCAGCTCGCCGTCCGACGAGGCGTTGAGTCTAGATATGATCGCCGGGCCACGAGTCGGGATGGACTGGAATTTAAGGTAACGGGTTGAGCGAGTTAACTGGGTACTTCTTGAAACATGTGGGAAGCGGTGGGAACGAGTATACTGAGTTGACTCAGTCCTAGTATTAGAGCAAACCGACCTGGAGGAAAAGCTGGGAGCTGAAAACGATTCGATCGCCATTGCAAATCAAATCAAGGTCCAGGTTTAAAAAATTCTATTATACACAGAGCTATGTAAGTATATGTGTACGTAATTGCGTGTATGTTACACTGTGTGTGTACGTGTTTTGATGAGTCACGAAATCAATTTAACGTAATTCCAAGAACTCTGCGTGAGTGGACAGATGAAATTGAAATCAGAATTCAAATGTCTGTATCTGAAAATCAATTAATAAACATAGTGCACTCAGCTTCGTCGTCTAAACAGTTTGGGACTTTTTTCCTTCTTTCTTCCTTCAATTTACAGAGCTTCCAACAAAAGAATGCAAAATTGAAGTCTAATAAAAAAAATACAGACCACCAGTTTCATTGAGGTCCCTGTTGTTCCGACAAAAAGGAATTAAATTAAAAAAAAAAATGATTGTCACCAGAAAAAGAAGAAAGAAAAAATGAAGATTAAAAAACGTTTATCACCTGTAATCAGACCCCTTTTTTTAAAACTTCTTGTCAATTCAAAACATTATTTGACTAAATTTTAATTATTTTTTTCTTAAATAATATTTATTTCATGTACTATAAATTATATTAATATTAATGTTTTAATGAAATTAGGTTAGTATATATAGCATATTATTTAAATTTTATTTATTTAAACTATACTCATAAATTTTTATAATATGAAATAATAGCATATTTGGTTATCAATTTTTCTAAAATATAAGTGATATATTCATAATCTTTTAAAATAACACTGAAGATTCCTAACGTTTGAATAAATAGTCATGGTACGTCCTTGATAACATAATCCATCATCTAACTCAAGTGGACTTAACACGTTATTTGACTAAAAATTAAGTACTTGAAATTAGAGGAATAAAAATATCAAAAAAAAAAAAAAAAAAAATCTCCATCCTCTCTAAGACATCAATTCCCTCTCTCAACCCCCAATTTCTTATTCAAGGGGAGATTTCTATCCCTGGTTAACACACAAACTAAAGGGAGAAATCCCCTTGTCTCACGACTTGATTTTCACAAAATCAGAGACTAGTTTTTGCGAGATTTGAGGTGGTGGAGTTAGGATTTGAAGAACGGTGACAATGCCAAGTTTTCGTTTAAAGGTGGTGGGTTATAGGTGTCTAATGTCTATTATCTTTCTAATTTTCTCCAAGAGACAGAGGTTGTTATGTTTAATGTGTTTAATGAGCTTCTCAATGAACATTTGCCTTTCCTGAGCATCAAGCTCACTAACATCAATTACTTGTCCTCCTCCACCATGAGCTTCATTTCCACCATTTTTCTTCAAACAAAGAGGTTCTCAATCGTTCAAATATCGACGGTCTATCAATTTCAGCCATTACAAGACATATTCATTGTCAAGATCAACATATTTTGCTGAATCTTTATGTCTGAATTGCTTCGAAAACTTGTAGCATGAGGCCAAATTGCAACTTTATAACTTCAAACATGATTATTCCAAAAAGATTATTTAGCACAAGAGTTCTTGAGCACGAGACATTCTCAAGTTAGCATCATCTGGATATTGCTAAATATTTACATCAATTTTCTAAATGTGCACGACATTATAATAAATATTTTATAGCAGTATAAGAACCAACACCCATACCCACACCTACAACTAATAGCCATCACCTTCAAACGAAAACTCAAGGCCGCCACTACTGTTCAAATCCCAATGACACCATCACCGCATCAAATATCATAAAAACTAATGCGAAATCCCTATGGTTTTGTGTAAACCAAGTTGCGATAACAAGGGGGATTTCTTCCCCTAATTTTTACGTTAATCAGGCGTAGAAATTGCCAATAGTTTCATAAAAATAGGAGGAGAGATTTGGTGGTGGTGGTGGTGGTGGTGAGGAGAGGAGAGGGAGGTAAGGGATGGGTTGATTGGAAAATATGAAGATTTATTTTTTGATCTGACTTTTTACCAATTTGATCTCAAGTGCTTAAGTTTAGGTCAAATAACATGTGAAGTCTACTTAAGTTATATAAGGGATAAAATGGATGGACTATGTCATTAAGACCTACCATGTTTGGATTCTATTTTTAAAGATTATAAGTATATTCATTATGTTTTTTAAATATTAGAAACCAAATATTTATTTTCTCTTGTAATATATATTATTTAAAGTTGATATTTTATTAAATTAATAACGATACTATTGTCAATTTAAAAGTTTCATTAAATACGTGTTAATTTTATTGGTGGTCACTGAAGTTACAAAATTTCAGTGTCGGTCATAAAGTATACTAATGACTTCATCAACGGTCACTCTGTTAAATTCTCAACATAAATTGATGATGTGTCACCGTTAAGTGCCCACGTCGCACACAATCGGTCGACATTTGGCAAATATTGATGCTGCGTGGACTTAATGTATTAATAACAATAAATTCAGACTACAAATGATGTACATAAAATATGAGAATCTAGCTGCAATTTGTAGATATAATATATAAATTAGATCACCAAACCATTTGCACAACCAGATTTTTCCTCAAAATTTAACGGATTGACGGTTGGTGAACACATTAGTATACTTCAGTGATCGATACTGAAACTTTGTAACTTGAGTGACTATTTTATAATTTTGTTGAAATTTCAGTAGGGATGGCAATGGGATGGGTCGGGGCCGGGGCGGCCCTCTCGGTCCTCACCCCGTTGGAGAATTTTCACACCCATACCCATCCAGTTTCTCCACTAAAGCAGGCGGTCTGAAAGTCGGGTTGGGGGCGGGCGGAGACGGGGCAGGCGGCTTCTTGCCTCGTTTAATTTTTTTTTTTAACCGTGGTTTTCATTGAGGGTAGTATATTAAATTATGAATTATAAAATAGGGAATTAAAGTTAATTCTAAATGGTATGGTTATCATTTAAAAAACAAATTGTGTATAATATGCTTACTAAACAAAATAAAAAGAATGCAAATCAATAAGTCTTGTTGTAGTGGTTAGGAATTGTGAATCAATGTTCACACTCTGGGTTCGACTCCTTCAACACCCATTTCATCAAAATAATTTTAAAAATTTTAAAGATTAAAAAAAAAATTTCACCTCGGACTTGCCCTGACCCCACCCCGGGACAATTCTCCCCACCCGAATACCCGATTGTCCGGGGCGGGGGGTGGGACTAATTGCCATCCCTAAACTTCAGTGACCGTCAATGAAATTAACTCCATTAAATACACATTTCAAATTTTTGTTTGGTAAAACTTTTTATAAATTATAAGTTGTGATTCATAAAGAATGTGTAGATAAAAAGTGGATAAAAAATGTATATTTTATAAAATTTGTAAATAAAAATAATATTTAAAGCTTCAAAATAACATACTCAAACATGCACTCTGCAACGTGTTTGGCTAAGCTTAAATTATAATTTAAGATGGTCAAACTGCTCAATATATTTTCATCTATACATTTTGTAAGATTTACAACTTTCTACAAACTTATTATTATACATTTAATAAAACCCACAACTTATAAACACTTAAAAATAATCTCAGCATTTTCAAACATGTATTAAATTCCTTATTAATTACCCTTAAATATATTTACAATGGATTCCCTACTGACAATTCACGTGCCCACCACACACATATTTAGGTATGAGATGGTCCTAAACATCACGTCTTTGCTTTTGTAAAAGCATTTCCAATGCAACTGTAAATTGCTTTATTTTTTTGCCACATAAGTAAAATAGACAATGTTTAAAAAAAATTTCTCCAATGCAAGTTGTCAAGGACTATGTCAAACTGACATAGCAGGAAAAAAATAGACAATATATAAAGCTCTGTCTAAATTTTGCTCACTCAGCAAAATTTAGATTTTCTATATAGATTTAAATTTTATATACATATTTTAAATGTATTTTTGATTTTATTTTAATAAAATAAAATACACTCAGATAGTAATCTATAGAATACATTGGAGACCAAATTTGAACTTGAATGTCTAATCATTAGACATTAATGGGACGTAGATTGAAAGTCTTTTAATATTCGTGTCACCTAGATAGCATTCCATAGGTGTTAAGAATGTTGGGAGGTTTCTGATCTACATGGCATTAAGAACATCTCTAATATATTCTATGGATTGCTCTCTAGGTGGCACAAATATTGGAATACTTTGGTTCTACGTGGCATTAATGTATAATGAATAGACATTTAAGTTCAAATTTGGTCTCCAATGCATTCTATAAATTGCTATCTAAGTGTACTATTGTATATTTTAATTCCGCAAGTGGACGGATCATTAAACTTGCCATTTGTGTCATGAACAAATTCCACCGCTCCATGTGGATAGACTTTCACTATTGTGAATGGTCCGGACCATCTTGAATGTAGTTTTCCGGAAAGAGCTTGAATCGTGAATTGAATAAGAGAACTTTTTGTCCCGCCTCAAATTGCTTTTGTTGAATGTTCTTATCATGCCATTTCTTCGTCCTCTCCTTGTATAGTTTGACATTTTCATAGGCCTCAAACCGGAATTCATCCATTTCGTTCAATTGAAGCATCCGTTTTTCATCGACTTCTTTCAAATCAAAGTTCAACTTCTTCAATGCTCAATAAGCTTGATGCTCAAACTCGATCGGTAAATGGCACGCCTTCCCAAAAACTAGGCGATATTGTGACATCCCAATTGGAGTTTTAAATACAGTTCTATATGCACAAAGAGCATCATCTAGTTTGTTCGATCAATCTTTTCTCGAGGTACTCACGACCAGCTCTAGGAATTCGTTTCAACTCCGGTTGGAAATTTTCACATGACCACTAGTTTGTGTATAGTAAGGAGTAGCCACTTAGTGTTTCACACCGTATTTTGTCAAGAGAGTTTCAAACTGCAGATTGCAAAAATATTTATCTCCGTCACTTATGATTGCTCGAAGAGTCCCGAAACGCGTGAAAATGTTCTTTTTTAGAAAATTCACCACCACTTGACCATCATTAGTCGGTAAGGCTACAACTCCTACCCATTTTGAAACGTAGTCCACGGCCACTAAAATGTAGGAATTTGAGAACGATGGTGGAAACGGTCCCATAAAGTCAATTCTTCATACATCAAATAGTTCAACCTCTAAAATGCTTCGAATGGACATTTCTTACTTTCGGGATATGTTTTTCGTCATTTGGCACTTGTCACATTTTTTTACCAAACTGTAAGCATCATTGAATAATGTCGCCCAATAAAACTCAGATTGTAAGACTTTGGCTGCTATTTTGGTAGCACCGAAATGACCTCCGTATGGTGAGGAATGACATTGCTCTAAGATAGTTTCCATTTCTTCTTCAAGTATACACCTCTGAATTACTTGGTCAGCACCCCGTCTGTAGAGAATAGGATCTTCCCAAAAATAGTATTTAAGTTCTGGAAAGAATTTTTTTCGACGTTGGTGATTATAATCAGGCGGCACGATGTTGCTTGCAAGGTAATTCACATAATCGGCATACCACGGTGCGCTAAATTCTTTTTCCAATTGCTCAATCCTAAAAATCTGTTCGTCTGGAAATTTTTCATTTATTTCACCTTTTTCATTTCCTTCATACTGCTCTATTCTTGACAAGTGGTCAGCTACCACGTTCTCGCTCTCTTTCTTATCCCGAATTTCCAAGTCAAATTCTTGAAGAAGTAATATCCACCGAATTAGTCTTGGTTTTGCATCATTTTTAGCAAAAAGATATTTTAATGATGCGTGGTCTATATGCACTATCACTTTCGATCCAATGAGGTAAGATCAAAAAATTTTGGAGGCAAATACTACTATTAGTAATTCTTTTTCTGTAGTGGCATAATTCATTTGAGCGTTATTGAGAGTTCGACTGGTGTAATATATAACATATATGATTTTTTTCTCTTTGCTGCTCCAAAACTGCCCCAATAGCAAAATCACTTGCATCGAACATGAGTTTAAATGGTAGATCCCAATCAGGGACCACAATGACTGGCGTTGAGATTAGACTTTCTTTGAGAGTGTTGAAGGCTTTAAGGACGCCGCCGAAATGCCGTTCTCTCTCACAATGGATTTCTTTAACGCTTTCGGTTTCTGTGAGCCGTTCTCAAAAGTAGAATTTTTATCGGGCTAGGACTTTTGAATATTTCTTTGAACTCTCAACTCATAAATGATTTGCTCTTTGATGCTTGAGTATCTTTGCTTTCAAAGTCCGTTAGATTCTTGGAATACCACTTGTCTTATTTATAGTACAAGAAGTTTGTCTAAACTTATTGACTTAATATTTATCTTATACACGGATAAGACAAAATAAGTCTTTAAGTTTAAATAGACTTTATAAAAGATAAGGTGAGATAAATCACAAGAATATGAAAATAAATCCAATTATATATTTTCATTTAAGTAGATAAATATAAAGATAATATTTTAATATCTTATCTACTTAGAAACCTAGTTCAATTAGAATACTTAAACATGCAATTTATTCAATCAATTATTTAACTGATAAAGAACAAGAGTTTTAGAATAACTAAAACTGATTAATAGATTGTGATAAATATAGCATTGAGGTTTCCAATTTTCATACAACTACTAGATAATCATTGAATCCTAATTAGCTTATATCAATAAATAAAATATAATTAAGTATGCCAAAAAAAAACTGGATTCTTCAATAATCCAAAACCGGATTTTCCAACAATCGTCATCCTCAAATTCAGTCATATGATTATGATCACGCCTATCTCGTCTCCTAACATTAGGGATCCTGTGTTGTTGCTCCCTAAGTAAGTTTGTGATTACCGTATCATGCCTATCCACCTTACCCATCATCTCTCTATTATTATCCCTCATCTCATCAAACACTATGTTCGTCCATTTAAATTGTTGTTGCATGGCTTTCAACAAAAAGAATTTGTTATTTTCTTCCCTTGGTGTTGTTTCTTCATTATTGGACATTTTGGGATAAAAAAAATAGAAATTAGGATTGAAGAAAAAATAATATTTGCCTCACATGTTTGCACTCGTGTATCACTCTATATGTCTTTTTCTTGATAATTATCTCACAACTCTTGCTTTTTAGCTCTCTTTGTGTTTCTTACCAAGTTCTCTAAAGAACAAACCAAGAACAAGAATAAGAAAATAAAAGATAACGAAAACGATCAAGAAGAAAATTCACAAAAAGGATAAGATTTAAGCATCGGATAATAATATGACACAAAATTTCAAAACAATGTGTTTCTTAACTTTTCTTGAAAGTCTTGAATTTTCGTTTTTTTTTTAACTTTTGCGGTCCAATGCAAGAAATTTAAAAAAAAAAGAATCACAAAGCAAGAATATTTTTTGAAATATTTATATGATTCAAGATGAATCTAAACAATAAAATTAATAAAAAGAATAACAAAAGAGAATATTTTTTTTATATGATTCAAGATGAATCTGATGAAACAAAAAATTAAAAGATAAAACCTGATTTTAGAGCCAAAGCTCTGATACCAATTGATGTGAACCCGCGAAGAATCAAATCTCAAAACCCACAAAAGGTTTGATCTGAACCCCAAGAAAGCTAAAATCAGGTCGTAAGAACTTGACCCGATGATTTTTTGAATCAAAGAACCATAGTTATGAAAACGCCGCAAAGGTTTGCGAAATCTTTGATAAGTTTTTAGAGTTTGTTCAATTAAGAATACAGAATAAAAAAGTGAATCCTCACTTTAATTAATCTTTTAAAAAACTAAACTTAAACTATTACTTAAATAATAAACATTAAAGAAATCCTAATCTAATTTGGAAATAATTAAAAATAAGAGTTCTAAACGAAAAAAGAAACTAAAATAAGCTAAATTCTGGATTTTCCCGAAAAAGGCACCTTGCGATCGCATGGTTGGTCTCCATTGCGTTCTGCCTTTGATAAACCATCCTTGTGATCGCAGCTCTTTATAACCATGCGATCGCATGGTATTTCTTCTGATTTTCTGCGCAGATTTCTGCCCCATCTGTGTTTTTGTCCTCTAACTTTGCCCCACGCTCATTTTGGTTCTCCAATCTTCCATTAGACTCCAATATAGTCGTGGATCGCATCACCAAGTCTTCAATTCATCCTCAAAAGAGTAGTTTAGTCTCAAGGATCTAGATGTATGCTCCTTATTGATTATTCATAATAAAGTCCTTTTCAAAATTATGTGGATAATAATGGGTCCTAAGAGTATACGCACAAGTGTCTACACAAGCCTTACAATAGCGTAATAGAGTTGTGAAGTGTTGTTGAAAAAAAAAAAAAAAAAAAAAAAAAAACCCTTTGGATAGCCTTCATACCTTTTTGCTAAATTTTTGTTTACTTCCCACCAACCATATAGCCATCTTTATGTGAATGTGTAGCTTAAATATTTTTCTGTAAACTATATCTGAAAATAAATTTATTTTATTTAGTACAAACACTTGGAGATACTCATACCTAAAATATGTACTAAAATATTGATGCTTCTGCACTGTGGTCATGCATCATCCTGTAGATTGTCTTTGTGGTTAAGCTACTTAATATTTATTTTTTCAGAGCTTAGAATAACTTTGGATTTTGCTTTATGTATTATTAGTATTTAGTTAATCTCGTAATCACAAAATCTCCATTCCAGCATTAATCAAATTACTTGATTTAGGGTAATGCTATAGATTTGGAAATCACTTTGAGGATTGAAATTTTCAAATCCACGAATTTCAAAGTAAGTGGCAATCCATGTGAAAAAAAGTTGGATATTAATGGATTGACTATTAAATGTGATTTATTTATAGTCGTGGTCATTTTAGAAATATGTATGGGGACATATTATTACTTAAATTCTTTCTTGGTCACTACTTTGCTCTCCCATATCTCTTGGGCGTCTCTAGGAATTTATGGTACATGCTAAAATAGAAATTGAGTATATCATTTGAAGAAAAATTCTAAGCAGACGTGTTTTTCAGCAGCAATAAGTTGCTTTTTGCAAATATATCCATTTGTTTAGACTAACAAACCTAAGACGAGAAATTGTACCATTTACAAACGGTTAGTTTGTTCATTTCCATGTCCACAAACTCATGAATGCCTAATTCAGCTTGCTTTAGTTCCTGTGTCGCCAATAGTTCAGTATCACATAGCAAAATTGATGGTGGCAGTCTTATTATGATCATAATAACAATTTAAGGCCTAAGTTATATATTTGAATTTGCAACAATTTAAGGCCTAATGGTGGTAGTCTTATTATGATCACAAACTCATGAATTTCCATGTCATGATTTCAGAATTCTCACCTCATTCGGTTGTGTTGGTTGAAGCCATTTTATCAATGGGCTTCTACAGAGACACTAAATTTAAGCATGTCATTGGCATCATAGTATCATATGTCAAATGGCTTTCTGAATTTTGTGCATAACCTTAAGGTAATTGAATCATAGCATGATATTTCACTTGTAGATAGTTAATTTTAGCATCATAGCATGATCTTTTTTACACCTACTATATCCAAGCCTCAAATTGGAATTGAACAAAATGGACATTCCTTTTGGAAAAAGTACTTAGTGCAATGCTTCAAAGACAACTTGTTGAACATGTGTGTTCATGATTTTACGAGTTCAAGACTTTATAATTGAGTTCCCTTTTTAATTATGAGTTATGACTATTTTCTCTCTCTCTTATATATTGTTTTATTCATTTTGCAAACAGATTACAGAAAGAAGAGGCTTTTAGTTTTCCTGTAACCAAAGTTGGTGGAGTCAACCATCTTGAAAAGATAAAATGTTTCTCAACAAAGTTTTAAGTAAATGTGAAATCCACTTATTTTAATTTCGGTCAAAAGGTTAGAGTGTTCTAGAGTCCCTTTATTAATTGATTGTGAGACTATGATGTAATTAATACTAGTGATGTTTTTTATTAAGTCAATCTCCAAATATAACTTTTATGGCTACATGTATGTTTAGTTATTACGTGATAGAGTGATCAATGTGATCACATTGTATGTGGATTAGTAGTTAGAACTTTTATTTTCTTAAAGTATTTAAATGACAGTGTGATTAGGAAAAATGTGGAATTCAAATTGAAATTTAATTAAGTCCAACACACTAATAACTTTTCTTCCTCATAACACTTAACAATATGCAGAATTCAAATTGAAGTCTAAATGTTAAAAATATGTTTGCCTAAAATTAAAAGTGCTACATATTTAATTTATTTTTTCAACATTTAAATGTCATGTCTAACTTTCTTAAATTTAGTTGCCAGTAGTATGTAATCCGATCGGAGTTGGATGTGGAGACGAGTAGATATGGGTTTTCTTAGAGGAGTTGAAGAGTTTATTGAAATTGCAAATTCGCAATCAAGAGTATTGGATAAGATTAGATGCACTTGTCGTAAACATGACAATAAACAATTTCATGAGCGAGATGATGTAAAACAATTCCATGATTACAATCAATGGCATGCACATGGTGAACAATACATTAGTCGATTTAATTCAGGTGAATCTTCAACTACAAAATGACGAATTGAATGTACAAATCAAACAATGGTAATGGATATCTCTAATCTTTACAATACTTTTTTCAATCAGTAACAGTTTGTCCTGGAAGAATATGATCCAAATCCTAAAGCTGCAAATTTCTTTATACTTCTTCGAGAAGCTGATGAACCTATATGGCCTGTTTGTATTAAGCTCACTAAACTTTCAGCGATGTCACAACTTTTGAATTGTAAGTCTGAATTTAATATATCTACAACCTGTTATGATCGCATGTTGTCCATAATTAAAGAAATATTGCCAGAAGGTGTGGAATTAGATGATACATTTTACAAGACAAAGAAAATGTTAAGTGATCTTGGTCTTGGTTATATGAAGATATAGGCGTGTGACAATAGTTGTATGTTGTACTACAAAGAAACTAAGAATTTGACAAAGTGTTCGATTTGTAGTAAAGAACGATACAACGAGAAAGCCTCTAGGTAATGACGTAAGGTGCCATACAAGGTATTACGATATCTAACTCTAATTCCTAGACTACAAAAGTTGTATATGTCAAGGAATACTGCGGAACAGATCATATGGCATTTAAAAAAATGAGTGGGAAGATATCACATCCAGTACATAGTGAGGCATGGAAGCACTTTCACACTACTTACCCATGATTCACCATTGATTTACATAGTGTGCGTTTTGGTTTATGCACTGATGGCTTCTGTACTTTTGGTAGAAATTCTAAGCCGTACTCGTGTTGGCCAGTTATCATCATCGTGTATAATCTCCCACCTTGGATGTGTATGATGAAAGAGAAAAAGTTTTTGAGCATGGTTATCCCAGGTCCGAATAGTCCACGATGAAATTTAGATGTTTATTTATCTTATGTGATAGATGATTTAAAAATTTTGTGGGAAGGAGTTGAAACTTATGGCATACGTACGAAGCAAAATTTTCAAATGAAAGCAGCTTTGATGTGGACTGTAAGTGATTTCCTTGGCTATGGCATGTTGTCCGAATTGAGTACACACGACACAATTGCTTGTATGTACTGCATGCATATGACTAATTCTTTCAGACTTAAACATGGACGCAAGGGTTGTTTTTTTTTATAGCAACCGTCGTTTCTTGCCACCTGATCAATCCGTTCAGAAAACAACGAGATAAGTTTATGAAATGTAGATTTGAGGCGTTTGTGGCGGTTACCCGTTTATCAAGTAAACGTATGCGAAGTATGGTTGAGAACCTCTCTGACATTCCTTTTGGTAAAATATTTAGAAGACAAGAAATTGAAGGTTTTGGTATTAACCATAATTTGGGTGAAGAAAAGCATATTTTGGGAGACACCTTATTGGCATACAAATCTCATACACCACAACTTAGATGTGATGCACATTTAAAAAAATGTATTTGATAATGTATTCAACATAGTTGTGGAAATAAAAGGTAAGACAAAGGATAATATAGAAGCAAAGATGGATTTGGAGATTCAAGACAACCGACCTGAGCTTCACTTAATTAGAGATGGAAACAAAAAAATTTATAAGCCAAATGCCTCTTATACTTTGACAAGAGAGCAGAAAATGAAGGTATAAATTGATATGAGAATTATGGGTGGGCGTGGGTCGGGGTGGGTCGGTTTTTGACCAAACCCAACCCGAACCGAATCGAAATAAAATCAGTTTGGAGAAACCCAAATCGAAAAAAAAAATCTTAAAAATGGGCCTGAAACTGACCTGACCGTGCCCAAAAACTAACCTGAGTAAGTTCGGGTCGGTTAGTTAGTTTTTTGGGTTTTTTGCCCAGCCCTAACGAGAATGTAGTGAGAAGTTTGTTATAGGATGGAAGACTTGTTATGATTACTGAAATGTTTGAATTTTGGAATAAGACTCTTTACCATGTACAATGTTCGCCCTTTTATCTATATATATTCCCGTGTTTAAGAAAACATGTATTGTTCATTTGATTTAGAAACTTTCCAAATAGAAAATATATATTTCATATCAATTTATGCATAGTTTGTAGAATTTTATCACTGTTCTAAAAAGCCCGCTTAAGCTTCGCCTAAGTTCCGCCTAGGCTTGAAGCTTGGTCTCACTCATAGTCACACATCACGCATCGTCCTCGCCTTGCCCTTATCTTGTTTTCGCCTAGGACTCGTCTAAACCCGAAAAGCTTGAAGTTCGACCTCCACGCCTAGCCACGCTTTACGCTTTTTAAAACATTTATTTTATACTATCAGATTTTTATGTTATTAAGTTTCGTCGAGATCTTCGTATCGTGTGACATCACCTCCACCTTGAAATCATATTTTGATGACTCGTACTCCACATTTCGCTTGATGTCATAATCCATAAGAGATGGTTTATGAGCAGTGCCGGTTCTGACATTTTCGGAGCCAGAAGCGAAGTCCAGAAATTAGGCCCTCCAATGGACCCCCAAATTGTATTATGCATTAAAATTCACAAGGCTGTTACGGAACTAATTGTAAACTTAAAACTCGAAAAAAAATGACAAACAAGATATATTATATAAAAAAATTATATTATAATCAATTAACAAGTCCGAAAATGTTCTAAACTATCACTTAAATACATCTCGTCTAGTAGTTTCACAACTTGTCTAAACTATCATTTCCTTTTCGTTTTCTTTTTTGAGCTCCAGACTCATATTTAGGAGGCACGACTAACCTAAAAAATAAAAAAAATATTTCAATAATATTAAAATTAAAGCCGACAATGCCATAATTATATAAGCAGACAAGGCCTCAATCACGTATAAGCCGACAATGCTTCGACTATTTCTAATAAGTCAATTAATAAACGAGAGATAGCCATTGCTTACTTGTGAGTGAGATTTGAGCGACAATTATGAAATGACAAATGTGAAAAACGAACTTCTTCTTTTTGGAGGTTTTAAACCTAAAATTAAGTCAAAATTTGAGATGAAATCAAAAATTTTATACCATAAAAGCATATGATGAATTAAAATAGTATTTAGAATACTTGTAGAAATCAATTTCCAATATTATATAGTACAAAAAAAAAAAATAGAAACAAAAACGCTCATTTTCCGCAAACCAGATACTTTAATTTTGTTGCCAAGAAAGTGGACCAAAATAAAAGAAATCTTTTAGGTAATCAAGATGCATATTTTCAAACAAACTCAGTACAAAACAGAGAAAAAGATGGCAGCTTTTTTATTTAACGACCAAAAAAAGGATGAAATGGAGCTTTTTCAGTAACCCATGATTTTTCAAGAAAGATCAAGAAAACATAATCTTTACCTCAGAACGGCTCCAAATGACTTTAAGAGTGAAGAGGTCAGACTAAGTACTAAGTATACATCCTAAGGTCATACTAAGTTCTTGTGATTAATTTAGTTTGGGATCGTTTCAAAAACCCAAATAATGCATAAATTAAAAAAATCATATTTATTGGACAGTCAAAAATAAAGAAATTAAGGAAAAAAAAATCATATTTACAGACAATGGACGAACTTACAGACAATGGACAATGGACAATGGATAAGGAATCAAGGAATTGCTACCGTTGCTCTGCCTATAGTGCTATCTGCTGTGATATGAAATAAGAATGGAGATTTTCTTGTTGGACTTGGGTTGTGGGCATTGGGTTTGGTTTGTTTTAATTTTTTCAAACTTTAGTTTGGTTTTGGGTTTTGGCCTATGGGCCATTACTGCTGTACTTATTTATTTGTTTTTTTATTTTTATAAAATGGGCCCTCTTTGGTTTTGGGCCCGAGGCGATCGCCTCACTCTCCTCGGCCCAAAACCGGGCCTGTTTACGAGATAGATTTCTGGTAATTTTTGTTTATTATAGTTGTTAATTTTGATATTCGTTATAAACATATAATTGATTTTATTTTATTAATTTACAAAGATAAATATGTATGGCCAACTATAAATACTGCCAATGTGTATGATGCTTGGAAGAAGACGATGAATGATAGATATAAATATATGATGAATGATGTTCGCAACCAAGCAAAGCGTAAAAGTCAATCTAATAATCCTGCCGATTGGAGATGGCATGGTCCGTCTTGGATAAGAGCAGAATATTGGGATAGTCTTTTAAATTATTGAAATACCGAGAAGTGGAAAAACAATGCCAAGATTGCCAATGATAACTGCAATGCACAAGGTTGTGATGGTGAAATGAAGAAGCATACTGCCGGCTCAATCTCTTTTGTGACTACCAAGAAAAGATTGATATATTATTTCTGATTTGATTTATATTGGTAGCACACCCATCAACCAAGTGTTTAATACACAAAAGATTGGAATAAATATATACTGAACATGACTTCCCAAAAGTCAAACATTAAATTTTCAGGTGGAGTCAATATTTTATAATAGAAGTGGACTAGTCGAGTTTATTTTGGTTTTACTTAGTTTGTAGTGAATTGGCGGGACAAGTGATTCTTAATATATTTCTTATGTGTTGGTATGATGATTTCTGTTGATTTTTCAGGTTGGTTAAGTCTATATTACAGGGAAAATTATGTCAAAATTTTTATTAATTTTTTTAGTTAAAGAAAAGTCAACTAGTTATAGAAAAGTCTAAGTAAACTTGGTGGTGTGTCCGGTATCTAGATGTGATTATGATTTAACTAATTGTGATTAATTGTGTCAGTTGATACTTTTTATTTTCATTTATGATTTAACTAATTATGATTAATGTGATGCGTATTTTTAAGAGAAGGATATGGACAATCCCATGTCTTAATTAGAGCTATTCAGCCATGTCCACATGACTAATCATGGGGTTGGAGATTTTATTGATGAAAAATTCAAAAGAGTTCATGTAAGTACGATTAGAGTTTATATATAATATTTTTTTAGATATTGAGAACGATAAAAAATAATTTTTTTTTAAAGATAAGTATAAAACCTCTATTGAGTTTAAGTATGGTATAGTCAGAGACGACCAGCTTGAGTTTTATCCCGATTCATAGATCTATGCTATCAACGGGCCATCTAAGGGCCGTATATATGAGTTTGATCCTTGACAACCTGTTTAACATGTTTTTGGCAGACATACTTCACCTAGACGTTCGATACTTGCACATGACTTTATGAGTAATGAATATGTGAATAATTTGAAGTTCGAGTTGACTAGTGCACGGAATACGATATAAGAAAACAACGAAAGGATTGACAATCTCATCGTACATCTCAAGCGAGTTCAAAGATATCGCAAGGTCGAGTTGCGAGAAACAATGCGAAGTATGCTTAGGAAACTAAATATTCCAAACTATCAATTTTCTTCTAGTTCCAGATCATGAAATAATGATATGTAGAACCTGTGGTACTTTTTCTTTAGAATTTTGATGTAACAACTTCATTTATCAAAGTTTTGTTATGTTAAGACAATAGTTTACATTTGGTATATTGATTATTGTTAGCTTGTTTGTTTTAGTGCGCTTTCATAATTTTTAATGATTTTATACAAAAAATAACTAAATTAATCTCCACATACGAAAATGCCATATGTAATATTAGGTACACGAATTTTCAAAAGCACACTATTACCTACGGAAATTCCATAGATAATATCGCTTGTCATTACCTACGAAAAGTCTGTAGGTAATGACCTAAGTCTTTACTCTACGGAAATTTCCATAGTTAATGACACATGCTTTTAACAATGAAAATTTCATTTGTGAAATCACCAATGGAATTTTCGTTGGTAACTTTTAGCGACCCTCAAAATAGCAACAGATTGTCAGTTAAAAATATTCTGTTGGTGGCGACAATTAGGCATTGATATCGTGGCTTCAGCAACAAACAATCCGTGTCTGAAGCCACGATTTTTTATAGTGAATTAAATTCAACCATACAGTTTATGAGACTCACAATTTTTTACAACTTTTCAACCACATATTTAGTGTCTGTTTGGTAGAATTTAAAAATATTTTTTAGGATATTTTTAATAAAAGTTGATGAAATGTGAAAATGAAAAATTGATAAAAATTGTGAATCCCTATAAAATATGTGGTTGAAAATGAATTTTACAAAAAAAATTATTTTAAACTCTACCAAACATACTCTAAATTTTTTGGAAGATCAATCCAAATATTAATATTCATAATATAAATGATATGTTGTCCAAATCGGAAAACATATCATGTACTCGACTGCACACATATTTAGCCAACTGCCAACACAAGACAGTCAGACAATATTCGAGTAGAGCACCGTTCTCCTGCCTCCTGGGGCCAGGATAAAAAAAAACCCACTGCTGACATAGCGCACGCCATGTCAGTGCGCTATGTCAGCAGTGATACAAAGTGAGCAAATGCTTAAAAAAAAAGTTTTCTGCCTGCCCTTTTTCTTTGGATTTCAGCCGCGCCCCTCCATTTATCCCCAAATTCATTTATGCCCTAAATCGCCCAAAATCGCCCAAAAAAATCTGCAGTCGTGTTCTCCATTCTTCCAACCTCGACCGCCCCGATCACGCCATTTCGTGCTTCGCTCACGCCTTTTGTTTGCAAAGGCTGCTGCGCATAAAACTCCATTACGAGCATTAATAGAATTTCCTTCCCTTAATTCTCCACCAACTCCGTATCATACTCTCCCACCTCAAAATCCTCCGCCATCTCCCCATTCTCATCCACCACCCCCATCCTTTTAACGCCAGAACCGGTGGTGGTGAAATCGACCCTATGCTTTGCTGTTCTTGGTTTTCATTCTTTTGGGCTGAAGATGTTTCATTTGTAAGGGAAGTGATATTGAAGATTTTGTTGTGATTCAAGGAGAGTGCAACAGAAGCCGGCGGCCCAGTAATTTCATTGTGATCTGGGTTTTGGTGGGAGGAAAAAAAACTAATTCTTTGTGAAGAGCCATCGGAAAAATGCTTGCCCAAGTAAAAGAAAACCACCAATACAAGTATAAATCATGAGATTTTGATTAAAGTGACGGATTTGAACAAGATTCAAAGTTTCCTTCATATTGAAAAAGATTCAAAGTTTAATTCTATGGATTTGCTGTAGATTTGAAGTGGGTTTTGTATATTATGTAGAATTATGCTGGTAGAATATAGCTTGAGAGTGAAGAAAGTGTGGGATTGAAGTGACTTAAACGTTGTTCTTGCGGATTCGGCGATCAAGAGAGGAAAATGTGAATCACTCAGTCGGTTTTGTGACAATAGTTCCGAACTCTGGCAATTCTATTATGCCATTCGCAATCAAAAGGGGCAGCGAGTGGAGCACATAAATGGCAGCGGCTGGAGTTTGAGAAGGGCAGCGGCCGGAAGTGACTGAGGCTGGAAGAATGGAGAAGACGACTGCGGATTTTTTTGAGCGATTTAGGATAGAAATGTATTTGGGGATAAATGGAGGGACGCAGTTGAAATACAAAGAAAAAGGGCAGACAGAAACTTTTTTTTTTTTAAAACATTTGCTGACTTTGTATCACTGCTGACATGATGTGCCATGTCATGAAGTGAGTTTTTTTTTTTTTTTTTTTTTATCCTGTCCCTAGAATAGAAGAACGGGACTCTATTTGAGTAACATATCATTCTCCATTTCATAAAGTGTAGTACCATTCATAAATAATACTAGTTATGGCACGTGCGTTGCACGTGTCGTCGTTTAATTTGATTTTTAAAAGTATTGCAAAGTTAGTAAATTAAAAATTATTAACTATAGTTCGATATGAAAATTTTAATACATAAAAAGTATTAAATATATGTATGTAATAGAAGATATGGTTAGAAAAAAATTAGCCAACACTATGTTTAAAGTACTTGACAATATCTATGTACCGGTTTAATTTGAAGAACAATTAAAATTTATACAAAAAAAAAAAAAAGGCCAACACCAAGGATTCACCTAACACTAAGAACATTTGAAATTTAAGCACTGCATTTTTTACAACTTATATAAACGAAGTTATACAAAAAAAGCATCTTCAAATATATTATCCAAAAGATCCCAGTCATCGCCCAAGAGAAGCTTGTGTCCCCTTTTCCATGATAATTCAATTTCACAACAGAAAACACTCTTGATCTGCTTCAAGATTCCTTCTAAAAGCTACTTGCTTAATGTCCATAATTTGCTGTATCAACTTCTCACCGAAGAAAGATCTCTACCTTTGCCAATTACATCAATCAATCAACTTCCACTAAACTCACGATCTATTTTTCGCAATCCCTCAACTGGTGCGAAAAAGTCTTAGTTGGTCCATTCTTGTTGAACCTATTTTTCCCAATCCTGAAAAGAGATTAATAGGCAAAGAGTAAGATAATTAATAGATTTTATTTGCTAAATAATAGAAAAAATAAATTACATGGATAACTCGTAGCTTACCAATGACATGGTTATCTTAAATATTCTTGAAAGTGGACATATAGAAACAAAAACAAAAGGTTTAGACTAAGTTTATAAATTCATGGAGAAAACATACAAGTCAGAATAAAATATTCATTTCATTGAAGAAGAAAACCCAAAGCAATTGCTTAGTATATTGAGAAACTTGAGATTCTGCAGTCATATTTAGAAGGCAAAAATAATCACTATGGGAGAGGGAGAAGGAGAAGGAGAAGGAGAAGGAGAAGGAGAAGGATCGTAGTCATGAAGCTCTCTTACAAACCCTTCGTTGAAACAGGATTATATATCAACCCGCCTACTAACATCATAAATTGTCACCCGCAGAGGTATAAATAAACTAAACTATCTCACCACCAAACATTTCATATCCAACATACAGATGATTCCAGCATAAATATTGGGACCAAGTGGCGTAACAAATTAGGGAGCACCTGGTGCACTCTCAGACTTGTCAGTTTCCATGGGCTCTGCGGGAGGTGGTACTTCATTTCCAGCAGTCTCACCTGCATTGCAAGGTTGGTCGGCACTTGAATTGGTGTTATCGGCACCTTGAGATTGTGACTCGCCTCCTTGGGAGGATGCCGGCGAAGATGTTTCAGGAGTGGCAGGCTTGGGCTTTGGTTTTGTCAATATCGGCCTGCAAAAGCTGCAAATGTTTTGCATTTTTAGATATGACAATTATCAAATGTACTTATGTAAATAGAAGTCAAAAAAGAAAATTTAAAACATTCATTGCCCATAAGATAAATTCTGAACTGAGTTGTAAGAGCATGTCTGGCTAAGCTCATAATAAAATAGAAGTTATTTTTTATGAAACAAATATTTTTCCAACATATTTAAATTTTTTCCTATTTTCTAGTATAAAAGTTATTTTTAAACAAAAGATCACCTTACCATCACGAAAAATTTATTTCCAAATTGACCAATAAAATAAAGAATCTATATATTTTAAAACTTATATACTTTTAGCTTTCTAAGCTTAGCAAAACATGCTAAATCAAGAATACATGCTATTTTGCTCATTAGCCAAGTGTTCTGATTTGCTGTTCCCCAAGTTGCAGATGCAACCTTTCAAGTCATGCGTAAAATTACAAGCAAACGGCACTTATCTTTACACAGAAATGAGGCGTCTTAAAGAATGTACAATTTAGATGACAATCCAAAAAATAGACAGCGACCTGCTCATAATTATAGAAATTAAATAACGTTGTCACGGTGGGGAAGTACCTATCGAGAGCCTCGGCTTTTTTCCTGATATCAGTTGACAAAAGAACTGGAGTAGCATGTTTAGGAAGTCCATCCTGTTGCTGGATTTTCTCCCTCAGCCAAGCTTCGGCACCAATACATTCATTTAAAAACCTGAAGAAGAAGAGTGTCGTCAACCATTGAACCACATTTTATGATTGTGTCATCATGCAAACACGAGCAAGCGTGCACCTTAGGGAGGCGAGAATGAAAAAGAACTCAAAGAAAAACAATACACATAGAAAGAGTGAAAAATAAAAGATCATATTTTTTAACTCCTCACACACTAAAATGTCAACTAATTAACTCATGAAACAAAATCTTTGATGATGATCTATTTTTTCTTTCTAGAAAAGATCAAAAAATAATTATGTGTTTGCATTCCACAAAATCACCCATAATGCATAATTGTAGCTAAAAATGCATTATTTATAGGTTACGAAATTGCTTATATGGCATTACATGCATAACATATTTAATATTCTTTTTACAACAGAATTTTCTAGAGAACTAAAAACATTCGTTAAACTGAAATTTAAAAAGCTTAAGTTTAACCATACATTTGAAGTCCTTTCATTCTTGGCCTAGCTTCTTTCAAGAAAGAGATTCTCGAAAAACCATGTACAACATTCTTTAATTGTATAACAGATACAATGATAAATGTTCTTTCTTTTCTTTATTGCACGAGGATCTCCAACAAATTGGTAGAGTAAATTAAAACAAAAGAATCACTACAGTCAAATGAAGAACAAAAACCTCAACAATTTTAAGAGAAAAGAAAAGGAAACAAAGGGAAAAATTTGAAACCGAAACATACCTCAAAAATCAAATTCACTTCAATCGAAACATGCTACCAATTCTCCGAGAAGCATTATGCATTTGAAAACAAACTCCAGCCAAGTAGTGGACGAGAACAAGCCAAAAGTGCACTAAACAACAGATAACACAAAAATAAGGAAATTATTGCTCGTTAAATAAACAATCCCATAACAAAACTAAAAATTCATATATTTTTGGCTAATATACAAATATGTACATAATCATGCAAAAAAGAGAAATTGGAATAATGTTTAAATCAAGGGAATTCCCTTCTACAAATGAAACTGAGTTGCATTGTAAGTGTCCCTTAATATGCCTTATTCAGAAAAAGATCACACGAATAAGCTTGCCATTAAATATAGCTTGTAATCAGAACAAATAGTGCTGGAAATATCATTAAGGAGGCAATATGAAACTCGTAACAATGCGGGAATGCAAAATTGGGTCTAAAATATTCGTCTAAAATATTCTTCAACCTCAAAATCATCTATGTTAAACTTATCTATATAAATATAAAAAGTAACAGAAATTATCAAAGCTAATCCAATTGAGGGCGTGGTAGCTACTACACAAAGCTAGTCACAGACGTATAAAGAAAATACCCATTATAGCAATTAAGATTTAGCGAATTCATAATAAAATGAGACCTCTAAAATTTCAAAGAGCAAACTTTAATTTCCCATGAGATTCAATGAGAATCAGCCTATCCGAACCTTATTAATTTTGGAAGACAATAATACTAACAAATAATGGAAATATAACAGCACACAAGCAATATCTTTTGCTAAAGAAATCCATGCTTATTCCTGATAACACCAAATAGCAAACCCATTTAAACAATTATAGAAAAAAGACCTGAAAAGAAAAAAAGTCTTCCATGTAATTGTCCCAATAATTCTTGGAAGGTTGTTTCATTGTGATAAACATTACACCAAAGCGATCCATGGTACCTTGAACCTGCATATTTCACCCCAAAATAAACATTATACAATAAAAATCTGAATAAAAAACCTCACTCGTTACAGTCAAAATCACTGATGCAATTGCCCATTTCCAGAACCTTGGCTTGTTTTTGATTTTCTCCTCCGTTAAGATCCTTCCCAAAATTTGCAAAAACTAAGGAAAAAAATAGAAATGAAAGGGTTTTCAAAGAAAATACCCGAATCTCCAAGTAGTGGGGTCGCTCGATCAATCGACGTCGCGAGTCAGAGGTGAAAGGTGCAAAAGACTCAGAAAATGGCTATGAAAGAGTTTGTGTGATGGAGATCTTCAAGAAATTTGTGTTATGGAGAAAAGCACGTCTGGCAATTTCACCAAAGTCGGGACTCAGCTTGTGAGAAGAAAAAGACATGATTCTAGGGTATGCGTAAGAAAAATGAAAGGAAAATGAAGGGACGACGGTAGGCTTAAAGAACCAGACGGACTGAGGTCGATGATGGATCTGTAATTCCTGATCTCCACCGGATTTGTGCGTGGATGGATGTGACGTGGATGGATGTGCGCGGAGGAGGCGATTTAGGGTTGGAAATTTGTAGGTGTGGGTATACAGACGGGAAAGAGAAAAAGAGGTTATTTTGTAAATGATCAAAACGACGCCGTGTTGGGCGTTGTATGAACAGTGTCCGCAAACCCACTCTTATATGTTATTAGGATTAGGATGTACATTAACATTTCTTGCCGCGCAAGTAAATACCGCACTCCCTCGTACACCCTACCCCATTACCGTACAAACGCGTCTCTAATTTCCGGACTTGAAGTAGCAATAAAAACAAGTTATCGCTGGTAGTTAATTCGAGATTACATATCCGCCAATTAAAATACCCTATAATCACCCTTCTTCTCGTCATATTCACACCGCCGCCTGATTTTCTCCTCTTTTGCTCGTCGGATTTTCGCAATTTCTACTTCTGTTCTCCCACACTTGAAACCCTAGCCCGAAATACCATAAGAACTTCCCTTTTGGAGCTTGGTTTCATACATAGCTAAGAGGTAGTATTTTTTCTCCGTGTCGAATTGTTTGTTAGAATACGTGTCTGTACTGATAGTTTCTTCTCTTATCCACAGGTTATATATATGTTATTTATTCGATTTATTATGAATTATTAGTTTTTCTTGCTATGGAATTGTGTGAAAATCGAACTAGAATCTATTTCTTCAATTGTATGTGAAATATTGGTTTTGAAACCCTAGTTTTCCCGATTCCCCGGTTTTGATGTTTATATTACTCGTTTTTTGAGAAATTTTTTTATTGTTCTGTTCTGTAGATGAATAGTAGGGATGAAAGAGTAGAACGAATAACACAAATGTAGTTTTTTCCTTTTCAATCTTTCTTCCCAAAATTGTTAGTCTTTATTTTTTCTTCTTTCTTTTTTAGTTTAGGGGAAAATGTGTCTTGAACATGGAGGCCGTGCCTAGTAGTTAATTAAATTTTTAGGTTCTATTATGTATCATTGTTCTTTTTTCTTTTGTTTTTGATTTTTTTACACTTATTTACTATTTTGGATTGTTGCATCGTTGTTTATTTCTTAGATTGTTTTGATGTTTCTGGCTGCAAGAAAGCCTGTGTGCTTGTTTTCTCATTTGCATGTCTTGTTAGTGCTTTCTATTGAGAGGTTCTACAAGATACATGTGGTCTGTGGTGCTAGCCTGGCTGATATTTCCTGTGTCATAGTAGAATTGAACAAATTTCATTCTTTTTTAAAGACAAATAGATGTTATAAAAGCCTTGTGCTAGCAAAAAAAGAAGTAAAGAAATAACAAGGACTTGTTCTCACTTGTGTTTCTCTATTGAATCTGGTAGTATAATTTTTAGCATTAATGTTTTTGAAGCATCTGGATTGGGTGTTTATGATGTAATTTCTTGACCTGCACTTCTCTATTCCAGATGGCGCCGCCGACTAAACCCCTTACAAGTGAAGCTATTGCTCTTACAGAGAAGAAAATAAACATGACATTAGGTGGGAATATTGGCATTCGTGCATCCTGTGGCAATTATTGGGGTTACTTCTTGTAATAAGTTACTTATACTCTGCTATTTTTAACTTCAGATGATATTATCAAACTGTCCAAGACTAATGTAACGAAACCTAAGAAGCAAAGAGTTTCAGTAAGAAATGCCCCTCTGACTTTTAGTGTTTATTTGCTTGCTTGACATGCAGTTGTAAGTGCCTGATTCTAATATTTTTCTAATTGATTCCTACAGAATAGGGATCAAAAGTTTGTTAAAAATGCTGCCCAAGATAAATCAGCAAAAGTTCAGAGGTTCATGGACACAAGGTCATCTCTTAGACAGGTATATTACTAGCAAAGGAGTTTTTCCCCTTCTTTTTGGGGGGAGAGGTCAAAGTTGTACTCCTTTTACTTGCTTCGCTTAATTTGGTCTGTAATTTATTATTTTTCTTCTGATAGGGTGCTCTTGCTCGGAGGAGATCAAACTTTCAGGGAAATCAGTTTCCTTTGGCAACTGAGGCTGCGAGAAAGGCTGCTGTTGCTCCTATTCACAACAGAGCTTTTAATCAGAGCAGGCCTGTTAATAATTAATTTCCCCCTTTGGGGGAGAGGTCAAGTTGTAACTTGCTTCGCTTAATTTGGTAGTCAATTTGTTCCTGGTTAATATTGTAGTAAACCTGTTTCAAGAATATTAAAGTACTGGTTCACGTGTCCATGATATTAATTGTGGAGTTAGGTTAATGTAATTTATGTTTGACTCTGGTGCAGGTAATTTGCAGTTCTTTGTTGATGACTGCGCCATTTGCCTCAGCTTTTTGTGAATTTCCCAAAGCATTTGGAACTCCTTTATTTGTTTGGGTGGGAGGGCATTGCCTGGGTGCTTATGAGTGTTTAATGTTGAACTTTTGACATGAAAGGATATCCTTTAAGCTGTGCTGTTTCTGTATGCTGGAAGTTGGTTTTTGATTGCATGATGTGTAGAAAGTTTTATGTTACATTTTGGATAGCTGTTGAAGAAAATGAAAAATTGCTTTGACATCTTAGGGCTGGAGAATAAATTTGACTAATGGGAGCTAACTGTAAGCAAAGAAGGTTGCGTGCATATCGTATTATTTGCGGTTGTGCATTTAGTTGGTTGTCAATCCAACATTGAATGGATCATACTTGTGTATCCATCTGCTGCTGTTATTTGGGTACTGCTCTGAAGCTAGCTAGCATTACTGGAAGATATGTGTGTCAGTTGACTCGTTTTTGAATCTTCGTCGTATCTGAAGTTGTAATTCCTTGGTGATTCTGAGAGTTTGTTGTTTGGACGATTCTTTGGCAATTGATACTCCGATTGGCTTGCAGTAAGTCCAGTTGATTAATTTATGCCATTTTGGCGATTGTGCTCCACAATTGAGACTACTGTAAATGTCCTACGTGATTGGAAGCAAAGTTGAACAGAACACTGGGCTTGCTGCCATCTATGGTGATAATAGTCCAAGAGAATATGACGTGTTACCTGTCCAATTTTTATGTCTTAGATGATGGGTGTTTGTGATTTGTACGAGTACTGTATTATGGTTCCTTCAGTCAATACTTGTATTTGATATGATGTGATTAAATGTGAGTCTTTGAGGCCCCTGAACATTGCAACTTGTGCACAAGATGATCGGTTGGACTACATTTTGGAGGCTAGTTTGTACATGCCATCTTGTTAAGTGATCTTTTGCAAGGTTTAAAGCAGCAAGGGCTCTTGAATTTGTCATAGTTGAATCATGTGACGATCATGCCAAAATTTTGGCACTTCTGGGGGGTGGAACCATGTTACGTACCAAGTTCAAAGTAGTTTCGCATTGTCGTGGAGCCTTTTTCTCTAATGTTGGGTAGAGCAAAAATGTTTAAATTTATAAAAGATGAAGTGCTTCGCCTTGCGTCCTGGTATGACTTGTCTGATCCTTTTTTTGGTTTCGAATGACAATATATAAAAAGCGATGGTAAGAATTCGTTGCTGTTCCCAGTCATGGATGATTGCCTCCAATGTTTATTCAATGTGTCTCATTCCCTGCTTCGAGCCTTTTAGCTGACACTTTGATTTCAGTTCTTTAATTATAATTTTTTTTTTTGTATGTGTGCAGGGGTTGGGCCCCAGCTGTTCAGAAGAACGCTGCAAATGGAGGTGGCTTTACCTTGAAGGTATAATTCTTTATATCCATAAACGGTGAAGAGTAGGGCACGTGCCTTTGGGTTCCTGTTTCCAGCCTCTGGGGATAGTTGGACACAGATAGGGGTTTTACAGAGTTTGACTATTTGCAACAAAGATCTGTTATGAAGTGTTTGAACATAAAACTATTGATGTTTTGAAAACCTTTTTGATAACTGTCTGAAGAAATTCTAGTTATATTAACTTGGGTCTTGTCAAAATTGTATATTTCCTGTTAGGTATAGATTTTGATATTTGATAATCAGTTTTGAGGCAGTTTGGTCTTCAGGGAAGTTGCTTAAATTTTTCTATAATGATGAGACGTGTTCACATGCAGAAACAGAATCAGCAAGTGAAGGTAGTGCCCAAGCAGAGGTCTAAAACGTTAGACTCATTGTTTGCAAACATGAAGGAGCAAAGGATGAGGGTCTTGTCTCGGCAGAACAATGGCCCGAGAAGAAATGGAGGCGGCCAGCCTATGGTGCCTTGGGCAAGAGGTCGTTTTGGCAATTGATACTTGCTCTGCCCTGGATATGCTGTGACTTGACACTTATGGTTGCATGTGGAGAAATGCTTGTACTTATTTTTATTATTTTTTGTTTTGAAGTTATTGGAAACTAGGACCGTCCAGAATGCTGTATTTCAACAAATAGTACTGTGATAATTCTATTGCAGTTTGCGTATTATCTTTCGTATTGAATGGCATTTCTTTGTTACCTCTGTATCTCATTCTCTGATAATTAAATGACTCAGGTATCGATCTCTTTTATGTATATTATATTGTTGGTTTGCAGAAAAAAATCTGGCATCTGATCTTATTATTCGTACCCATAAATGGTTGTGGACACCGAAAGCACATGGCATTCTTGGTTCTACGGTAGACAGAATCTTTTGTCTTTGGTTTTATGTGAGAAACTGAGATTGTTCTAATGCTGTAGGAGAATGAAAAGAGTGATGTTACTTGTACATTCTTACTTAGAGCATCTTCAATGCTAGTTTCTATTTTGAATGTCCTGTGGTGATGAGGTTGAGGGGACAACTAATGTGGCAACATTTATAGTAGAAGGATGTTCAACAAGATGTCTACTTTTAGATGGTTTATTAGACATTTTCTACAATAAATGCTGCCATATTGTGTTTATCACTTTCATCTATTTTTCTCTCTTTCCTCATTTTTTTTTCCTCTTGCCGTGTAGATTTTTGAGAAGATCTCTAGCATTGGAGATGCTCTTAGATTTACACTTACACTTGTTTATGTGACAGCATAAAATAATGAAAATAAAATTTAAAATAATATTTTGGTCAAATGTTTCACTCTTAAATTTTACTGCCACATAAGCAAGTGTAAGTGAGAATGTACATGTTTCATTATTCGAATGAAAAATATATAAAATTATGAGGTGGGGATGTCTCTGTGTTCCGACAACTGTATCACACCTTATTTGGTGGAATTTTTGCCACGGGCGCAAACGTTGGAAACTCCCAGCCAATTTTTTGAAGCTGTGGCAAAATGGTGGGGATGACTACAGGGATTCCGAACCTGACGAAGCCGAGGGTAGCAATGAGAGTGACACTCTTCTTGCTACCCATCAAAAACTCAAACACCAAAGAATGTGTAGTTCATTTTCAAACCATTAATTGTTTATATTGGTCATTTTCATAAATAAAGTGGAATAGACACGTTAATCAACTAGAAGATAAATACGCGAATTAGAAATAATTAATTAGATGATATGGAATCCAACTTTCAGACATATTAATTAGCATTACTTTTTTTGTCTTAACAGATAACAAATAAGAAAGTATCTGATGAAGTATCATGTAAAACTTTCCATATAATCTTTCTAAGTACTTCTTAAAAAATTCCAGCCTAGATTTATACGTCTTGCTTTGTCTTTATAGTTTATATACAAATCCAATGCAACCTGTTTACATCGAAAGTTAGTACCTAGGCTGCAGTTGAAGAAGACTTTCCTTATTGTCCATCGAAAACTTAAACAGCAAAGCATGTATAATTCTTATCATTGAAGTAGTTCTATAATTCAAGCGGGATTCTCTTGTTCGATTGTTCAAGAATTTGGATTTTGCAAGGGTTTTTTTGAAAAGAGATATAGCTAGATGTCAAAAAACTATGACAATTAGGAAAGACTTGTGGAAGATGCTTAAGAGAGAAAAACTGTGACAACTTGCGAGGGAATCAAGTTCCAGCTCCATATCCTCTACGTTCATATCAGAACTGGCAACTCCGATTCATGATGATCATAATTTTCAACTCGATTCTTCTTCAAATGCAGTAAACAAAAAGGATTTGGAGGAATTTATCTGATTGTGAGGACAACATATAGAAATTAGAGAATCGTGTAGCATATGCAACCAAGAAACAGCAGTATTTCAGGCTTTGAGACACTCCTACTTTACTTGGACGCATTAAGGTAATATACCTCTGTGTGTGTGTGTTTATCATTAACTAGTATACTACTTATCGGTGAAATTCGACCGTAAAAAAATAAATAGAGATTGATAAGAGGAACAAAGTTGAGAATGAAAGATTTGGAGAAGAATAGTGAAAAGAAAGAGAAGTGGGAAGGAGAATTGAGTAAATTGAAAAAAAAAAAAAAAAATTGGAGAAGGTGAAGACAGACCTAAGTATCTATTTTGGGTAAGTGGATATGAAAATCCCTACACTTCGTAAAGACTCCAGGTCTCCATCCCTATTTTTGCTTTTAAATTTCATTCGGAAATTGCATACACATTAAAAGGCAAAATTTATTATATAATGTGCAGATTCTCAATGGTGGCAGAGTTTAGAATTGTTAGGAGGCTTGATATCCGAAGGAAGATCAAAACATTGTTCTGGAAAACTCGTTATGGAGCTTATCTTGTATTTAAATTAGGCAAAAATATCAGGGGCCTCGGATCTGCAAATGGGATAATCAAGTTTGTTAAATATGATGAAGTGTTGATGCCGAGAAGTGAGCTACTATTGTGTACCTTCAACCGAATAAGGATGGAAATGGTCAGACTACTGTAAGGAGACTCGATGGATGGATGGATGGATGGATAGAATTGAGAAAGTTCTATTATGATCTAAGAGACAATGGTCCAGTGGAAGCGCGCTTATTGGGCAATAATTTCAATACGAAGGTGGACATCATTGTTGCAGGGATGGAGTTGCGCATGAGAGGTGATACTAGAGAATTCATGCGCTACGACTGGGTTTGTTCATTTAAAAGAAAATGTGAGAAACTGAAGAAAAGGGATCTTTTCAAACCTGAGGGTTTATGGATATGCATGAAAAATAACAAGAAATAAGAGACTTCAGGCTTTCTGTGTGGGGGAATTTGATACTATGTATTAAATTTTCTTCGTTAGAGTGTTGTTTAAAACAGACAAGTGTGGAATTTGATTGTTAATAAACCTTGTTGCAAACCATCTTTATCATATTTAACAAACATTACATAATTACATCCCATTTGCTTATAAAAAAAGGCATTTATGTTTCTATCTTTCCTCTGATATCAATCATACAACACATCTTCTCAGTTGTTTCATCAAGGTCAAAGGCTCTGCCTTTTTCTTTCTTTTAAAAAAAAAAAAAAATTAAATCAGTGATATAACACAGATTAAAGAAACAAGGCAAGAATTCAATAAAATAGTTCTCTAAGAAAGGCAACTTAAGGGTGCAATAGTCTACAGTTGCATCCAATTTACATTAACCAGTACTGTATTTCCAGTCTAATCATAAATTGCACGCTACAAATTATGGTCTAAGGACATTCCACCACAGGACACAATACTCAGGCACAGGAAATGACTGGACATCTTGAGCATTCTCGGAGAACTAAAATGCCATGATCAAATTTCACTTCACTTCACAAAAACGCCCTTTTTTCAATTTGGTTTCGGGATCTCGGGATCGAAAAGCGCACATCAAAGTTTCATCAACACTCATAATTGCACCAGCATTATCGTATTCACCACGAAAGTTGGGAGAGCGAAAATAATAAAGTAACTCAAGAAAGAATTCATGTCAACCTCAAAGAACTCATATCCATCTTCCACGACCTCATGAGTACGACATACAAGGTCCAAATCATGCTTTGTTAGGAACTCAGTTACCTTATCTGGACCAAAAGTGTATGAGACCCCCCTATCGTTCATCCCCCAACCTTTAACTTCTCTACTAGGATCCGACCAAAGTAAGTCGCAAAGCAAACCAGTGTCAGGAACATCAGTTGGACGAGGAATGTTCCTTATTTGATCCAAGTTTACTAGATCAGGAGAAAGACCACCATGCATACAAAGTATTTTATCATCAACAAGTGCAGCCACTGGAAGGCAATTAAAACAATCAGTAAAGACTTTCCATAGTCTCACGTTGAAGCGACGTTTACACTCATCGTAGAATCCATATATCCTATTAATAGAAGCACATTCATGATTTCCTCTTAATAGAAAGAAATTTTGGGATATTTGATTTTGTAGGCAAGAAGGAGGCAGATTGTTTCTATACTCTGTTTGCCATAGTCCACATATCCCCCAAGAACAAATAATTGGCCTCGGGAGGGAATCCCCCATATTCGAAAAGCCTTAAAAGATCTCCGTACTGCCCATGAATGTTGCCACAGATCTTCATGGGAGCTTCAAGCTCAAGGAGATTAGGCTGTGAAAGAAAGATTTCACGTGAGACAGTGCAGAGTGCGCGGATCTCACTCTCTAACAGCTGCACCTGCCGCACAGTGCTCGTATGCCGGGAGTGCAATAACCGGTCGATGATGTCATCAAGAATGGCAGGCTCTATCCCCTGTCCATTTGCCGCCTTCTTTTCCCCCCTCTTTCCTTGGATTCCTAAAAGTCCCTAATATTCAAACACAAATAACAAACCATTGATTCCACAATAATGACTTCATAACTCTGTCTTAGCATTTTGTTCTTTGATAAGTAAGAAGCTTGATAATTATCAGAATAATATTTTTATCAATTTTTAATAAAAAAAAAAAAACACACACACACACACAGATATTACCATTTTGCTTCCAAGCCAATTTACAGTAGTGGAATTATAAGCATCAAGTTGAGGATTCTGCTCCTGTAACGAAGGATCTGGCCCGAATCTGAAACTAGAGGATATGGAGCTGAAACTTGACTCTCTTGAGTCAGATAAAGCAATTTCCCTGTCTTTTCTCTTGAAGACAGCCTACATGGCCTCTCCCAGGTTATCATAATTGTTAGAGATATCTACGTAAATCTCTTTAACAAAAATCTTACAAAATACAAAATCTGAAACGATTGAATAAGAGAACTCCACTTGAATTGTTGAATCTTAAACAAACACGAAAGATCTGAAATGGGTTATTAATTGAATCATACACCCTGCAGTGGAATACGATTGCTAAGAAATTTGGAAAGTCAATGTAGGGCAGCTAGCTGCAGCGGTATAATTAGGAATTTTTTAATTGTTTATTTTATATATAATAATCTGGAATCCTCGAGGAAACTTGCAGGAAATTTCTAATCAAATTTAATGCCCGATTAATTAAAACACATATAAATAAATATATAAAACAAGACTTAATTAATTGTTGGAAGTCTACTTAATTTTGAGAGGAAAGATCTGGACCCCGTCACGGGGTCCAGATGGATTTCCCGTCTGGGAAAGCCCCACCCCCACTCCCTTGCAAAACCACCCACCATATTTAATGTAATTACCCCCCCCCCCCGCACTCCACCCCACTCCTGCTAAAACCCACCAATCATATGTAATAACCCCCCCCCCTCCCCACTCCACCCCACCCCAACCCAATCTAATCCAACCCCACTCCCCTCATTTATTTATAATTTAACCCCTACCCTCTACTTTTTCATTTATTTATACTTTAACCCCACTTTCTTCAATTCTCAACATATTTATTTATCACCAAATTTATATCCAAATTATTAATATAATTAAATTTATTAAATTAAAAATAAAATTTTTTATTATGATATTCATTGTATTTGTTTATTTAAAATATAGAGGAAAGATCTGGACCCCGTGACAGGGTCCAGATCGATTCTCGTCTCACTGTGTGTCAATCACGCAGCATTTAAAAAAAAAAATTTGGCCCCACTCGATTTACGTAACAAAAACAGCCCAACCCCCTCCAAACCGCAAAAAACCCCACCCCGTAACCCCCCAACCCAACCTTTTTAGCTTGTCCACCCCCCCGGACCGATTCATTGCGATTAAAAATGGTGAAGGAAATTGAACTTGGGTGAGTACGAAGCCTTAGTCGAGAGGTTTTCCCCCCAAACGTTTTGGCCCCCACCCCACAACCCTTTTCATATTTTTCAAAAGCTAGTAATAAATTATTAATTTGTTTTATTTTTGTTTATTTGTCCAGATATATTTTTTGTATTTTACAAGTTAGTGGTAACATTATTAATAATTTATTATGTTTTTTTTGTTATTTGCACATATAATTGATGTATTTTATTTCGATAAATTTTTGTAGGGATAGAATTTGAGAATGGTGATAATGTGTATGTTCCTCAAGTGACTATCAGTGTCATTCTCTACGTTGGTCAAGAATTTGAATCATCCGATGAGACATACAATTTTTACAATTAATATGCACGCGAAGTAGGATTTAGTACGCGAATAGAAAACAGTAAGTGAGAGAAAATTGTATTATGCGTCGGACCTACAGCACTCGCAGGATCCGTCGGACCCACAATACGCATATTATGCGCTGGACTCACAGTACACGTATCATACACCGGACCCACAATACTCATATCATGCGCTGGACCCACATTACCCATATCATGCTCCGGATCCACAATACTCGATCACAGGCAGTTGTAACAATGCATCATATTCTCTAGACCCACGGGAGTATGATGCACGCTTTAACTCTCGTCGTTAATTTATTATTTCTAATGTAATATTACTTTCTTCGTTGTATGTGTAAATTTTCAATTGGAGCAACTTTATTATGTACGTTTTATTTATTTTTATTTTTTAAGTAAAATTTCATTTGTTACTCAAATATAAACTAATTAATTAGTCTCAATGTAATCTTAATAATAAAAATAAAATTCACTATATTATTTATTATATGATATAAATAATATATAACTTAATGAAAATTAATATGTATTATATTTTAAATAAACAAATACAATGAATATCATATTAAAAAATTTTATTTTTAATTTAATAAATTTAATTATATTAATAATTTGGATATAAATTTGGTGGTAAATAAATTTGGAAGCCTGTGAATTGTATTTATTATTATTTTCAATACAATAACGGAAATTGGAAATAAACATAAAAAACATTTATAAAGTCTAATTAATTGTGGAACGCCATGGATTTCTTTTTTATATAAAGGCAAAACAAACTTTCATATAATATGATTGTCAACGGCGGGCAAAATAAATAAGAAATACAATCGGCTTATTTATGAGCTATCGCCTATCGAAGATAGTGTCGTAAAAGAAGTTCATATCTCTAGGTACAAAATTGGAAACCACGGTTAAGGTCCAATTTTGCGGGTTAGTTGTTTTTCTTTACACCCCGAATTAATAGTGCAAATTCATATCTTCAGTCAGATTGATTATTCATATCTTGATTCTTGTAGTTCCAATTTCAAATTAATGCATATAGTAGAATGCCAAAACAAAAACCAAGATCTGCTTGCCCCTATCGAGCACCGAGCACATAACTAGAAGGTCGAGTGAGAAGTCCTATTGCCAATGAAAGTCAGCACAATAGGTAAGGCCTTGAGGCGAACATAGAGCAACACGAAGGTTCTGGTGTGTAATTGTTCAATGTGCGTTGTGTAGCTAGATGAGTCTCTCATATTGTTGACTAATCGAATCCCAGATTGTTGAGGGGTCAATAATATTTTTGTATTTTCCTATAGTCCTATGTCAAGAGTCTTGTATAAATATGACTGCCTTGTACATCGTTTTTAAATGCTATTGAATATATGTCTGTATATGCAAGCACGCACAATTTAATTGGACTTTTGCTAGTAACATATTTTTCTCACCGAGTGTACTTACTAGACATGTTTATTAAGTACGAGAAACAACAAAATAGTAGAAAATTCTTTTTTTCCCTTTAATACTGTCTAATACTTACATTCCACCTTACCCAAAAAGTCAATAATGTTTTGATTGGAATTTTACTAAAGTGTTTATATGAGATTATAAAGTTCTCTTAAATTTGTTTGAAAATATCCATTTTTAATGTAAATTGACAAAATTCATTTTTCTTTGAAAGAAACCCAATCTTAGGAAGCTTATTAGTAGGTAGAAACTCAATCATCGCAACAATGAGGATATGGCCCACCTTCATTGTTTAAATCTTTTTTTCCCATTCTCAGATATTTTGTAAAACAACCCGCCTCCACTGCATCATCGTCTCCTTTATCATAAATTTTCCCAATTCACAGCAAGCTGTCCATTTCCAGATCTTACCGATTGAAGGTGCAAAGTAGTTGCTCACTTTTCGGCATCACCATCTTTATTGTATTTAGCAAATTTGATCATCCAATTTTCTGATCTAAAACCCCTGAAATACAAGATAAGCTCAACAAGGAAAACAGCATTTATGTTTCTGTCTTTTCTCAGATATCAGTCACATAACACAACTTCTCAGTTGTTTCATCAAAGGCTCAACCTTTTTCTATCATTTTTCAACTTAAATCAGTGATATAACATAGGTCAAAGAAACAAGGCAAGGATTCAATAAAAGAGTTTTCTAAGAAAGGCAACTTAGCAATGCTGCAATAGTCTACAGTCGCATCGCAATTTACATTAACCAAGTACTGTATTTCCACATTTGAATCACAATACTCAGGCACAGGAAATGACAGGACATCTAGAGCATTCTCGGAGAACTAAAATGCCACGATCAAATTTCACTTCACAAAAAAACCTCATTCTTTCAACCAGTTTCGATCTGAAACGTACACATCAAAGTTTCATCAACACTTATAATTGCACCAGCATTATCGTATTCACCACGAAAGTTGGGATAAGAAAATATTGTAACTAGCTGTCTGTCAGCAAAGAATTCATATCCATCTTCCACGACCTCATGAGCACGACATACAAGGTCCAAATCATGCTATGTTAGGAATTCAGTTACCTTATCCAAACCAAAAGTGTATGAGATCCCCCTATTGTTCATCCCCCAACCTTTAACTTCTCTACGAGGATCCGACCAAAATAAGTCGAAAAGCAAACTAGAGTAAGGAACATCAGTTGGACGAGGAATGTTCCTTATTTGATCCAAGTTACGTAGATCAGGAGAAAGACCACCATGCATGATAAGTGCATTTTGTGCACTTGTTCGGGCTTTAAAACTAAGCTTCTATCCCGTAATTTTATTGATTTTATAATTAATTTAGTGTATTATTCTTTCTATTTCAGTTTTGGACCGTTTATACGCAATTGAAGTAGAATAGATGGAAAGAGCAACAATTTGATGAAATTGACGAGTAAATGAGAAAAAGTTGAGTTTTTGAAGTGAATATCAAGAGCCAAACATTGGAAGATGAGGAAGAAGATAAAATCAATAAGTTTTAAGGTGTGTTGGAGTGACAATGAAGAGTTGAAGTAAAGAATCAAACACGTGAAAGTTAAAGAACCGAATTGAGAAACTACCTACCGAGGCATGTGGAGAAATTCGAGCACAATTTTTGATATTAAAATATTCACAAGAAAAATGATATACCATTAGAAAGATAATTGAATTATGATCCAACACTTTTTACGGATCTCAATTTGGAGTTTCCTATAAGAAATTATGGTCGTTTGAAAACTGCATAGCAGAAATTCTAAAGCTGGGCGAAGCCCAACTTCATGGAACAACAGCACAAAGCAAAAACGAAGCCTGGGCAATCGCCCAGTGTATTTTCTTAAAAACCAGATTTTGTTGCCTTTTTGAGTTCGACTCCAATTAGGAAACCTTTTAAGACGCGATTTTAATGATTTTTTGGGATTTCTTTGGGTACTATTATGGAACTATATATATGAGTTCTTAACTCATAAATTGGGAGTCGAATTATTGGAAGAATTCAAGAAGAGAAACAAGAATGAAGATTGAACAAAGATCAAGATCTACTCTTTTGAGTTTTCTTCCTATCTGGGTGATGGCGTTTATATTTTCTTTTTGTTTTTTTTTCTTAGTATGCTAGGCTAGATTATTTTGTGCTAGGATCATGATAAAACTTATATCATGACTTTTAATTCTTTAAACCTAGTTTTTTATATTCAAACATATTTTTAATTTTGAATAATTGATATTGATTTCATTTTCTCTATAACTATATGTGCAATGGTTGTATGTGGCTTATTTTACCATTGAGAGATTAAAAATAAGTTAAACATAGTATCAATTATCGTAGAGTCTGATAGAGGATAGAAGTATATCGCTATACTTTACGTGATCTTTAAGTATTCACAAATTTTAATGCATTCTTGAATGTTCGCATCGTCATAGAGATATAGTCGGGGTCACATATATGGGTATGTTTAATTCTACTCGAGAGAGATTGTTAAACAAATTAGAAATATTAATCTTCATAATTAAATTATGTTATTAAATTCAAAGGTTCGGGTTAAAGGGGATTGGTATAAGTGGATTCGGGATCCTAGTACGATTTTCTTTTTCATATTCAAAGTAATTCAGCATAAACTCAATCTTTTATTTGTTTAAATTATAATTAGTTAATTCTTTTTAAGTTAATAATCTAATTAGTTCTTAAGTAACAAAACTTCAAAAGTTAATTTAATTCGGTTAAGGTTAATTTAATTTTGTAGAGCTATCTAAATTTTTGTGAGTACGATACTTGGACTCTAATCTGTAACGTCCCGAAAAATTTCATGTCTAAATATTTATTGTATATTTATATACTTCAAGTTCAAAAGATCAATTTCTTTAAGAATTGAAAATTTTCTTTGGTGTATGATGTTAAAAAGTAGAGATAAATGTGTAAATTAAGTTTTAAAGACCAAATTAGAAGAAATTGAAGTTGGAATATTAGGACCAACTTAGTCATACTTTGATAGTTGAAGGCAGGAACCAAAATTTGGAAAACTGGAAAATTTGTATAAATAACAATTTTACCATTGTATTCGAGCCTATTTTATAAGCATTCTGTGAGTAGTACGTTAAAGTATGGGCGATGCATGTTATACCACATCGAAGTTCATGTTGAGACCTTCGTTTTGATATCAAATTTATAGACTTTTTGAGTAAGGATGAGCATTAACACGGTAGGAATGTTAGAAGACCTCCTGCGCCAAATCCTTCTTCTTCTTCAAATAACCCTAATCCTAAAAATTGAACCAAAGTTGAACCAAAGTTAAGTGAAATCTGGAATTTTGGCTAAATGTAAAATTCTGTGGTCAAGCAACCTACTTTGAGTGGGTCGTACGAACAGTCGAATGATCGTTCATATTGCATGTGTATGCATTACGAAGCCCATGTTATATCACCTCGAAGTTCATAGTAACTAGAACTGGCAAGTGTAAAATTGTGGTTAAGCGACATAACGGTATGTAATAGAATTTAAATAGCGGTATAAAGTTATCTCGGTTTGGATCTCGTTAGGACCCTCAAATATTGACTCGAATATGGCATCTCAAACATGAAAATCTGCCTATTTTTCTATTAAAATAATAAATTTGGGGACACTTATCAAAAAGTAATCTTGACTTCTTAGGGGATGTTTGGTATAACTTAAAATCAAAAAATAAATTAATCCAATAGCTCGATACTATATTCGTATGAAATAACGAAATTTAGACAATCAAACATTAAATAAGTAGAATCATGGAAATAAGAAATAACAAACAAACCCTAAGGCTCATTTAACTTTCCGTATAAATAGAGCACTCCAGCCTTTAATGAATTCACAGCAAAAAGAGGTGAGTAAAACATTTTATGTGTTCATTCTTAGGAGATAATTCTGTAGTAATTCATACTTTTAATCTTGTTCTTTCTTTACTTTTGATGTTTATGCTGGAATTTTAGAATTGTTGCTTAACCTATGCAAGAACTAAGAAATTTGCTTTAGAAATCTCTATTTATTTCTCAACTTTCTTTCTTAGAATTTCAGCAATAATATTTTGCATATTCTTACTATTAAAGTTGCTATTTTATGTAGTTAAACCAAAATTTCAGCCTTCCAATAGTGAGTTTTCTTACTCTAACATGATATTTTTACTTATTGAAATTAAGTAATTCAATTCCAGATAGTTGTAAGATTATAAAAGAGTGGATTAGTGCTTTGTATGTAGTAATTCATGAAGATTATGTCCAGCACTAGAAATTCTCTTTAGATTGTATCTTTATGATCAATTATAGAAAATTAATGTACTTAATTGTTACAAAGTTTCATATGATCTTAATCAAACTTTTTGTAATAGTTAGGTTGAATGGTTTTACTTTGAGTAAATATAATCCATCTTGATTGGAATTAAGAAATTTATGTGCACCAATTATGATCCATTCACTTCCTTAAGTAAATTTATGTTATAAAGACTTTCATTATGCATTTATTAAATGTTTAAGTAAGTACCTTACTTGGTTTTAGAATTTCTTTTAAAATGGATGTGGACTGTCCATATGTTTGTTAAATTTAATGATAAGATGCAAGTGAGTTGATTTAATTTAAAGTATTTCTCGGATTCGTGCTTCTAATATCTCGGATTCGTGCTTCTGGTATTCTGAATGTGTGCATCTAGTAGTCCTTTCACATAATAACATTCAGAAATTATGCATATTCTGATTATTGTTTCATTTAAGCATGATTATTATGTTTTATTGAAATGAAAACATGCTTGACAAGATTTGAGATATTTATGTGGATTCATGATCATTAAGAAGTCTTAATTTATGAGTAATGAAAGAATAAAATGAATCATGAATCATAATTAAGTCTCCTACATAGATGTACACCAATAGAGGTTGATTGCCTCATGGACCATAGGGTCCAATATGCTAAGGTCACTTGCCACAGGGCCATATGAAAGTTAAGGCCATAAGGCCGTTTATAAACTTCAAGCCATAGAGTTGTTTGAGGAGTTAAGGCCATAGGGTCTTTGGGATCCCAAATGAGCAAAGAGTTGCCCTAAGAATGTATAGTGACTTTAGTGCTATTTTAAGCACAAAGTTTGAGATCTTGGTATACAAGTTTCTATGTATGGGACATGTCCAAAGACAAGATAAAATTTGGTTGCATATGCATTTTATATTCAAGCATGTAATTGGTTCATAGATGAATTGTGTGAACTAAGTTTACTTCAAGAACTCAGATTTTGTGATAAGCTGCCTTATGTTTTCTTCACATGTATATATAAATGTGGTGATTAATATGAAGATGATGTTTTCTTATGTTATTGGATGATTATGTATTGAATTTTATTTAAGCACATATGAGATTATAAGCTAAGTAATAGTTTATGAATTGTATGAATTAAATGATAACATATTCTTATCCTACGTGCTTTAATTGTTGTTTTACTCACTAAGCCTCACAGCTTATAAGTCGTTTTATGACTTTTTTTAGAGAATGGATAGACTATACATCGATGTGGTGAAGACTTGGAGTAGGACGTCCAATGATGGGAGGGAATTTCATATCATTACAAAAAGAGAAGTTTGGACTCACTTTTCGCAATGGCCCGGAGTATATGTTAAAGAAAGAAGTTATAAAACGGTTTTTTATCTATAACGCGATGTCAATGGAGCTTTTGAGGACTCTACACTTCATCACGTGAAATATGACCGTTTTATTTTGATTCAAACTCTTTTGAATATTCTCTTGTATGATAAAATGTTGTTTTTGGTTCTTTGATATAAATTGGGAAACATAATTTTGTAAATTTTAGAAATTCGATATAATTAGAAGAAAGAGGATCTCATGTACTACGTTTGTAGTCAAGTTTATAAATTATTATGTTTTGTACATTCTTAAAATTTTATTTCTAGTTTCAGTTTTAAAGTCTTAAAAATCGTATGTTATAAGTTTAATTTAATGAGTTAAGATAATGGACATATGCATGTTTGATTTAAGAAATCTCTCTCTCTCTCTCTCTCTCCTCTCCCCTCTTTGTTCTCTATTTTTTACCCCTCTATTTTATGCATAACTGCTAGAATTATTCGTCACATATATACATCATACTTTGGTGTTAATAGTTGAAACTACATCCAATAATTGATAATTTACCATGAAAGATAAAAATTTGAGAGTAAAAGTTCCCACAAGTAAATAGCTTTTCTATTAAAAAACAAGAATGGAATTTAGTGATTGAAGATTCATCTACTATTCTTCGATTCTTCTTTTTTTTCTCAACCACGGTGATGTACTCACTTTCAAATATGTGTTTATATTGTTCGAACATGACTTGCTAGGATTTTAATTAATGGACAATGATGTTACTTTTAATGCTTTAATTCTATTTTCTCGTTTTTTACTCCAAGTATGAGTTCATAATTGAGTATATGTTGTTGATCTTAATGCTATTTTGTTATTTGACCCATAATTTGATTCTTTGAGAATCATATTGATACCGAGATGTGAAATATGCATTATAGCTCAAATAAAAAATATTTATTTGTTGTTCGGGGTTGAAAAAGACAAAAGGATAATCATCGTCCGTGGTTTAAAATGTGAAAGGATGAAGATGGAATCAAGGTTGATGAGACATATTACAAGCAGATAGTGGAGAGTCTCATGTATCTCACTGCCACTCGACCAGATATGATATTTGTTATAAGTCTTATAAGTCGATACATGGCAAAACCAACACAGCTGCACCTACAAGCTGCCAAGAGAGCACTCAAGTATTTAAAAGGCATTGTCAACTATGAGATTTTATACAAGAAGGGAGGGGATGAAGAATTAATAGCATTCACAGACAGTGACTATGCTAGTGATTTGGAGGACAAGAAAAGTACTTCTAGGACATTGAATTCTGTGGATAAATAAAATGAGAAAGGATCCAACTTTTTAGGCTTTCCGTCATAAATTTCTAGCTATAACAAGTTTAACAATGGACTATGCAGAACATTATAAAGAGAGAAAAACATAGTCAAATTAATGAAATATATTCCTACAAAGATTTTGCACCAGCACATATCGAAAGAAGTTCAATTCTGAGTAAAATTTTCCATCAAGTTAGAAAAATTCAATGGCATTTTTACAGGGCCGGCCCTGAGATTTGGGGGGCCTTAGCCGAAAATTTAAATAGAGCCTTTAATAAATTGATATTGTAATTTTTAAACAGACTTACAAGCTAAAAAAAGGTACTTTTTTCTTATTCTTCACTGAATGAAAAAATGGTTGGAATTTATGTTAAACAATGAAACCTAATTTGTTGCACTACTCGGAGCTGAGTGCGGACCGATCTTTGTATTTGCTCAAGTAAGGGTGTTTTTCAAAATTTTGCCTTTGTAATTAAGTTGTTTTAGTATTTCATTATAATTAGGAACCTTCATTGGGTTATAAATCTTGTATTCTTTATTTTTCGCTCTTTTATTTATTTTTTCAATCCTAATAATTTTGAAAATAATTTTGATTCAAGATAAAGATTTCTAAAAAGAAAAAATTGCACGGTCTACAATTTAAAGACTAGATTAAAGTAGATAATGTAGATTAGATTTGAATTTTTTTTTTCTATTTAAGCTCATTTCACATGCAAATATGTTGATTTAAAAAAAAATGGGCCAAAAATTTTAGGCCCTGAATGGTTGGGGGGTCCTAGGCGGTTGCCTAGCCGCCTAGGCCAAGGGCCGGCCCTGCATTTTTAAACAGGTCAAAACTCCTTCAATCGACATTAGTTGTAGTATCATGTTTACTTCCTTGTGAAATAATACCAAAATTGGAAAAGAGAAGATCGTACCTTAACTTCCCATATATAAAATCAGTAATCTACTTAGAGCACACAATAAAACAAGCATCCACAAAGCATCTAGCATGGTAAGGAAAATTTCAAAGCCAATTAACACTTCCTATGAGCTATTGAGTGGATGTATGTCCAGGCAAATGCAATCATTATCCTCAAGTATTGTAAAAGGTCTTCACTGATTAATACTAAAGTGAATAATGTATGCTGTTATTGCCGATGCAGAAGAAAGTGTCCTAGAGAAAATGCATGAAATCAAAAAGAACTAAAATTAAATCCTTCAACCATAAGATATTTCAGGAGATTAATCCATAATGTGAAAATAGCACAGGCTCGCTCATGAACCCACTGAAGTTAGAATTTCAATAGACTTACGTTCCGCCAACTCCTCCAATGATTTTAGAGCTTACAAGATGAAATGGAAGCTCACAGATTCCAACCTGGTAACATATTCAAACTTATTCAGCCTAAACTTAATAATTTAGATCTTCTACAATTATTTTAAGTCATTTATGTACTTCAACCATACATAATGTATGAATATGAAATGCAATTATAACCACTTGCACAAATATGTATTAACTTAGAGAAGCCTTATTCTATATTCATACCTTAGCTCCATACTGTGCTGAAAATTGCGAGGCACGAACTCCACCACTGTCGGCTCCAATCACACAAAACAAATCAAAATCATAGTGAGTCTCCTCTCCATTGGGATTGCCTTTCTCCCCATCAATAAGCATCTTCCTTGCCATAATGATAATACTATATTCTTTTCAACCATACACACAATATCCACAGACAAATAGTATTAGAGCAACAAGCATGATAGAAGTGTATTTTGCAACAAGAGAAAAATTTCATTAAAATCAATCCATTTCCTTTGAGTGAATACCTTAGCCACTAATTTTGCTTTATACCTTACTCTATCTGAATTATGCTCTCTTTCTTTAATCTTATAGACCCATTTGCAATCTATAATTCTTTGGTCCTTTGGTTTATTAACTAAGGTCCAAGTTTTATTCTTTAATAAAGAATTCATTTCAATCTTGCATAGCATCAAGCCAAAACTTTGAATGTTTTCCAAGTCATAGCTTCTTAATAAGAGTTTGGTTCGAATTAATCAGATCTAAAGTAGTAAAGAAGGTTACAAAATCTTCATTATTTACTCTAGAAGAAGAAAATCTTATTCTTCTCACTCTATCCCTTACAAGTTGATAGTCTGTTGTTTCTTCTTGATCCTGATTTTCATTTATATCCTCTTCAGGCTGAATAGTCTCCACCTCAGTATGAGCTTTTTGTATAGTTTCATCATTACTTTGTAAGTTCAAATCTATTTGTTTGACAAAACTATCTTTTTCAGGTGTATGAGAATTTCCCTTCTCCAGACAAGGCATTTCACTCTCATTAAAGATCACATTTATGCTTATTATGACTTTATAACCCCTCTTGTCTTTCACCCACAGTCTGTTCCCTTTTGTTTCTTCACCATATCCCTGAAAAACACATTTAATGGATCAAGGTTGTAACTTACCTCATTTTGATGAGAGAAGGCAGCACACTCAAAGGTCTTAAAGCTTGAGTAATCGGTGGGACTTTTACACCGATCATTTCGTGAGTTTTAAAACCAATTGCACTTGAGGGACTTATATTTATCAAATAGATAGCGCTTTTAAAGCTTCCCAAAAGGATTTAGACAAGCCTGAGCTTAAAAGCATGCATCTTACCTTATTCAACAATGTTCTATTCATTCTTTCTGCCACTCCATTTTGCTAAGGAGTGTAGGTCATTGTTCTGTGCCTGAGAATACCACATTCTTTACAAAAAAGGTCAAAATCATAATTGCAAAATTCCAAATCATTATCAATTTCGAGAACTTTAATCTTCTTATTTTCTCGATTTTCAATTAAAGTTTTCCTAACTTTGAAATTTTGAAAAATACCAGATTTGGATTTTAAAAGAAAAGTCCAGTTTTCTTGAAAAATCATCTATTATCAAAAGATAAAATCTATACCCACTAAGAGTATTTACAGAAGATGGTCCCCAAAGATCAGCATGCATGTATTCTAAAATAGAAGTAGACTTGTGAGTTCCAATCATGAAAGGCAACTTACATTGTTTACCTAACACACATTCATCACATAAATCAAGTTTTTCTATATTATCTTTTCCAAAGCCCCTTCATTCTTCAAAATTTGAAAACCTTTATTGCCTATATGTCCTAATCTTTTATGCTACATAAAGGATTTTTCTCTTTTTAACCTGGATAGCGAATAGTTGCTATTTGGGGTTTTGCACAACATAGATACCATTAGTTTTAGGTGAAGATAGATTTCTTATGGTATTTAGGAAGAACTTTTGCTCCATTGTGTATTCTAATATCATAATCAAAGATTAATTCTCCCAAAGAGATTATATTTCTTTTAAGTCAAGAACAAATCTAATTTTGTTTAAACTCAGAATAAAACTGATATTCAGGAGCAAAGTAATTTTACCAATTCCTTTGATCTTACAACTCATATTGTTTTCCATTTGAACCTGACCTTCACTGACTTCCACAAAATCAGTAAACCATTCTTTAACTCGACACATGCGGAATGTGCATCCAGAATCAAGAATCCAATTGTCTATACTCTTACTAGTTGAGGCAAGTAGAACTACCCTATTCATTTCTCCATTGTTATCTAGGCAGCAGACCCATTTGGAGAGGGCTTTTCTTCCATATCTGACATATTTTTAAAAAAATCTTTGATCATATGACCTGTTTTCCCATAGTAGTAACACTTCTTTTCTTTTCCTTTATTTTTATTCTCTGTATTGTTCTTATCTCTAGGTTTATCTGAAGAATTTATACCCTTCTTCTGAAAATTAGAGAAAAGAGTGCTATGATTCTTACTTCCTGGTTTTTCTCTCATAAACAACCCCTCACCACTCTTATTTTCTTTCATATCTTCTCTCAATTCAATATCTGAGAAGTAACTATATCCATGGGCTAAGTCTCCTCCCATGTTCTAGGGCATTTCTAATATCTCTATATTTATCACCTAGAGAATTAAGAAGGGCAACAACCTGTTGATCATCATATAAAATTTCATCACAATTTGCCAAATCTTGAATCAATTTAGTAAATTTATCAATATTTTCCTCTAATGATGAGGAAGTATCAAATCTGAAATTATAAAATAGTCTTAACAAATAGCATTTGTTTGGCATTGTTTTTATCAGATATAAGTCTTCCAATTTTATCCATAAAGAATTGGCAATGATTGTTTCACCCACCTTTCTAATAACACTATCTAATAAATGAAGAAAGATTGAACTCCAAGCAATTTCATCAAGTTCTTTTCTTCTATAAGATCGATTTTGCTCGCCCAAGAACAATCAAGAGCAAAGAACACATCTTTGTTATAATAAAAGGGCTCTCATTTTCTAGCGCCCAAAGAAAAGAAAACTCTCAAGATCTCGTGGTTTTATCAAGGCTTTGATACCACCGAAAGGTCCCAAAAAAAAAAAAAAATGGAAAAATGACCAGATCACAAGTAAATCAAAATTATCTAAATGCCCAGTTTTATAAGCAAAAGTTGATGAATTTGGACTTTTCAGAACTACCAATTCACTAAAACTTCATATTTCTTCCAAATAAAAGTGAGAAAAAGATTATAAATAAGAACAACCAATAAAATGGTCTCTTCTTTCCTTTTCCCTTCTTTCTTCATTTGATTCCTTAAATTTCGAGAAAACAAAAAAAGATTACAATTTTGGTAAAAATAATCAATGAACAACATAGATTACTTGAGTAGAACTTTGAAGAAAACGAAAAAGAGATTAAAATTTTGACAAAAATACTAAAAATTTCAAGAAAAAAAGAGAGATTACAACTTTTGACAAAAATAAGCAATAAACAAGCTAAAAATAGATTACTTGAGTTGAAATTTCCAGAAAAAGCAAAAGAGATCACAGCTTTTGACAAAAATAATCAATAAACAAGCTAAAAACAGATTACTTGAGTAAAACTTCTCTGGGTTTTTTTTTTTTCTTTTCTTTTATATCTTTATGAACACTATTTGTTTTTACCTTTGACCGGTTAGATGCTTGTGAATGAAATGAAATCAATTATTTTGCTCATTTTTCAAACAAGCGAAAGCTTAATAACATGATACTACTTAATTACTAAATTGATATGAATTTTAAATTTGAAAAATAAATCGAGACAAATTAAAGTTGAGTGACTAAATTGAAATTTCCCTATAAGTTCAGTGAGAGGCCAAGCGCAAATCTTGGGTGGATGTTCATCGGATGGAATTTAACCATGAATTTCTCTCTTTTTTTCCCCATTGTTAATGTTATTCTAGGAACATCAGAATTTTCTAAATATCTGCTAAACAATCTAGGATCTTTGCATTCATTCCGATTTATTTGCATGAAAACAAATTGTCTAAGAGCCCATATTCCTTTTTACCTACACAAATTCTATCCATAATGGCAACATCTTCAGGTGCAAGGAAACAATCATCCTCTATGGGAGGAGCCAGCGATCGACCGCCGCAGTCGGTGAAATTCGCCCGGCGGACGTCCAGCGGACGTGTCGTGAGCCTGTCCCGAGACGACGACTTAGATTTGCCGGAAGAATACGCTGCTCAAAATGATTATATTAATTACACCGTTCTTATGCCACCAACTCCAGATAATCAACCTGGAGGCACATCAAACAGTACTAATGCCGCGGGCGACAAGCCCGACGGGCCTATCCCGTATCGTGCGCCGTCATCCCGGTTTCGATCCGAGTCGCAACGCATAAGGATGGGTAGTCACGGCGGTGATGAAGATGGTGGCAGTGGTGTCGCGTCCGGAAAGCTCGACCGTAGAATGTCGGTGATGAAATCGAATAATAAATCGATGCTGTTAAGGAGCCAAACGCAAGATTTCGACCATAATCGTTGGTTGTTCGAAACAAAAGGAAAATATGGGATTGGAAATGCTTTCTGGCAACAGGATGAGGATTCATATGATCGTGATACTGGAATGAGCATGCAAGATTTCTTGGACAAACCCTGGAAGCCACTCACAAGGAAAATTAAAATTCCACCTGAAATTATTAGCCCTTACAGGTACACCCCTTATATATGTAATTTACTAGTCACGTACAGTTTAATACTGAATACTAATTGAAAATCGCGTTGAAAAATCTAATGCGAAAAATCTAATGCGCGGTTTCTTAGAGCCAAATTCAAGAATAGCTTCAAGATGATAATAATAGCACTAAAACCAGTTTTCTTAATCTTCTCTAGTTTCTATATTTGGTGGTTGTTCTTAAGATTTAATGTTTAATTTCGAGTCATGGTCACTTTCATAATCACTATCCTCCTCCGCGCACTCTGAAGTGGATAGCCATATTGGGAAAGTCTAATCCCTCGTCCATGTCTCGATGTATGCATCTATCCAAAGTTACCAGGAGACTTAGAATTTCACCTGAACAATAATCACAAGATTAATTCATCTAAAGTCCTAATGAAAAATTTTCTTCCCACAGATTACTCATCATGTTGCGTATGGTAGTATTGGCTTTCTTTCTTGCATGGAGGTTACGAAACCCTAACCATGATGCAATGGTGCTTTGGGGATTGTCTGTTACATGTGAAACATGGTTTGCATTTTCATGGCTTCTTGATATTCTTCCAAAGTTCAATCCAATTAACCGATCAGCAGACCTGGCTGCACTCAAGGATAAATTCGAATCCCCGTCTCCCTCAAACCCGAATGGCCGGTCCGATCTTCCGGGTGTGGATGTATTCATATCTACTGCTGACCCGGAAAAGGAACCACCTTTGGTTACTTCTAACACAATTCTGTCCATTCTTTCTGTTGAGTATCCGGTCGAGAAGGTAGCTGTTTATATTTCAGATGATGGTGGTGCAATTCTTACCTTTGAGGCCATGGCGGAGGCTGTTAAATTTGGCGAGGTATGTGTTGCAATCTTTTTCTTTTAATCAAACCACCACATGGGTAAAGCTTTTGTTAATATTGACAACAGGTTTGGGTGCCTTTCTGTCGAAAGCACAACATTGAACCTAGGAATCCAGACAGTTACTTCAGCCAGAAAACGGATCCAACAAAAAACAAGAAACGACCAGATTTTGTGAAGGATCGTCGCTGGATCAAGAGGGAATACGATGAATTCAAGGTCAGGATCAATGGTCTGCCAGAAGTAATAAGAAAACGATGTGAAATGTATAACAAAAATGAGGAAATGAGGGAAAAGAAGCTCATTCGGGAGAAGAACGATGGTGTTCTGCCCCCGGATCAGAAGGTCGAGGTTACAATGGCCACTTGGATGGCGGACGGGACACATTGGCCGGGAACATGGTTCAAGTCCTGTGCTGATCACTCAAAGGGAGATCATGCTGGAATTTTGCAGGTACTAAAACAAAATAACTTTCAAACTGAAAATTTGATCTCATTTAATAAAGAAAGGGATCAATACATGACTTGGAAAAATAGATTTTCCACATTTCATGTACACTTAGCAATGAAGCAACCGAAGTGGCCCGAAAAGATTCATGTAATTGATTCAACAATTGTTGGAATAAAAGGCTTAATTTCAACGTTTAAGTTATCATAAACATAATCATTTTCACGTTTTATGGATTATAATCCATTGGAGATTGATACTTACTTTACTCTGCTCTAATCATTGAGAATCATTTCCCAACTTTTTACATTGTTTCCGTACAGATCATGAGCAAGATGCCAGAAAGTGATCCTAAAATGGGAGGTCCCGATGAAGGAAAGTTGGACTTCACCGGTATTGATACCCGTCTTCCGATGTTTGCATACGTGTCACGTGAGAAACGGCCTGGTTATGATCATAACAAGAAGGCCGGAGCCATGAATTCTCTAGTGAGAGCATCTGCCATAATATCCAATGGACCGTTCATTTTGAACTTGGATTGCGATCACTATATCTATAATTCTATGGCCTTACGAGAGGGAATGTGCTACATGATGGACAGAGGTGGTGACCGTATCTGCTACATACAGTTCCCACAAAGATTCGAGGGAATTGATCCATCAGACAGATATGCCAACCATAACACGGTCTTTTTTGATGGTAAATATCATATAAGCGTAATTTTAACAGACATAAACTGCATAGAATGCTTAATTGCTCATAAAAAATACATCTATCTGCGTAAACAAGAATAACTAGATGAACTCTGCATTCATAAATGTTTAGTTAACTACAGAGCTTATTATAAAAAATCCATCATTTAGTGAACCGAGTGTAATATATAGTTATTAGCTTCATGTGACAGATGAAATTTGAGGTAAAATTAGTCTATTTTGCGCAATTGATGCATAACAATGACGTAGAAAGTAAAACTGAGGCATCATTTTGTTCTTGATATCAGACTTTCTTGTTAGCTAAGCTTATATATGGATGATATATTCAGTTTAGTGAAATTTATATTCTTGCATTGGCCTATTCTACTATACATGTCAGTGTTTAGTTTGTCGAACAATCTGGAATTCGTTAATTTTCACAATCAGGAAATATGCGAGCCCTGGATGGTCTCCAAGGGCCAGTGTATGTCGGAACAGGATGCATGTTCAGGCGGTATGCATTGTACGGGTTTCTACCACCACGATCAAATGAGTATTCCGGAGTGTTTGGACGAAATAAGGCTCCTGCTAAGAACATCCAGCCTCAATCTGATGAAGAGGAGCCCCTAACAGGGCATCCTGAGTTGAACCTGCCCAAGAAGTTTGGGAATTCGTCAATGTTCACTGATTCTATTACAGTTGCTGAGTTTCAAGGACGCCCACTTGCTGATCACATCTCTGTTAAGAATGGTAGGCCTCCAGGTGCATTACTTGTTCCACGTCCTCCACTCGATGCACCCACTGTAGCCGAGGCAATTGCTGTCATTTCTTGCTGGTAATTCCTTGCTTAAACAATTTCTGAAATATTTTAAATATTCAGGCCTAATATTTATATCTTACGTACTTATTTTGAGAGACAGGTACGAGGATAAGTCGGAGTGGGGAGACAGGGTAGGATGGATTTATGGATCAGTGACTGAGGATGTGGTTACTGGTTATCGTATGCACAACCGTGGATGGAGGTCTGTCTATTGCATCACAAAACGTGATGCTTTTCGGGGAACTGCTCCCATTAATCTCACTGACCGTCTCCACCAGGTGCTTCGATGGGCCACTGGATCGGTCGAAATCTTCTTCTCCCGAAACAATGCATTTCTAGCAACCCCACGCCTCAAGTTTTTGCAGCGGGTGGCCTACCTCAATGTCGGTATCTACCCTTTTACATCCTTATTCTTAGTGGTCTACTGCTTCCTCCCTGCCCTATCCCTCTTCACGGGACAGTTCATCGTGCAATCGCTGAATATCGCGTTCCTTTGCTACCTCCTAATAATCACTGTTGTGCTCACTCTAATTTCACTCCTGGAAGTGAAGTGGTCCGGTATAGCCCTCGAGGAATGGTGGCGTAACGAGCAGTTTTGGGTAATTGGTGGCACTAGTGCCCACCTTGCTGCTGTTATCCAGGGTCTCCTCAAGGTCATAGCCGGTATTGAAATATCGTTCACGTTGACCTCAAAATCGGCTAATGAAGACGAAGATGACATTTATGCTGATCTATATATTGTCAAATGGACAAGTCTTTTCATAGTGCCATTAACTATCATCATCGTCAACCTCGTTGCCCTCGTGATGGGGGCTGCAAGAACTGTCTATAGTGTGATTCCTCAATGGAGTAAGCTTTTCGGAGGGGCTTTTTTCAGCTTTTGGGTGTTGGCTCATATGTATCCATTCTGCAAGGGACTAATGGGAAGGAGAGGGAAAATGCCTACCATTATATACGTTTGGGCCGGACTTATTTCCATTACTGTCTCATTGCTCTGGATCACGATTAGCCCTCCTCAGGGAAGTAATTCTTCTGTAAGTGGTGGTGAGCTTAAGACATAATCACTGCAACAGAAATAAGTTACATGAAGATTGACTCAAGAGTTCCCCAAGATAACAAGAAAATGCCTTTAATTTAGTCATATAAACCAAAGCAAACTTTGTAGGAATTTGTAGCTCCCAAATGTAGGAGTACATAGTATCATAGAAACTTTTGTATTTTCTTTGTGAATTCCTCCACATGTATACCAATACTGATATAGTACCACAATTTTAAAAGATCGGCGCAACATATAGTCGAGTACACAATGTTTGCATCAGGCTCTTTTGTACAAACCCAATGATGAAGTAGAAAATATCGAACATAATTTTGTTAGTAATGAAGGATTAAAACTTTATGTATCCTCGTCATTTAGCCGACTATAAATACACGCACAGCAAGCATATTTTCAAATTAGACCGATTCACGGTCATGGTTACACAGGTTTACTTGGTAACATAATTGAACAATATTAATGAGTAGACCGGAAGCCACGCTAAGATTTATATTGGTTTATAACGAAAAATAAATATGTTAGTAACATAACCTTGTTCAAAAAGGACAAGCTCTTCTATTCCGCTTCATGGTTTCTCTTTGCTATATGGATAGTCCGGACAAGAAATTGAACTTCAAGAAATAGTGAATGTCTAACAAGTTTTAAGCTATTAAGCTACGGGTAGTGCCAATCTTTGATACAGTGCTCTATTTTAGGTAAGCACTTTGGTTGTGGGTGGTGGGTGGTGGGTGGTGGGGTGAAGGTGGTGCATTGTGGTGGAAGGTGTTTCCTCTCTCTCTCTCTCTCTCTCTCTCTCTCTCTCTCTCTCTCTCTCTCTCTTTTTGGCCAAGGTGGATGCTTAGGTTAACGCTGAGGTAGATGAAATTAATAACCACGTCAGGTCTTCACTTACCATGTCATCAAAATTGTTAGTTGGGCAGAGAGAGAGAGAGAGACGGAGGGACTAACTGGGTAAAAATGATAAAGTTGGAAGACTAATTTTTAACATTTTAAAGTTCATGAACTATTTTCGAACAAGCATGTAAGTTCAAGGACCAGTTAGATTTTAACCCTTGAATAAACATGGTTTTGCATAAACATCGTGTTAGATCATACTCAAATACGGACCAACTAAAATCACTATTTTGAAGTTTTCTTTTATATTTTGTACCTAGAAAGGGGCATTCTTGATTTCTTTCAATATTAACCAAAATACCAAATATTCATGTTATTAAAAGATTAAAAAGGCCCTTGTAAATCCACATTCATCATAAGGCACCATATTGACATGTTTTGAAAATTTGAATCTTTATGTAGTCATATTCAATCTAACTTAACAAATGTTATGTGCAAACTATTGTAACACAACAAATGTAGCAAGTATATATTTAGTAGAAGACAAGAATTTTTAAATATGTCAATAATCGAATTGATTGTATTGTTTGTAGTTTTGTAATTACATGAACGTCAAGTTGACTCATATTTGACACACAAGTTTTGAACACTCTATATATTTTGTTTTAATATGTTGAGAACGTTTCATCACATTTTTCAACTTCTAACATTTTGTAACACTACAGATTCAAATACGAATTTCATTAAAAAAAATGTGTCACGCTGTTAGCCTGTGATAATCTATTTTAAGAGCATTTTAGGTAACTAAGAATAAATACATCACTATTTACGTTCTCAACCTATGTGAAAATTTAGCAAGTGGGCCCTTTAATTTTTTTGGGTCGAGCCCCCAACTTCTTAGTTTTATAGCACTTGGTCATTGCAAACCACTCTTTTATGACCAGTCCGTGTTATGTTATTTGTTACAAACACTTACTAGTTACAACTAATACTGAAACCTGATCAAACAAACGGATAAAAAATAAAAAACAAGACTGAAAAATCAGCAAGCCAGTTGATTTCTGTATGATATGATTTCTTCAAAAATGGGGAGTCTTTTCGATCTGACAGGGGTCCATTGGTTGATTAACCAATCAAGTTCAGCAATAAATGCATCTTCCAAACTCGAGTGTAAAGAAGGTGAAGCAGAACTGACAGATTTAGAAGGCTCTAACTCCTTCAGAAGCTCCTCAGCTCGAATTCTTGACTTGGGATCATCCGAACCAGGAAGTTTGCCCTGTAATACCTCTTCAAGAACAAATTTTGCTTCATCGTATCGTTGTTGTTTTATAAAGCACAGGCACAGATTGCCGGCCTTGTTGGCATCGGGGTCTATCTGCTGTGCTTTATGATAAACAACCTTGGCTGCTGCATAGTTTGTATGCTGCATATAGGCCCAAGCCAAATTCCCCTGCAGTGCAGCAATATACGGAGGGTATTAGGCTATTAGTAACCTCGTAAAGCGATAGGTAGGAAACGCCTTAGCATGCATTACTGGCATGTTTGGCAAGTAAAATTATACAGCACTGTGCAGTAGCTAAAATCTTCTTCATTATAATGTCATGTTTTGTCCATTACTACGACGTACCAAACATGCACTACATGTTTTTCAACTGGCACAGGTGACAGAAACTACTTTTATCCTATGTGTGTGAGTAGGTGGACACAACAAAGACAATCACGAAAATCTTTTGACAGAATTAGTTGAAATCAGACATGATCAAAACCAAAGACTTGTACAAGGCACTAAGGGCCGGGGAGGGGGTGAAGTTTGGATCTCTGCCATCCCATACAAGGAAACAGAAAGCCTAATGTATATTTCACCTAGGCACAATAAATGAGGTTATCCCGTTTTATAGGTGAGGTGTTGAAGCTTCTGCTTGGTGACATTAACGAGGATTCATAATGATAACACAATTCAAACGGATGTCTTTTTAAATGAGAGGAAGTAACTTGATTACTTCCAGAATTACTGAAAGTATACTAAGAACTAGCAATATTAATTTATACTGAAACTTGTGTAAATTTTCATATACCAATATTCTGGATGTCTCTTTCTTTATGGTAACCTGGAACTTCCTTCCATGGGAACGAGCTGTCTTGGTCGCTTTTCCATTAAATGCTTCTCCTTGGTAAATCATCCTCAACTTCTGCCTCAGCAGTTCAATTTGCTCCTCTAATTTGCCACATTTCTGCAAAATACAATGAATCATTTCAGACATACTGGTACTTAAAATTGGACTTCTATTTCCTTAAAAACTCAATTGGATATGGCTGAAAGTTTACACTTCCCGTCAATGTGGAATCAAGTAATAGGACAAATAAAGAGTTCTATTATAAATGTTAGAGGACTGACTAGAGTGAATTATTTGGTCCTTACAGTGCAGTTAAAGATTGTTTAGCATTCTATTCGGCTGCTTCTTTAATATTGATAAAAATAGAAGATCTGATTACTCATAACCAGCTGTGTGTTAAAAAAGTTTCAGTTTGAATTTATCTTCTCTCCATAAACCAAATGAGTAAATGGGCATCCAGATTATGAAAACAAAATATTTCACAAACATTTATAATATGGCAGACTAAGAAAGTAGTCGATCTCACGAGCTAAGATGTGAGAGGACATCCGAATGAACACATAAATGCATTGTTATGAGAACATGACATTGGATGATCCTTTAGAGATTCCACATGGATAACTATCCAAGCGTCGGTGGTAAATCTCTAATGCGCGTTGTGGATTTGGTCCTTCGACTTGAGGACATCATAGAATCTTATGTGAGGACCACTATACTTTGGCGGCGTTTGATGGGGCTCGAAGATTTGAGTCACCGGGAAGACGTCGTGCGGGTATAGTGAGAATCATATGAAGGTTGTGAATGTCCAATATGAGGATCATCACTCCCGGAAAGTAGGAGATTATAACCCGATTTTTGCCCACTTAAGTTGATATAAATTTCCTCGGAAGGGTGGAGTTATGAGTTGAAAATGTTTCAATCATAACTAGATTAGATCAACGAAGAGTTGGGGTAAATAACATAATTGGTTGAAATGAGATCGACGTCGATCTATATCTCTTAACCAATTGGGTTATATTGATGGGCGGATTATATGTCCACCAGAATCACAAGCATATATTGGTCTGGCCATACCACATGACATTTTCCTTCACATAGATCGCTTTAACACATTGCTAGATGTCAATCTTGGACGGCGACGTGAATTGATCGATCTTGGTGAATCGACAGAATATCATTGCGCTTGCCATCGTGAAAGGGAACCTAACGGGTCACACACATAAAGTGAGAATTGAGCATCCGAATTGGACTCGTCCAAGTGGGAGATTGTAAGAATTAATGTCCAATGTCCAAATAGTTGGGTGGGACTTAATTTCTTATTGGACCAAATTAATTAATTAGATTAATTAATTGGGTCTGTTTGTCGACAGTTCTAGTTGGACTAGAACTAGGGTTGTGGTTAGCCCTACCTATATATATACAAGCCACAACAGATTAATCAATAGAGTTGTTTACATTACTTGCTAGCACAAAGAAAAAGACAACCCAATCAACTTCTCCCAAAAGTTCTCGCTTTCATCCGTTCTCGATTGTGGAAGTCCGGATCCGTTTCGCTTTGTGTGAATCACCATGGAGGTCGGACATCCGGACAAATGTATGTGGTATTGAAGATCGCACCTCCAATTAATCGAGAATCAGATTCCACGGTGTTCATCAAGGTAAACTCCTATCACGAATCTCTCTAAGTGCAAGGTTGATCCGCTTAAAGGAATTGAACTTTTAATTTCCGCTGTGCATGTATACCTTAATTCCTTACATTTCAGACATACTGGTACTTAAAATTGGACTTCTATTTCCTTGAAAACACAACTGGATGTGGCTGAAAGTTTACACTTCCCGTCAATGTGGAATCAAGTAATAGGACAAATAAAGAGCTCTATTATAAACGTTAGAGGACTGACTAGAGTGAATTATTTGGTCCTTGCAGTGCAGTTAAAGATTGTTTAGCTATTTGGCTGCTTCTTTAAGATTGATAAAAATAGATGATCTGAAACTCATAACCAGCTGTATGTTAAAAAAGTTTCATTTTGAATTTATCTTTTCTCCATAAACCAAATACGGGCATCCAGATTATGAAAACAAAATATTTCACAAACATTTATAATATGGCAGACTAACAGTTTTCGTTCATTGAGAACGCAGAAACAGGTAGGCTTTATTAAGAAGTTTACAACCACAGCAATTAATTGAAGTACCTCAAATTTTTTTTGGGAAGTCGAGAGGTCAGTTCTATGCAATATGCAATTTGAGGCGAAAAATTAGTAATTTGCTCATGCAGCGTAATGAAACGAAGTAACAGTGATGCAGGGGAATTGCAGGCAGCTGATGCTAGACGTGAAAAGTCAATTTACATTCTCAAAAATAATAGTGTTATGATTGTACCTTATATAGATCAATGAGGACATTATCTAGTGATTCTTGGGCTTGTTTGGAGCATAGGTCCCTAAAGGACTTTACAGCTTCAATTGCCTCTTCTGCCCTATCTTGTTGTTTCATAACAACTGCCATGTCTTTGAGGGCACTATCTACTCTGTCTCTAGCATTTATTGCCTTCCAAAATAAAACTATTGCAGCTTCGTTATCCTTCTCGACCAACTGTTAGTAACATGTAGAACAAAAGTAGAAATTAATAAGTAGGAAAACCAGATTGATGCATAGTACATCTGGAAACCATCAATCAATTACTTAAATTGCTGAATGTACTGCATAATTTCATTGGATGCTATAAAGGGAAACGCCAAAAGGACAGGTAAGCATAGAGATGTTTAATTACATTTGACATCTTGTTAAGAGGCAAAAGGGTTGCACCACATCAGCTCCAGCGACAACATAACGGCACGTGGCTTAAGATTTATGTTCCTAAATTTACACCATGCAATTAAGATTTATGTTCCTAAATTTACACCATGCAATTAAGATTTATGTTCCTAAATTTACACCATGCAATTAAGATTTATGTTCTACATTCATTAATTAACTGGTGGTTGGATTCTACCACACATAAGGCTCAGCAGGGATGTACTAATTCATGTGATTAAAATAGTCTCTTCAAAAGCAATATATTAACTTTCCTATATAACATGAATTCCAAATAGTTGAATACTTCATGGTCAGCCCCATCTGTTACAGAGTGTTCTACCTCATCTTGGTTTCAATTAGATTAAATATTCCCTGAATTCCTTTTGCCACCTAAAGAATCTCACTCCTCTCCAGCCTCATCTCTCAAAATGCTCTTTCCCTTTTCCACAACATGAAACAGATAGTGATTTGAGTGACCCCATGGTCCTCATTCAGTATCAAACAACTTTAAACCAGAATTTTCTCCATTGTTGCAGATGATACATCTCCAGAAGTGATCACCAAGAAAAATCGTGTGCAAAGAAACAGCAATCGTGAATCCAGCAAGCAAAGCAAAAGACATGGAGCTTTCCAGATCGTGAGAGGGGTGATATAAAGGAAAGAGTTCTATAACAGATTACACAACCCGTTAAATAGTTCATATGTGCTTAGGTGAGAATTTGCAGTCCAATGAAAAAAAATCTGGTGATGTATGGCTTTAAGCTACAATGTTTAACAATCCTCAAGTTGTTTTGGTAACTCTAAGAAATAAAACATAACCAGTTTCTAATTTAGTAGTAATTATTATGGAAGCGAGCAATTACTGAGGACCTCTTGAGAGGCTTTCTTCTTCCTACCTATGGTGTTGCAAAATGAAGCAACAAAGCATAAACAGTTTGATGTTAGTTCAATTATGTCAACCCTAATATTGTATACCCCATTTCATTCAAGGAGAAATATGCAATCCCAGTGTGCAGAATATGATTGCATACACAAAACAAATATTGTTAGTTTGCAAATATCAAGTTATCTTCAAAAACCATAAAAATAAAACTCAAATAAAAAGTACAAATAAATCATGCATATCAGTTATTTCAACAACAATTAAGTCTTTTCCCAATAAATTTTGGAAGTTAATTCAAGAGCTAATATAAACACACGAGGAGCATACCTTGACAGGGAAGGTCCCCTTGGGAAGTTTTGTAGTGAGTAATTCTCTCAATTGTTTTATAGCTTTGACTTTATTCGCTAAAATGTCAAGCAATGGTAAGAGTTCTTCGGTTCATAAAGGTTAATCTGGAGAAAGCCAGAGAATAGGCCTCAAACCTTTCTTATACTCATTCTCACGACCTCCATCCTAGTGACAATTTGTACTCTCAGACTTTGTTAACGAAGAAGCTTTGGTGCTCCTTCCTCTCCTATGCTCTTCCCGTTTCACAACCACCGCCACAGAGTGCCTACCTGGTTTACTTTGATTATAAGAAGGTGAATCCTCCAAAAGATCACTAACCTTATCCTCTATGCACAGAGAACTTCTTGGCGGAGCTATCTTTTTCTTGGGGTCCTGTTTATTGTCCAGGTTTCTCCAATTATTTAACCACCCTTTCTTTTCTTGCTTAGTTTCAACATTCTTGTAACCACTTATGTCATCAATTGGAATATCTCTAACATCTCTACCATTTCCATTGCTTAAATGTGATGAGTCCAAATTGAGTGCAGCTACAAGCTGTCTTTTTTCTTCATCTGTCAAAATATCATCAAGCTCTTCACTGTCTGCTTCATATTCATTGGAAGAGTTAAAGAATTCATCATCTGTCGTGGCCCCTGGGACCATCCTCGACTTAATGCTTACAACTACATTGTGCAAATCATATACTTTGGCTTTCCAAGGTCCAGCTATTTCTGTTTTCTCCTGCCTCCGCCATGTCATTTGAGGCAAAAGAACTGCTTAGTTACATCAATGCCAGGCCTGAATATATTGGTTTGAGACATTGCAGTCACTTCTTGCTGTACTTCTGCCTCAGTTGCTGGAGCACCGCCACCATCCAAAGCATTAATAACCTCCTTGTCTTTGTGGAAGACCACACAAAGTGATCCAGGAGGAACTTTTCCATCATCTGAACCATCACCAAGGAAGAGAATACTCTGATTGGAACGCTGAATTCTGAGACCATCAAAACCAGCCAAAGTCATATCTGCCCATTAATTTGCACCCCTCTTCCATATTTTATAAGTATCAGAAGGGGCGATCCTTGAAATGAAAGGGATCACTGAGCTCTCAAAATGAAAACTGATCTCCATGTAAAAATCTCTCATCCTTCTCATCGTCCCAATTAACTGAGGCAACCTTCTGCACCATTTTGCCAAGCCAGCGGCTGGTAATGCCTAACTATAATCTTCGCAATTGCTTCCTCCCTTCTACATATTGCTTCCTGCAGAGCACTCCACCCCTGTTCATTCTGTAAACTCCAATCTGCACCAGCAAGCATAAGAATCTCGGTGGCAGTCTCATCACCAAATTTGACAGCCAGGTGAAGCGGAGTGTCCCACTGTCCCGGTTAGGGACATCTCGTCGATCAATCACAGCAGAAATGGCATCAGCCTTAGCTTCTTCAGCAGCTGAAACTGATTCTGTATGAATCTCAGCCGGGTCACAAAACTGTGGGAGGCCTGCAATAATCTTTCTCAGACCAGCATAGTCTTTCAATATTATGGCTTTATGAACAGGGCTATGGGCATACTTATATACATCTACACCCACCATAACTCAGGAGTATATACAAGGCCAAGCCAACTACACTATATTATACTACTCCTGAAATCCGATTCAATCATCTAAAATTCAAGCTAATCAATGGCAAACGATTCAAAAACATCCTCCCAAATTAACAGTATATGACGAATGAAACTTCCCGGCTGCAGCCAAATTAAACAACCAATTTCATATCACAAAATTCAAGAGTTCCACAAAATATTTCAGATAAATGAATCAAACCCAGTTCAAATGTACCCAAAAAATGCAGGGATACTGCAGAAAGCACACAACTACAACTTATCAAAACAAAAGACAGAATCTTGAATGGGTCCCAAAAATAAAGATCCCAAAAAGGTCAAGAAATCTCACCTTCTTCTTTTTCAGAGACACAAAGACTGGTACCCCAAAGGCCTCTCAGCTACTCAACCCCACCACCACCTCTCTCTATCTCTGTCTGTTTATATCTATATTTACTACTATACAGTTTTTTTTTTTTGAGGTAGAATCTAACCGAAGATTTTAATGAATTAAAGAGTTCAAAAGACGAGAGGGAGTGAGAGTTTTATTTGAGGAAATTTGATTTTGAAGAAAATGGAGAAATTAAAGAATTGAGAGAGATATATGGATTTTGTATTGAGATGATGAAAATGTGATGACATAATTTTTGTGTGGAGCGGATAAATTTGTTTGGTGATAAACATAAGGAATAAAATAATAGGAAACGACCAAATATAGATCCTTTTGATCCAATCCAGACCAGACAAATGCAAGAAACTGCATGTGGACTGTGGTGCCAAAAAAGTGGTATCAAGAAAAGGAAAGAAAAAATGATAACTAAATTTTAGTCGGAGATTGGAAATCTATGAAAGGTATAGAGCATCAAGGGTGTAAATTTAATAAATGGCATCAAACTAGTTAGAGATTCAATTTGAAAATGTTTCTAATAGATCGCCCAACTTCCTAAATAATTTATTATTCATTACTTATTGAAAAAATATTAAACTAAGCGGATAGAAATTATCAAAAAATTAATATCGCATAATTAAATTGTTAAAATCGTCAACGTAACAAAATCATAATAGTCAAACACGTCTTTAGATGGTTTAAAAAAATATTTTTCCAATTTTAAAAAACGTCTTTAGCTTAGAAAAATGTCATTTAAAACAAATTAAATGCGTGTTTGACTACTGTAATTTAGTTACGTGGATGATTTGAACAATTTAATTATGTCATTTCAGTTTTTCGTTTACTATGTGACAATTTCTGTCCGTTCAACTTAACATTTTCATAATGAGTGATGAATGGTAAACTTTTTGAAAAGTTAAGTGAGTAATTGAAAACTTTTTTAAGTTTGGTGAGCAAGTAGTAACCTTAAATTAGTTCGGTGTCTATTTATTAAATTTATCCGAATTAAAAGGAAATAATTTATACTTACCCAAAAGCACCACATTTCATCCCCAAACAAAGCTCTTTAGTCACAGTTTTTTCCAAAAATAAAGTTCTTTTTTTTTCTCTCTTTTTTATTCAGTAATTAAAGATTTTTTTAAAGCATTTAAGTTCTAAAAGATTGAAAAAACAAGGGAAACTAAAAAGACACAGAGGGCAGTGGTTGAGCATGGAAGTGGAAGAGAAGTTTTTCCATTTTCATATAATTCTTTGGGAAAATAGCATCGAAGGTCCCCAATATTTGATGCATGTTGCACCTTAGTCTCTATCCTTCAAAATAGAGCATTTACATCATCAATCTTTTATTTTAGTAGCATTTACATCATTTATTTAACAAGCTAAAATGTTATGAAAAACACAATTTTACCCTTATCTTCAAATGAAAAAAATTAAAAAAAATAGATTGAAAAAAAAGTGATCTTCTTCCCCGAACCCACATCAAAGTAATTGCGGATAGTTGTAGTTATTTTGATAGGAGATGAGTTGGGCTAGGGAGAGGCCGAGTGGAGAATAAGAAGAATTTTTTTTTTTTCATTCTTGTTATTTATTTAATTTTTTGTTTAGTTAAAAGAAAATGGTAATACTGTCTTTTCAAAAAATTTGCTTGTTAACTGAAGATAATGGTAAAATTGTTCAATGGAGACTTAGGTGCTATTAGAAAGACTGAGAATGTAAACAATATGAGTTGAAGATTTGAGACCAAGATGTAACACAAGTCAAAGTTTAGTGACCTCTGCTGCTATTTTACTTAATTCTTACTCCCTCCGTCCCACAAAGATAGTCTCGTTTTTCTTATTTATCTGTCCCAAATTATAGACCACTTACTTTATAGAGAGTGTATTAAATTTTTCTTTTTTCTAATATACCCATATTTAATTTATATTGTTATCAACCCAAATAAACTTAACATATTCCAATTACAATAGGAAATTACATAAATTTATTTATACATTTACTCAAGTAGATAGTCAATAAATTCCAAATCGCCTAGAAACACTCAACCCCCAATAACAAAGTCAATTGATTTTATTATTGTTTCAATGTAATGCAATTCAATTTCATTTGCATTTCAATTGTAACTTAATGAGTATTTAAATTTATTAAATTTATGAATAACTAATATTAAATGAGGGCATAATAGAAAAGTGTGTGAAAAATTTATAATTTCAATTACATTAATTGAGATTATATCTTAGTCTGTGTAAAAAAAGAAACGAACCTATATTTGTGGGACGAATGGAATATTTGATTTGTTCAGTTATTGGTCAAATTTTCTATTTTTCAATTTAGAAACATAGCCAGCGAGTAGACTGCGAGGATTGGTCAAGTAGTCAAGTAACTTTTCGTTGAAAATATAATTTTATATACTCGCATTTTGAGTTTTCATCTTAAAAAATTAAATTAATTAAAATGAGTAGTTCAACTCCTTATATATTATATACTTAATTCTTCTTCAATCGATGTGAGATTTACCATTAACATGTCTCTACATAATCGTGATTTGTTTGAGAATATCAATCTAGAAAATCAATTGTTCGTTTGAACTTTAAATAGATCAATTTGCTTGTTTGTGGGATATGGTATCATTCTGGGTCTTAGAGTTCCATCTTAAAAAGTCAACATTTTAAAGAGGAGTAAGCACAGACCCTCATATGTAGATTATTATTTCGATATTCAATATATGTGGCTTTTTATACTTAACATGTTCCACATGACTGTGACTTGATGGAGAACATCAATCTTGAAATTCAATGGCTCGTTTAAGTTTTTAGACAGATCGAATAATTCGTTTTAGCTTTGTGGGCTCTGACCATATTGGAACTTAGGATTTTAAAATGGATGTGTTCAAACGAGTTGCTATCTTACGAGGCATGTTAATGACAAAACTCCATACTAACCAATATATAAGGTATTAAGCTACTTCTATTTAACAAGGTTGACCTTTAAGATGGAAACACAATGCCCAATAAGTTATCAGAGCTCACAATGCTCAAACGAGCTATTCTATTAGTTTAGAAACTCAAACGAGCCATCGAATTTTAAGATTATTACATGCACTGATACAATTATCAATTTAGAGGATATCGATGAAGAATTAGAAACGACCAACACTACTACAACGACTAGGGTCAACTACTAAATGAAGAGCCGCAAAATAAAAAGTTCAGTGTTGGGATCATTTTAAATTAGTGCAGACCGATGCAACTGCAGACGGACAACCAATATTCAAGGCAATGTGTAAATATTGTAAAAAAAAATTGCATGGTAAAAAAGTGGTGGCACGAGTCATCTAAATCGACATTTTCCTAAACGCATGCAAAAGCACGAAGGAGTTGATACCAATCAAGCTCAACTTCATTTCAGATCATTCGGTGGATCTTCTAGTTCTACTCGAATCTTAATAACTGGGTGTATTCACATGACTCTATGTGCCGGGAAGACATGACTCAGTTGGTGGCCAATGGTGAGTTTCCGCTTAGCATGACTCAGTTGATTAGGAAATTGCATTCTATGTGAGAAATTTTTTAAAAGTTTTTTTGTTGCCACAAACGCATGTGCTGGCGTATATTACCCTACTAGTGCATTAGTTTTATTTTATTACAAATAATTTTAATATGTATAAGACATTTGTAATATTTTATGATATTGTAGTATCAATGGAAATTAAGTTTAGAAAATATTAGGAATAACTACCTATATTGTTCTCGTTTGCATCAATTATGGACCCTAAAGTAAATTTCTAATAATTTAAGTTACGGTAATCCAATAACTTATGGTAATTTAGAAAAAAAATTATGCGAAATGTAAGACTTTTATGCGGCAAAAACCGGTAGGAACGTTAGAAGACCTCCTGCATCAATCTCTTCTTCGTTATCAAATGACGCTAACGATTATTAGAGTTTCCTTCTTCTGAAGGAAACTCAACAATCTAGTTCTTCTTTTTCGCTTTTTGTGGTCACAAATGTAGAAACAAATATTAGAGACATACTTGTATAGTTAGCTAGATATTTTGATCACGACATGCTTAATTTGTTAGATGAAGATGAGATGAATAATTTTGATATACTTAGGTGGTGGAGACAAAACGTGCGTCAATACCCAATTGTTTCTATTATAGCACGCGATCTACTAACTCAATCGGTATCAACTGTGGCATCGGATGCTGCTTTTAGTACACGTGGTAGGATTCTGAATGATATGAGGTCAAGACTAAAACCAGATATATTAAAGAGTTTAATGTGTTTAAAAGATTGGAAGGATACAGAACTTTTAATCCAAGATAAAGTATACCTCATATTGGCCGAAGATGTGCAAGAACTAGGTACATAAAACGTAAGTATAGTTTGTATAAATTTATTTCATTTTTATTCATTTTAAGTGTTGATATTTAAGTTTACCAAAAATTGTACACATAACAACTTTTTGTGTACAATTTTAACTCTGGTTACGCTAAAAATAGTCGGTCCCAAACTCAAAAAAGGGAAAGAATTTGAAATGTCAATTTTATTATAACTTATTTCATTTTAACTTTTTAAACTAAAAAAAAAAATTAAAAGTTCACGTGCGGCCCATGAACCGGCCCGTGTGGCCCACGAGCCATAGAAAGGGTCATGGCGGGCTCATGTTTTTTGGACGGGTCGAGCCGGACCAGCTTGGCCTATTGCCATCACTAGTTGCCATACACATTAAATTTAGAAAATTGAATTCCATAAAAATCGACAAAATCCTAAATCTTCTAACCTCCCATTAAATAGAAAACAACCTCGGACAAGAATTGTAAATCAAAGATCATATTAAGCCAAAATTTATAAAATTGAATCCCATTGAAATCGTCATCAACTAAATCGTCTATCATGCCATTAATTACATTCATGTATCTACCAAGAAAATAGCAAATCAATTATCCTAGTTGCTAAGAAAACCAAAAAAAAAAAAAAAAAACCATCACACGTTAAAAAAGAGAAATTCGCTAGAAAAATCGTCATATCTGCAAAAATTAGATACGGATAAACAAATTTCAAGATTTTTACAAGTAGCTCACTAAACCTAAGGATGGCACCCCCCACCTCGCCCCGTTTTGACACTTATCATTTATTTTCTTTTGTTTTAAAATTAAATTGTATTTTAAAAAATAAAGTATATGGAGCAGGAAATGTTGATATTTTAATCTCCATCTCATCTCACCCTTGATCCTCCTCCCAAAAACCCCAACCCTCCCATCCATTGTCATTCATAACAATACACCCTACACTGTAATGTAACACACATTGTGACACATTATGTTATTTTTAGTCCAGGTGAAAAGTTACTTTCTAATAACATATCTTCACAAATGCCAAATGCAATGTAACAAATCATATTTCTTTCCAATAAAATTATAACAAATCACTTTACATATCATATTAGACATTCACAAATTAATTGATTAGAATGTAACATATTTTCTATTTCAAATATAACTAATGACTTAATATATTTTACCAAATCTTCACATTTTGTTTACCGTAATGTAACCAATTATGTTACTTTCTAATTTAAATATATAAAGCAATTATGAAGAGAGCACTTTTCTCAAATTAGTGTTTTGAAAATGATATTGGATGTAATTTTTTTCGTGGCGATTACGAAGAGATTTAATGTTTTGTGATTTTATAGAGATTTTTGATGGTTCTAATTTTGAGGTTCTTTGAATGATCGATTTTAAATGGATTGGATATTGTGAGATTTATGAACAAGCAATTTTGAAGGGATCCAATAGAATTCTAGGGGTTCTAATTTAAGAATTTCTTTGTTAATGTTGACAATATTTTTGAAATAAAATAAAGTAAACAACATTTTTCAAATTTAATAATTAAAAGATGTAAGGGGCGTAAATTTTTTTAAATAATAAGTCGTGTGTTTCTTCTCTTCTGGTCCAATGGGGGTACAATTAGGGAACTCTTTCTCAGGCTAACCATTCTTGTCCCAGAGTATATTAGACCCATTATGCACAATAACTCCTGGGCCGTTCTGCTCGACTAAGGTTTTGAATAGTCCGTTAGACATTTCAATACTTGATAAAACTGTACAATGAAAGATTTTAAGATTAATTTCTCCTTCATCTTGTACAATATTATTTAATAATAAATACGTATCATTATAGCTTTTATTATCATCAAGAAACAATTACTTTGTACCTTATTACATGTTTTCGAGCATTTTTCGAGTCGAGCACAAATGTTTGTCATTTAATGTTATCATCCAGTTCATAATGTTTTCAATCAAGATATTCTCACTTCTCTCATTTAGTCCAACTTTTATGCTCATAAACCCAAGAGTGAAATTACTTATCATAAGTAAACTTTTTCAAGTATGATAACTAGTATCACTTTGTAACATATAACAAATATTTTTTCTTTTTTTTTTCTTTTCCTTGTAATTTTAATTAACACTAAAGGTGTAAGTAATGGTCTTTTTAAGACAAAATTGGACTTTTTAACAGTCAAATACACTATTTTTTTTTCACAGAGGACCTAAATGCTACAAAGGCAAAAATTTAAGAACTCAGATGATCTAAATAGAAAGTTGTAAACCTAAAATCTCTATTGGTTACAAATAATAGGCAAGTTACGAGGTATATTAAATATGTATTAATGAACTTCCACATTGCCTTTCGCTATCGCTCATGACGTGTTATTTATTGTACATAACAATATCCATTATAAATTTCGTGTGTTTCAAAATATGAATATTTTGAAATGTATATGAAAATATGTTTAATTCTACTCAAAATAGATTATTAGATAACTTAGGATTATTGATTGTGAATTTGAACATAAATTGGATTAGAACGTGGAATTTTGAGGATTAAAATAGCTACTAATGGTGGAGTCGGATTTCTAGCATAACTCTTTTACTTGAATTTTCTCAAAAAACCATACTTGATCGTAGTTTAAATCATAGTCATAATATATGCATAATTATAATACTTTATTCGATCATTTATTATATGTATTCGATTCAAGCTTGAATTGGTCGAAATTAAGCTAAAGTCTAAATTTTAAAAAGAATCGTTCTCACGAAGATTTAGACTTTATTTTACTCACTTTTACTATTACTTGTCAACGAACTATTACGCTTGCAAGATTTGACTATGATTACACCTATCTCAAATATCTTTGTAAAATCCTATAATGAGAATAGATATTTAAGGGTGATCAAATTATTATATTATTCAAAATTCGCATTAAAGGCTTTAGGAAGGAGTTTAGAATTGTTAGGTTAGTAAATGTTATTAGCATGTTTTGTAGTTAATTTAAACATTACAATTCACGATTTTATCACGTATCTTTGTTTCTTAATTATACTTAATTTTATAGAAAATTTACGAAACACTCTTTGCATATAAGTTATAATTACATTACTTTCAAAAATTACACTTTATATTCTACCATTTAGCAAGCATATATCATATAGCATATTTTGTTAAGTTTCTATAGGAAATATGGTTTATATCATCATCCTTAGCATAAAGAGTTTAGTAATGTTTGATTTACCAAAAAATACATAATAAATAGAGAATTCATCACCCGGAAGATTTGATTGCAAGAAAAACTTTGAAAATTAATTTGGCTCACTTGATGTATTAAATGGATTGCCCAAGAATTTCAATTGGTTTATGTTTCTTACTTGAAATCCCAATAATCTTGCTCGGATGAAGAAATTTTTGTAAAGATCTTGTGTTTTGCCTCCTTGATCTCTCCAAAATTTGACTCATTAATCGATATAAGAGTTCTACTATTTATAAGGGTCAAATTACGGTTGAATTTCATATCCAAAGTCCCCCAAAATATGCCAAAAATAAAATTTTAACTCAAATAAAGGTTTGGACGCAGGACCATCCGCTCGATAGCGGATAGAAACGGCCCCTTTTTTGTTGATGGGTCGCTCGGCTAGCTCAAGAGGACAGAAAGTGTTCTGTTGTCGATTTTTTTCATACGACCATTACTTTTTGTAGGAAACTCTAAATTGAGATATATAAAAGGTGTTGGACTCATAATTCATTTATCTTCCAATGGTATATCATTTGCCTTTTGAAGATTTTAATACCAAAAATTATGCTATGATTTTCCCACTTCGGTAGGTAGTTTTTCAATTCGGTTCTTTGGCTTTCGAATGTTTGATCATTCGCTTCAACTTTTCATTGTCACTCCAACATACCTTAAACTTATTAATTTTATCTTCTTCATCATCCCCAATATTGGACTTTTGATATTCACTTCAAACACTCAATTATTCTCTTTTACTCATCGATTTCACCAAAGTGACTTGAGTTCGGAGATTTTGTCCTACAATCACAAAAATGAATAAAATCTCTATAGATATCAACTCGAAAATACTTAGAATTAAACGAAAACTCTTCATTAAGGAGTCAATATAATTGTATAAATTACACTTATCAAACCCCCAAACTTGAACTTTTTCTAATCCCAAGTAAAAACAAGACAAAACAAAGGCTCAAATACATACAAAGAAAAGATTGAGCACACTATTGGACTTCTTACCACTTTCGCCTCTAGTATAGATCTAAGCATTTAATTCAAGAAAGTGATCCAAATATTATTGTGTAAAAGATTTTAACACTTATCTAATGCTCGACTTATGTGTATGTTAATAGCTATTTCAGTCATTACTTTAATTCAATTCGGATAAAATTATGCAAACAAATAGATTCTTAAGTATTTTCAATCACAACCCTCAATGGTCATATTTTGCTTTCTCCTCTTATAAATTTCACATCATATTCAAGTATCTATCACTTCTCCTCGAGGGCTTTCAACCAAGACTAGACTCACATTTTAATCTTCATTCTCATTCCACAAGGATCTAACTAATTAAGGCAAAGTTTAGATAGACAATGATTCTCCATGATGTCAAGCGTTCTAGTCTCTAGATTTTCACTAAGCAAGTCAAACTAACTAGGCATCTAAATCTCATTTTGTGTCCAAGAGTTAGTGAGGCAATTGCATTACTTTATTTCGTTTCTTGCTACTGCTTTTTTCTATTCTTTTTTTTTTTTTTTATTTTATTGACCACAATAAGTAGTTTTCACTCTAATACTAAGACAACCCTTTTCCATGGTAGATCGTCTCCTATATATTGTTGATACATAGGACCAATTACTCAATGTTAGCTTTCACACATCAGTATAGGCAACTTTTGAGTGCCTTGACTAGTACATTGTCTTTAATTGGGATCGAAAGTTGGGATTAGAATTCTAGAAAATAGTCAATACTTAGTTTAAACTCGTCAACTTGAACTAATTATAAAATTTCTCAATAAAGGCTAAATCATCACTTCTCTAAACTATCATTGTTACCAGCTCAATCACTCTCCAAACTTATTCTCAATTGTTGGTTAAGTGATTTTGTTTTTCAACCGGGTATTTGGAAATCAAAAGCACTATCTAAAGTCTTAAACACAAGTCTCCATTTACATCATAACCCATCTCCAAGCTTGAGCAACAACAAAAATAGCTATGTGCTCAAAGTAGTCTTAAGTCTTACACGGATAAAGAGTTTTAACAAAACTAAGCACATTGTAGCAAGACTCAATTATTTTTCAACAATTAATCTTAGACCAAACAAAAATCATCATAAACTAGCAAGTTATCCAACAATGTTACAAAAATATTTTTGACATTTTGTTTTTATTCGATTTTTTTTACACTATACACTCCAGATAAATAAATAAATAAAGAACAAAAAACAACAACAACAACAACAACAACAATAAACAACAACTTGACTCAACAAGTCGACTCCACCTCCAAACTTAAATCAACATTGTCCCAATGTAAGTACAAAGATAAATTATGGAAGTAAAGAGAAGGATCACGATACTCTATAGTATTCTCCTTTATGGATAAAGTATTTGAGCACTTTGAACCGACCATGCTATTTTTTAAACTTGTAATGAATCTTTCAAGTGCTTTGGAGCATTTTTTTTTTTATAGAACACTTTGTGAGTGACCTACAAAATCAAGAGATATATTATGTGATATCTGAGAACTTTCATACAAAAAGATGATGACAACCTAGATGTAAAATTATATCTAAAACTATTACCTACAAAGTAAGTAAATAAAAGGGTTAAAATTGGATTGCCTCCCAATAAGCGCTTGTCTAGAGTCGTTATCTTGATTTTGTAACAATTGTTTCATGACTTTAAATAGTGTTTTGGAAGACTTGATTTGTTTGCATGTATTGACTTTGCTCTTTTATCTTCCAAAATTTGAATTTGCATTCCTCATAAAAATATGATTTTAGTTTAGGACCCTGTTCGAATTCAACTATGAAATTCCAACTTCATCATCGGCCTTGATCACAAAATTAATTTTAGAAGAAAGATGAGAGTTGGAGAATTGCTTGATACGTGCAACATCACTAAATTCCACTTTTTCATTTTGTGCATTTAGGATCAACTTCTCTTTTTGTACATAATCTTTTTCTTTAATTGGTGCTTTCTTGGGTTGGATGACATGTCTATTATTCAAAATCTAGGACAGTTGTTCTCCACTCATTGTTGTAATGCTTGTAATGTGTTCTATTGGATTGACTTCAGTGTTGCTTGGGAATGTGCCTTGTGGACTCTTCGTCAGTACCTTTATCATCTTTCCAAGTTGATTCTCTATATTTTTCAAAGTTGCATCTTGTCTCTATCCTAATTCTTTTATGGATTCATTAGTTCGTTCTTGATGTGGATTATTTTCCAATTGAGTGAGAGCATCTTCCCATCCTTCTTTCTTCTTTCTTCTTTCGTGGTATTCTTTTTTGACCTTGGTTGTTGTACCAAGAGTAGTCCAAGTGATTTTTCCAATATTGATCGTAGGTATAGAAGTTAGGGACAAAAACTTTGTGTGATCCATAGTTTCTATATATCTCCCAAGAGTAAGTCATTTTCATCAATTTCAGAAGTCGCATCATATTTTGCTATATTAAGCTTGATGCATTGTGATGAAATCTTCATAAAGTATGTCACATGTGTCGTCCTCATTAATCTCAAGGTCTACCATCTTGTGTTTTTGTTTTTGGTTTGTTTCTCTCTATCCTCTTCTTCGATGCAAAAGTTCGTTCGATCTCGAGATCAAATGACAAAAGATCAAGATCTTATATATCTTGCAAACAACGATTGCAACTGCATGAAAAAGAACAAAAGAAGTACTAGACTACAAAAAAGAAAAAAGAAATAAAAAATTCAAATTCTAGATAAAATTAATAAAATTTAAACTAAATATCTTAATCCCCGGCAACTGCAGCAAAAAATTGTACGATGAAATCCTGCAAGCGTAAGGGTTCGTTGACAAGTAAAAATAAAAGTGAATAAAAGAGTATTGTTCCCACGAGGATTTAGATTTTAGTTTAATTTCAACCAATTTGAACTTAAATCAAATACACACAATAAATAATATAATGAATTATTATAACTATGCATATATTATGAATATGATTTAAACTACGATCAAGTGTGGTTTTTGAAAAAAAATTCAAGTGAAAGAGTCATGCTAGGAATCCAACTCCACCATTAGTATCTATTTTAATCCTCAAAATCTCACGTTCTAATTCTAATTATGTTCAAATTGATAATCGATAATCCTAAGTTATCTAATAATCTCTTTCAAGTAGAATTAAATCTATTTTCATATACATTCTAAAATATTCTTATTTTAAATTCGAATATACAAAAATGCTTTCAATATCAAGATTATCAAATTTGAGTGCACCAAGCATAGGAAATTATTCCTAATTTTTATATGACTTAGTGTTTAAAACTATAATAATCTAATCTATTTTGAACCTTCCGAAAATGAAAATAAATTACAAACACGTTCAAACGGTGATTAATCATTCAAATGAATATTAAAACCATGACATAAATCAAACAAACACAAATTAAAATTAGAAACGAGAATCATTAAATTAAAACTTCGACATATGCTTTACATCATCTTTAGCATAAAGAGTTTATTCTGTCATGTTAGATTTACTAAAACACATAATAAATGGAGAATTCATCATCCGAAATATTTGATTGCAAGAAGAACTTTGAAGATTAATTTAACCCCTTTGAATGTCTTCAATGGATTGCTCAAGAATTCCAACTTTCTCTTGCTTGAAATCTCAATAATCTTGCTCGGATGAAGAAATTATTGTAAAGACTTTGTGTTTTGCCTCATTGTTCTATCCAAAATTCGAATCATTAATTGTTATAAGAGTTTTACTATTTATAATGGTCAAATTAGGTTGAATTTCATGCCCTAAATCTCCCAAAACATGCCAAAAATAGAATTTTAACTCAAATAAAAGTTTGGACACGGGACCATTCGCTCGAGTGGACAGAAAGTATTCATCCGGCGACTATTTTTCAAACGGCCATAACTTCTTGTAGAAAACTCTAAATTGAGATCCGTAAAAAGTTTTGGACTCATAATTTAATTATATTTGCAATGATATATCATTTTCCTTTTATAGTTTTTAATACCAAAATTTGTGCTCTAATTTCCCACATACTTCAGTAGGTAATTTCTCAATTCAGTTATTTGGCTTTCAGGTGTTTGATCCTTAGTTTCAACTCTTCATTGTCACTTCACACACTTTAAACTAATTGATTTTATTTTCTTACTCATCTTTATTGTTTGGCTCTTGATATTCACTTCATGAACTCAATTTCTTTTCATTTACTCCTCGATTTCACCAATGTGACTTGAGTTCGGAGATTTTGTCCTACAATCACAAAATAAACAAAATCTCTATAGATATCAACTCGAAAATACTTAGAATTATACACAAACTCTTCTTCAAAGAGTCAATATAAGTGTATAAATTATACTTATCAATAGGTAACACGATATGACCTAAAATAGGTCATGATGCCCATGCATTATGTCTATAATTGATTGCTTATATTTACTAGTCAATAATAAATTGTAAAGATTTGATGCCAACTTTGAAAATATGAAGTCTAGATCTAAAATAGTACAATTTAGAAAGAGGTTGAATAAATTGTTCATGCAATTTTTTTTTTTATTTTGATTTAGTAGACTTGTGGTGTATGTGTTACTCTAGAATTTTTTCAAAAATATTGAACCACTTTTTGTTAAGCATATATTTGGTAGAGTTTAAAATAAACTATTTTTTCCACACTTATTTTCATCAATATATTTCATGAGATCTACAACTATTATCAACTTTTTAACACACATTTTATAATTTTTTTATCAAATTTTTCTAAAAATCTACTCGTAAACTTCACTAAAAAGACACAAATGTCAGATTGCAAATTCTACAACACTTAAAATGTACAATTAAGAAGTCATAATCAATTTTAGCATGCTCTCGAATATAGCATGTTTGGCGGTGCTAAAATTGTTTTTCAAGTATATATAAGTTGTAGGTTATATAAAACGTGTGGATAATAAATTATGGGTTCTACTGAAATGTGTAGATAAAAGTTAAAGTTAAAGACAACAATTAATTTTAACTACACATTTCACATGACCCACAACTTTTATTAATTTTTCAATCACACATTTTTTACTAAAAATTACTAAAAAGCTATCCAAATCTAAAATTGCAAAGAATACCATAATCTAATTCAATATTAATTTGCATGAAAGAACCCCAATTTGGTGAAACGTTATTTGAACAAATCGTCTACAAGTTTTTACCTACTAAAATTGTGGAATGAGACTTTCAATATTAATCAAACACTTTAATTATCAAAGTTGTACATATCCTTGGTTTCTTAATCCTTATGAGTTTATGGGATTTTATCCTGAAGAACATGTCTCCATCATCCTTTAAACCTCCAATAAAGGCCAAGTTTGGCTCCATCATTTCCATCTTGGGCACCCTTCATTTAGTGTTCTTAAGATTATGTTTCTTTCGTTATTTCAATTACTTGATACAAATAATTTCCATTGTGATGTTTATGAATTTGCCTAACATAAACGTTATTTCAATATTTGGAGATTGTCTAGAATTTCCAATTTCTCGAGGGCTAGATGGTTCATTTCTTTGATTGTTGATTTTACATGAGTGACATGGATCTTCCTCTTAAAAAAAACTGATATGAGTATTGTATTCCTCATTTATTATTCCATGGTAAACAATCAATTCGGGGTTTGTGTGAAAAAGGTTGAAGACTGAAAATAGGAGAGAGTACATGAATCAAGCATTATCACATTTCTTTAAAAATGAAGGAATTGTTCACGAGTCATCTTGTATTATCACACCCCAACAAAATTGAGTAACCGAAAGTAAAAATGGTCATCTTGTATCATCTAGAGTTTTAGGATCGAAAAGTCTCATGGAAGTCTTTACTAAATTCTTCCTAGTTCATCCCACTTCCTATAAAACAAGGAGAAACTGGATCGTGGAGCTTTGAGGAGTGTCTTTGTCGGATATTAACCTATACGCAAGGGTTATAAATGCAAATATTTCATCTATATGGATGTCACTTTTGTAAAAAAAAAAAGAACTATTTTTCGGCTTCTTATCTTTAGAGGAGTACTTATCTAATGAAGATAAGTAGGATCCTTCGTAACTCACTATAACATGTACACGGCTATTGATTTGATCATGACTTGTTCCAACAGATGCACGAAGAATTTTTGCCTCAATACATCCCGTTGAAGTGAGAATCTAAGGTTCAAAGTGCCATACTCACAGCTCCACAGCCAATTTCTTCCTATATATCAACATACATTCTAGATGAATTACATTTACATCCATGTTTTCTTGTAGAAATTCAATGTACTTAACGATGAATATCCCGCAGTCCAATTTACAATAGTAGTTGTGTAGTTACATTAAATCTCCCAAAAATAATGTAATATCAAACAATTACAATATCAATCTTACCCATAACACTGCAAAATACAAAACAATTAATAATTATACATCAACCATACAACGATTTAAAAAAGTGTATATAAATTAAATAAAAGACAAGACAATGACACAATAGAAACGTGGATGCTTCCAATCCTAGATCATAGAAGAAACATAAATATATAATGACCACTTCAATTGGTATGTAAATTCAAAATTCAAAAATTCAAAAATTCGATAAAATATAAAGATGTATACACGGTCAAAATTCACATTGAAAATAACCAAATGTGGCTATTTGACTAAAACCCCGAATTTCCATATCATCACTAAACATTCAATCAACATTTCCAGAGTTTTCAGCCATTCAAATTTTCCACAATTTCTAGCCTTTCAACTAAATAAATCAAATTCAATCCTTCAACTCATAATCAGTATGAAAAATTGACCAAAAACTCAAAACCCTAAAACCCAATCAATGAAATTTTATTACAAAATACATACCAATTTTTTCCTAAATTAAACATCTATTAAAGGAATATGGCACAAAATAAAAAATGAAGAATACTTTCATCGATTTACCTTTCTGATGTTCGTTTCTTACACACAAAAAATGTTAGGTTTATCGTAAGAGAAGAGAGAGTGGTAAGATAAAGTTTGAGTTACGGACAGCAGTGACAACGGCAGCACTTGCGAGCTAATGTAGCAGGGTGATGGAGAAAAAGGTGATTAGAAGAAGAGAGATTGGAGAAAATGGTGGATTCAATTTCAACATAGAAGTCGAGAAGATACAGTTTTGTGATCTTTTGAGTTTAGAAATAAGGGTATAAATGTCTTTTTATTATTTTAAAATTTATTATTATTTTTTTTTGGTCAAAAGTCTTTTAAACAAAAGGTGTCTCACCTCATTCCTCCATTTTTTTCTCTATATACCTCTCATCACCTATGTCATAAATCTCCTTTTTCTTTCTATGTATCTTCTCTCTCTCTCTCTCTCTTCCAAATTTTTATTGCAAAAATTCAACTTGTGATTAAACAAGAAAATAGATAGATGAAAAAAAAATGACATCGATTATCCTCTTGAACCAACGAGATACACGATTGAATTGGAAATAGGCAATGGTGTGATCTATATCGTTCACAAGGCCTCTTGCGAACCCTTTCCTCATGTGGCGATTAAAAAATTAAACTTGCAAAATGTGAGAGTAGACATTCAAGAATTCAAGAAAGTCACTCTTTTTTCCAACCCCAATTTACTCAAAGTGCACTGTGTTTTGGAGGATAAAGGCGTTCGTGGGTCATCACTCCATTCATGTCGATGGGGTCTTTCGAATTGATCGTCTCTGCTTCTTCTTGTGATTTATCGGAACTTTGCATTGCCATAGTGTTGCAGAATGTCTTAACTGCATTGTGTTTTCTTCATAATAAATGGCATGGTTGAAGGTATAAAGCCAATAACATCATCCTTGATTCTAAAAGAAATGTACAATTATCATATTTTGGGATTTCAGCCTCTGTTCTTAAACCGGATTGTGGAGTTATGGAGTTATGCCAAATTGTTCGCCATATTGGTTGGCACCAGAAATCAATCATTCACCTAATCAATATCCTTTCAATTCCATGGCAGTGGACATATGGGCTTTGGAATTACAACCTCGAACTCGCATACCGGATACTAGCGATTTCTCTTCAATCACCATTCCTAAAATTTTCAGTGCAAAGCAGGTTCTCGAGTTTTGAAAATGTTAAGAACGAATTTTCAGAGTCATTCAAGAATTTTCTATGTATCTGTTTGGTTGATGATCCCTTGAAGAGGCCATTGGCTAAAAAATTGCGAAATCATATATTTTTCAACCATTCCAATACAAAAGTACTCGATTACATCTTGCAAAAATTGCCCACCATTAAAAATAGACGCAAGAATTTTGACGTTGAAATGCCCAAATTTTTCCTAATATTAGTGGTTGGGTCTTTGTTGAAGAAGAGTTGATTTTGATTCTGGTGTTCCACGATGATATTGTTAGCACAAATGAGGGTGGACTGAATTCAAGTGCGACGTGACCTACTAGAAATGAAGAATTGTAGGTGGATGGTGTTGTAAAACTTATCTTTCTCCCTTTTGTTTTTGGAGGCCACAAAGAATTCAGTACAAGTTGGGGTTGAACCTGGGTATGATGGCCCTCAATTGGTGGCCAAATTCAAAATAGAAAGGCCGTCATTTTTTTGTGGGAATTGGCACTAACGGCACGAATTGAGATGATCCATTTATGTGGAAAATTATTTCATGTGTTAAGAAATGTTTGGTCCCGTAGATTGTTAGTTTAACTATAATAATATGAACGAAAAAAATAGACAACAAAGCTAACAAGAACACATAAATTTAACGTGGAAAATCCTAGAATAGAGAGAAAAAACCCACGGGCAGAGGTGATAATAATTCACTATAACAAAGAAGGTAACAAAGAGGAACTTAATATTCTAACTCTAGCATATATATATGCACACTTGTGAGAGAATAATCCTAATTCCGTTAAAACAGGTCCTCGTGTAAGAAGAATCGTAATCCTTACCCAATTGAATTCGGGTCACCGAATAACATTAACGAATTTGTGATCTGCAGTAGGGGTATAATTTTGATTGCATAAACTGCTGCGTGTGAGATCTGTCAACATACATTTCAATACATGACGTGGTAGAAGATTTGAAGTTGCAATTTTATTTTTGAATTGTTCTCACTATTGCTAGATTTGGTATAACTTTCAATATAGTGTTTCCTTTACTGCAATTGATATCTTTGCACTCACTGGGGCAGGTGCAAGTTTACATGCAAGTAAAACCTCATGCCCTTCCATGTTATGACTTTGAAGAACTAGAAGGCAAATTAGACTTTCTCACTCGTGTTGTTGCATTTAAATTTTATCTTGCAGTGGAAGAGGTCCAATGACACTCGGTGAGGTACAAAAAATTCAAGTAAATATTATTTTCTTGGCACAAACCCTTTTAGAAACTTATAATGGGAAGATGTTTTAGTCATATTGTCAAACGTAACATATTTTTGAATTATAGTGAAATGAATCAAAACTTATGCTGGTTGGGGTGAAATTTATGAGTTATTGAATCATTAAATTTGTTACTCAGTTAGAGGATGTTGTTTTTTAACATGATCTTATAGATAAAAATAGATGTACGAAGTTTTAGATATGATGCCTTGTCATAGCAAAAATGAAGTGTGTTGGAAGATTTCTTTAAGTAATTAGGAAAAGTTGTATATTCTATTGTACATAATTCTTGATTTTCAGGGATTTAGATAGGATCTTATTTTTTATTTTCCTAGATTAGCTCTGATTTGATTTACCAAGATTAGTGTTTACTAAATCATATAAATGTATTGCTCATTGTGTCATTTCTAATCAATACAGTTCACATTTTCCCACATGGGAAAGAAAAATTAGCCATTGCCTCTATGACACAATTTTCCAGAACTTTTGTTTCTGGATTGTCATTTGGAGATTATCCCAATATCCAGCTTGATTGAATGATGGCGTAGAGAACCTAGCTTTAGTTTATCTGGACGTGATAGATCGTAATCGTGATTATTCAAAGAAATGGGCATAGATTTCGCATATTAGCTCATAATTTCTATTAGAATATGTTTTCATAATCTTCACGACGAGTCGGTCAAAACTAGTTGCTTTCCATTGCTGATGATAGATTTTATTCGTTTGAAGTCGTCTTGTTAGCTTAAAACGGCAATATTTAATTTGTCATGTCTATTTTCATCTTTTTGCATTTACTTATCAATTATAGTATTATTTCCACTAAGATTTTAGTATTTAAGAATCCTTTTATTCATTAAAGTAGCTGTTGTTGGATATTCATTTTGTTAGGAACAAGTGTTGGAGAAACAATTAGAAATTAAGTATATTCTATCCTTTGATCAAACAGAAGATTTAATTATTAAACATTTATCTCATTCTAGATTCAACTATTTGAAAGCAAGCTTGGAGTGACTAAAGTCTCCTCCATCTTGAGAGATGATGTTAAATGACATTAAACAATTGATCAGGACCTCTGTGCTTCAAAATGAAAGATCAGGGACTAGCATTGAAGACAAATTCTGCAGATTGGCTGCTGCAACACATTCCATGCATTTCCTGAATTTTAGGCACCTTTTTAGATTATTTCATACGTGTAAATTAGTTATTAGCTAAGAATGACAAGGCAAAATCTGTTGTTCATCCATTGTATAAAATGTTTATTGAATGAATGAAAAATACAACATCTACAAATATTTTCCTCCATTGTTGCTGAAACTCGTTCCTTTCATTTTTTGCTGAAACTTAACTAATGGTTGCCGCCAATAAGACTCTACCATGAAAACATGTCCGCATCATAATTCAGTACAACATGATCAAAACAAAGCACATAAATGTTGATCAATTTGGACAGCGGTTTGATTTGTATTCCATACGTGGGGACAAGTAATCAAATTGCATACGTTTTAACAAAATGATTACCAACCAAGAAATCATTTGCAAGCTAGGAATGGAAAATCTCTATTGTGGGCAATTCAAGAACAAAAATCTAATGCCTTCCTTTTAATTTCTGTACAAACCAAAAATTATATAGAATTCTTAGGTTACTCTTTACAAATAAATGTTTGGCATCTTCCATTTTGTTTAAAATACAATTTTCAAAATATATAATTGCATTGAAAAAAAAAAAAAAATCATTATTTTATTGGGAGTTTGGGTATCATGGATCATGCCTTTTTTGTGTATTGGTGTTCCAACACCTATAAATTTAAGTTCTTTGGAGGATTTTGACATGTAAAATAACAATCCCATACATTCATATATACATTCAATCTCCAAATTAAATAACAAAAATCTTAAATATATTGTGTTCTTCGTTCTTGTTCGGATTTTTCACTTTTGCTTGGTGAAAATTTATTTGTCGAGTCTTCCTACAAACATCGAGACGAGAAAAATAGCGTTTCAAGATAGTAAAGGAAGACCCCAGATTTCCAACCGCAGTAATAGGAAGAGTACTGCCATCGGCGATCTGAATATGCTGCTCACCATCATACTTACGAACATCATTCAAAGCTATCGGACTGCCGGTCATGTGATTGGAAACCGCAGAATCAATTAACCAAGGAGAAGGAAGAAGACATTTCTTACCTTGGAGACCAAGAGCGGAAATAATCATCTGTTGAACCTGCTTAGGGGTAATATTAGACGAAGAACCCGAAACAGCAGGTTGAGCAGAAGAGGCAGGCATAGATGTGGATTGAACAGCAGTATGAAAAGCAGGAGTGGATCGATTATGAGGGCGTATACGACAATCCTTAATGATATGGTCTTCCTTCTTGCAATAATTACAGAATTTCTTGTTGCAATGTGTCCAACTTCTTTGCAATTGTAACACTGCGGTGGAGATCTATATCTTACTTTGCCGTGAGCAGCGTAGGCTACATTAACCATCTCAGTACTACCATTAGTATCTTGAGCAATGCCAAGTTGTGAAGCGAGACACTGTTCTTCACGCAAGAGTTCGCCCAAGCAAACATCCAAAGTGGGGACAGGTGTGCGATTGATTAACCCAGCTCATGCACTTTCAAACTCAGGTCGAAGCTTCATCAAAAATTGATCCTGCTGGCTCTCAGAATGAACTGCTTGTAGTGCCGCTAACGCATCTTTGGGAACTTTAGAATGCACCAAGCCGGAATAATCACTCCATAAATTAAGAAAACCGGAGTAAAATTGTTCAATCGAGAGGTTCCCACAGCGATAGTTTACGATGTCTAACTCTAATTGAAACTTTCGGTGGAATTATCTTGATAATAAATTGTCGAAGATAATCCCACATCCGCTAATGAGAGTGAAACCACGAAGATTATTGACCATATGGGGTTCATGAGAACTAACTAGCAAATAAGCCATTTTGGCATCCATGCCTTCCCATGAACTAAGTTCTTTGGGATCGCTTGGAGCCGTAGAAGACCCATCCAAATGACCCCATAATTTTTCCCTTTCACAAACATCTTGAACTGGAATTCTCAATGGCGAAGTTTTTGCCATTAAAACGAACAATAGAATTTTCGCCGACATAATAACCACCGTAAATAAAATTGAAAGATCCGATAGATCTAGCTGAACCACAAGAACGAGATGATCAATCAAGACTCTCAACAATCTGAGACAAGAAGTCGTTCAAAAAAATATTCTGACAGCTTGAATCACCTAAAAATAATCCTCTCGAAAACGAAGAGACTACCGACATAACCTATGAAGAGGTTTTGGATGATTCCGGTGCTAAAAATACTCTAACAATAAACCAGAAATTCAACCAAGTCAAGAGAAAAGCGTGAAAAAAATAACTTTGGCTCTGATACCATGTCAAAGAAGGTTTTGTTTTGAATGCCTCTCATTGTGAGAGTTCCTTCATTTATATAGATGCAAGGTAAATAACCTACCAAAATAAACTCCTATCAATTACAAGCTATTTACAGTATATTCTTCTATACATAGCTAGACTAAATAGGGTAAAATATATGTTACCTCAATTATGACCATATATACAATATATTCTTCTATACATAGCTAGACTAAATATAGTAAAATATATGTTGCCTTGATAGGATATATGCTGCCTTTGATGCAATATATTAACAAAACCCTCAATGCTTAACTATTCTTTTATGAGACATATAATTGGTGGCCTCCAAGCTTCAGGTTAGTTTATGTATAAAAGGGCTATCAAATTCACTCATCACATCTTCGGGAAACCGAGAAACCTTATAAGAGTGCTTAGGCCCATGTTTCGGTAGGTGAGACCAGACATGTCTCTGTATTCGTGTCATGTAGAGGCCAAGCTCTAACAAAGGCCGATGAACGGCTTGGCAAACTTCTTGTCCGCAAACAGTTGTTGGCCTTGGCTGAGCCTACTCGGCTGTGGAGTGATAGATCTCACTGTCATGGCTCTGCAAACTCTGTTTAGTCAGCTAAAGTGAGTATTTTTCATGCCATAATTAGTAGATTGGTTCAGATGATATCAAGTGATGAGCTCAGAAATGTTGAGAATAGAATGGTTAAGAACAGAGTAGGGCCAAGAATTTTAATGGTCTAATCAAAGAATTGACATCACAAATACAAAGAACTTAGAGTCAGTGAATAAGATTTGAGGAAGAAGAAAACCATTATTTAGTTTCTGTGATCTAAATCCCTTGAAAAAAAAAAAAGAAATATACCAGCCTAACTGAAGTTGCTTCCGAAAAGGAGCAGAGAACTATAACAGGATTAATGAATTGAAAGCTTTTGATGAGATGAAAGCTGGTTTCAAGGACCTACTATTGGAAAAAACTAATGATGAGAGTAGTGCATTGGGAAGTAGTCCGTCGTGTGATAACAATGGAAATTTGTACAGTGTAGGTTGAGTAATACTAGAGATCGTTCCAAACATGTTATTCGGGACAATAAACGTAACTAGCATTTGTTCGTAACATAAAAAGGAGTAGAAATACAAAGGTGTTTTTTAACATAAGTTAATTGGAAACGATAATAGACTTTGTTTTAGTCTAGCAATCTTTTCTGAGATTGTTTTTTTTGGTGTAAAGTTTTCTATATGAATACTGAGGATATAGAAAGGAATATTTATGGTATTAGTTATCTATTGTATAAATAATCAAGACGGGGGTGTAGCTCATATGGTAGAGCGCTCGCTTCGCATGCGAGAGGCACGGGGTTCGATTCCCCGCACCTCCATTTTTGCTCTAATCCCCTTCAACCTTCCTAAAACAAATTTTCTTTTCTGTTTTGGAACAGCAATAAGGAATTACCAACAATTATTTCTCCTCACGCTGAATAAAAAATTAACTTCCGAAAAAAAAAAAAAATAATAATATTCAACTAACTATTTGTTTCAAAGTTTCCAAAATTGGGAAAATTTTGGTTTTGGAATTTATCACTGAGCGACATAGTGTCTTCTTTGGTTGTCTTTTGATTATTTCGGTCGAACTTTATTTTTTTGGTCATGCGCTCACGTTCCAATGCTAGTACACGAGAGCACATAATTACACACAATCGAGAAGATTACGGATTGGTCGACGACTGATTAAGGCTTGATAATGAAATCAATAATATTCTTGAAGAATTTGAACATGGTTTTCACTTGTCTAGGTTTATCAATATATCTTAATAAGTTGAATCGTTTTATTTAGGCGACAAATGTTTATCTAGTACACACATTAACGATCGATAACATAATTTCTAAGACCTTTGATTATGTTATTTATTTTGTACACACCTTTCACGTTAACTATTAATCACTTAATTATTGTCCATATTAAATACTGAGTACAATAATTTGCTAATGTATTTTGGTGAGCTAGTTCAAAATTTAAATTTTGTTTTCATTATCGTGAAATATTAGCTTTTTTGGCTACGTTAAAATTAATTTTTTAAGTATTTATAAGTGGCAAATTCTATATTTTAAATTATAAATTATAATTTAAACTTTGCCAAATATGTAAGTTTGATTTATGAGTGGCTGAAGCAGCAGTAGCAATTATCCTAAAGGAATCAAATTGCAGTGGCTACTCTTACGTTAGGACAAAGTTTCGCCATCTTAATTTCTCACAAAAAGGCCTAAATATCCTAATAATTTTTCAATGATTAATAACAAAATTTGAATAGAGTAAAACAATGTGACAATTTAAAAGATTAAGTTTATACAAATTCTGGTAGATTGGGTTCACATAAATGAATTAGATTGAAGTAAATATAACAATGTTAAACATTTCAGAAGTGTTTATTAAGACTTAAAATTTTATTTTAAAATATCAATTTTTTTAAGAAGAGTAATTTAAATTCTTATATACTGGTTAATATTTCGATATATAACTGATGTGGGATGTATTACTTAACACGCCCCTACAAGATAGTGGCTCATTTGAACATACTAATCTTGGAATCCAAATGCTCGTTTGAGTTTTAGACAAACCGTATTACTCGTTTCAACTTAATGATCTTTGATACCATATAAAAATTTGAAGCTTTATATTAAAAAGTTGACTTTATTAAAATGAGTAGTTCAAACTTTTATATACTAATTTTTATTTAGGTATAGAACCGATGTGAGATTTGTTTTTAAGAGTGCTTACCTCATATTATGTTTAATTACTTATAACTTAATATACCAAAATGATGTTGTGCAAGTATACTTAGGATTGAGATTTGTTATCTTAAACTCATTGTGTCTTGGATTCTTCGATTTCTCGATAAAGAGAAATATTATGTTTAATTACTTATAACTTAATATACCAAAATGATGTTGTGCAAGTACACTTAGGATTGAGATTTGTTATCTTAAACTCATTGTGTCTTGGATTCTTCGATTTCTCGATAAAGAGAAATATGACCACTAGTGGTTTGGATGTATTAAAAAGGATTTCTTTTTTATATTGGGTCATTTATAACAAACATATACCTTCCTTATTTACTCGACCCATTTTGGGGGTTATTCGTTAGCACGGGTTTTGCTTCCTCTTCTAGTATAGGTTTGGGAGCGCTCGGCCAAACGAGTATTTTACAGAGAATAGATAGAAGCCTAGGTCAATGAATAGTTCATTGTTTCAAACGGGTAAATTCAGGTGGCATTCTCGCATGACGGAAGGTTTCCAAGTCTCGCGACATACTTGATACGAAACAGAACAGGAACTTCACTCATACTGAAATACTTCAATCGATGAACTCCTTACTGCATCGATACATTTTTAACATTTAGACGCATAATTTATTTTTAGTAAATAAGAAAAATCAATATATGATATATCAAGGTGTTAAAATTAAAAGGACAACAAATTTTAGAATAGAACATATTGAATGTTGATCTGAATGCCTAACCACGTCTCAATCTACCCAATGATAGAAACCAAACGCATAGAAAAAGAAAGAAAATGACAAAATGTAAAAACAAAATTATTGGAAGAATTGAAAGTGTAGGGGCATCTTAGTACCCCACACATATCTGAGGGACTTCTTTTGGACTCTAGACTCCATTTTCACTGGACCAAATTTCTCAACCCATTACCATCCCTCGCAAAGAAAGAAACCACCAAAATAAAATCTCTTTCAATGACAATAAATAAATAGTCACATTGATATTTAGATTCCGTTTGACAGAGATTATAAACTAGTTTATTTGAGTCGAAATTGTTGACTTTTCAAATTACTTTAATATAAAATAATAAAATTGTCATTTCTACTTTGAAATGACATTTTGTTGTTTAAAAATAATAAGAGCATTTCATGTTAAAATTAATTTGAAAAGTCTAAAAATACGATTAAAATAAACTACTTTTAGTTTATAATCCTTGTCAAACGGGACCTTAGACGAATGATAATCATTATTCGATTTAACATGTTGCACGCAAAAACTATCCCATGAGGATATTTCCTTTGGATATTTTATTAATATGCAATTATTTTCTAATTCAGACTCTTAAATTGATGAAATTTATTCAATTGGTAGTTATAGCCATATCGCAAGAGTCTTTCTACTTAATCGTTGCATGACATGACATCTTATTATCACACTATGTCATAAATGTGTTAAAATAAATAAAAAAATATGCATAATCCTCATTTTACTATTTTTGTTTTTAAAAATACCACGTAACGATTAGTGAAAGATCAATAACAATATGATTATCAACTAAGTAATTTTTGTCAGTTTGATGGACGATATGTGATGAATATGAAAGAATTAAAATTTGAAATTAAAATGAAGTTCACTGATCATGGATGAAATTCACCTCATAAAAATCATTTTTCAAAAAGGGAATTTGGTGTTTTTAATCTTTGCCTTCAATATAGAAATAGTCTCTAACGTTTGTTTCTTGGCATAAACATTAATAATTTATGCGTTTTAGTGTGTAATTCATCCATTTTTAATGAAAAACACCAATATACCTTTAATTTTAATTAGAAAAAATTGCAGTGAATTCTCTAACCTTTTTAAAAAAAAAAAGTGTAAATGGATTCTAAATTTTATTTAATAATATTTAATTTAGCATATTAAATATATTATTGTAGTTGTATTAATTAAAATTTTCTGGAGGAGAAAAAATTGAATTATTGTGGTTGAAGTGTACTAATTGCTTTGTGATCAGAAAATCTTGAAAAAAATTAATATAAATAAATAACAAAAAGACTTATATAATTTTATGACATTTAATTAATCTTATTGTGTTTTTAATCAACATAAAAATATTGATAAAAAATAATTTACAAAGTATTTGTTGTTCTTTATCGAATAATAATAAAACGATAAATTTAAATATAAAAAATATAGTTAAAGTTCTAATATTTGTAGTTAATAAATGAATATCTCAACTAAATAAAAGTATTTGAGAATCAAGTTCACAAAATATCATTTTAATTTTTGTTGTAACCATAAGATAAAAGTTTAAATTTTTAATAGTACAATCATTTAACTAGTATACCGCTTTATTGGGATGGGATTCGACCGTATGCTCTATTATGATGATGGATTAAGACGGTGAACAGATATTGGAGATGATCGATGGAGGGAGATGGATTGAAAAAGAGAGCAGATTTTGGAGATGATCAGTTGAAGGAGATAAATTGAAGCAGTCATCAAATTTTGGAAGAGATGATTTTGTGAGTAGAGAAATTGAAGACTTAGTGACACACAAAAGTTTAGTATTTTTTTTCTTCCCGTAGCGAAGAATCCTCTCCACGGCCGTGATAATAAAAATAATAAATTTTTTAACATGTTAGTTAATTGTTTATGAGTTTAAATTTAAGTTATTTTATAGTAGTTCATAAAATATTAAAAAACAATTCATGTAAATTATCGAATTGGTCAATAAAATATTAATCTCTATCTCTACTATATTAAAAGAGCCAATTCAAATGGCACTATTAATAAGAAATGCGCCTATGCACTATTCATAATTTTTTTGGGAGAGGGGGAATTGGTGCAAATGATCTCTAACCTTTGTCATTAGTGTAGAAATGATCTCTAACCTTTGTCTTTTGGCACATTAGTCCCTAACTTATGTATTTTGGTACATAATTAGTCCTTATTTAATGAAAAAGACAAAAATATCCTTAATTTTAATTTAAAAAATACAATTAGATTTATGACATTTGTAAAATGTGCAAATATATCCAATATATTTATTAAATAATATTTAATTTAGTATATTAAATATATCATTATAGTCGTATCAATTAAATTTTTATAAGAAAAAAATATAAAATTATTGCGCTTTAGGTATATGTAATTGCTATGTGATTAAATAAATAATAAAATGACGTATATAATTTTATGATATTGAACCAATCTTATTATATTTTTTTAATATAAAAATACTAACAAAAATTAATTTACACATTATGTGTTCTTTATTTTTGAATGATAACAAAACGATAAATTAAATTATGAGTAATACAATTTGAGTTCTAATATTTGTAGTTAATAAACGAATAACTCAATTAAATAAAAAAAAATTGGAGCATCAAGTTTATTTTTCTTTTATGATCAGTAACGATAATATTAAAGTTTAAATTTTAAATAATATGATTACTTAATAATAATAAAATAATTTTAATTAACACGTTTGTTAATAATTATGAGCTTAAATTTTAGTTATTTTATAATAGTTCGTAAAATATACAAAATAATTTAGTATATTATTAATTTGTTAGTTTCTTTTAATTTTTTATAAAAATAAAAGTATCGGATCCATTTGCACTTTTTGCAAAGTTTTGGAATCCAATTGAAAATTTTTCTAATTAAAAATAAGGGCATATTTGTCTTTTTTATCAAATAAGGACAAATTATGCACCAAAGCACATAGGTTATGGACTTCTGTACCAAAATATAAAAGTTATGGACCATTTTCGCACTGAGAGAAAAGGTTATGGACCATTTGCACAATTTTTCTTTTTTCCCTAATATAACTTATAATAAAAGAGCCAAATGAGAATTTTACTATTTATTAGATGGTCACAAAAAGATTAATACCGCGTCGTTTAATCCCACAAACAACCTTTACAAAAATTAGGTAAAATTTTTCTGACAATGCCACTCTCATATCTTATCTATCTGTTTCTCTCTCCGAGCCACACACGCAACCTTTATAATTTCTCTTCTTAATCTCACTGCCACTTTCTCTATCTTCAACCCTCCGTCCCGAAACCCAAACCTAGATCCAGACATTGGTTTTCACACAAAACACTTTGTCATTTTCCATAATGTACATATGCCTCTTGTATCTGCCTCTCCTCGCTTCTTCGAGATCAAGATACTTTATTTCAAATCTTTTTTTTTCTTGTCGTTTCTCCAAATACCCATTTTCTCTATGTTTTTGTTTGTGGAAAACCTCATTTTCATTGTGTCCGAGCCCTAATTTTATGGATCGAAAGAGATAATTTTTGTTTTAGGGTTTGTATAGATCATTTTTCTGCTTATTTCTTTAAATTTAAAATTCTTTTTCTTGGTGTAGGCCTCTATTTGCTAGTCGTGGCCTCCGACACCAGTTAAGGTCGTTTTTCTAGTATGCCTTTTAAATTGGATTTTCCAGTTGATAATATAAATTTATTTGTTTTGCTTTGTTCATTTTGACGTGTATTCATATGGACGATTTGAAGAAGTCATTTCCAAATCTTCTTAACCTCTTTCTTTCACTGATTTCTTTCTGCGGTTTCAAGAATCACTTTCCAAATTTGATTGTTTTACTTTCTCAAGCTATTTTTCTCGACTTTCTTGCTAGTAATATGAGATTGTTGAGAAGAACATTAGTTGCTTTTGAAAATATGAGTTTATTGTGTGGATGTTTTCTTTGATCTTAGTAATCTGTTGGTTTCTTCGGTATACATTGCGATTTCACCCCCAAAGCCAAATTCTCTCGATTTGTTTGAGATCTCTGCCTTCTTCCACGACTCTACTGTTTCTGGTGAGTTTCATGTTTGATAATTACTATGTAAATCGTCAGAGAAAGAAATATATTTTTTATTTATTATATTTGGACCAAATTTCGGGTTTGATATAGTAAATTTATGGAAAATTTTCTTTATGTTATAGGACTTGAATTTTGGTAGTGTTTTCATGGGTGGTTTATTTGATTAATATGTGACTTTTTATTTATTGTGTTGACCTGTAATTATATGGTGTCCCAATTAAGGTTGCTAGAAAGGAGTTGAAAGATTGGAAATTTTGGCTTCTAGAATTGGGACGAAATCACCTTCGGTTAGTTTTCATTGAGTCCTATTGCTTCCTTTTTAATATATCTTCAATTAAGTTATGGTTCATTCCACTGATATGATCAAATATGACTATATATCATTTTCTTTTTAGCAAAATGATATGATTTAAGATGTATATGGACATCTGTTAGAAATTAGAAATTAAGTTGATCAAGGATGGTGTACTTGGGATTGCAATTTTCAATCAATTTATAAACTTTGACTTGTTTTTTAGGAAAATTATTTATTTATGTGTTTCAAAGGCTGTGAACTCAAGATTTTATATCAGATTGATGTTGATCTTACATGACATGTTTGGTTTATATAGCCAAAAGTATTTAATTTACACATGAGATAAGTGCATCTTGATATCTGGTTTGCTAACAATTTCTCTGGTTGACAGGCGTCTAAAACTTCAACTACAAACTGTTAGCTTGGAATGAATTATACTCTTTCGGATTTCAAATTGTGAGGAATAAAATCAAATGCATGAAACTGTTGGAATTCAATTCATTATTAAAAATGATCTCAATCAACTCTTCAAAGTATATTTAGGTTTCATTTAGCATATATTATCCCTCTTTTGAAATTATTTTCTTAATTATATGCAAGTAAAACTAGTATAAGCACATACAAATAATCTGGTTGGAGAGTATTGTCTTGTTATGAAGCATAAATATTGTAATTCCTACATATATACCCACCATTATAGAGAAGATGAAGGATATGCCATTTACAGACAGAGACAAGACATGGCAACAACTGCGTAGAGGACGCTATGTATAATTCAACTTGGTAAGAGACTATACCTAAAATTCCGTCCAAATATTGTGCTTAAAAATATTCTAACTTTGCCCTTTTACAATTGAAGATTTATGATCATGACACTACATTTGGTCTTAAGACAAGTGGAAGAATTGAGAGTATTCTTGTCTCACTTTCCCTAATTGCTTCGTGGGAATATAACCACATAAGCTTTCAATCAACTTTTTTTCTACTGAATGTTTCATTGTAAAAAGAAAGAGAATAGAGTAAACACGATTAAAGTAAAATAAATATTTTGTTTGCAGCAATTAGAAGATAGAAGTGGAGAATGGAAACTCCTAGATGTATGCATCAACCCCAAGTAATGGATCTCAAAATTTTTATCAAATGTTGCTGTGTTTTTCAGTTTTTTTTTTTTTTTTTTTTTTTAGTCGTTCTATTTATTGTATATTTTTTAGTTACTTTTTTAGCAATATAGAAAATTCAAGTAGGAATTGATATCACTTCAAATTTAATCTATCTCATCTTTACACAATGATGAAAAATTTTATTTGTGATATATTGGGTGTTTCATTTGTACTCAATTACAAGTCTACCACGCGCAACGTACGTGTACTCACTAGTTCAAAATATAAAAATAAAAACTCGCTAGTTTTTAATTTTTTTATATAAAAAATAAAAAATAAAGGTACATGATTTATTTGCACATTTTTCAAAAGATTAGAGACTCAAATGAAAATTTTCTAATTAAAATTGTTTAGTGGTATTTTTCGTAAAAAAAAAAAAAAAAATATCAATTAGGCACCAAAATAGGGATGTTTGTGCTAAGATTAGGGACCATTTTCGCAATAAAGGCAAAGATTAGGAAAGAAAAAGAAAAGACAAACCTCGGACTCGGAGAATGGAGATGGGGACAAGAATATGATCCAAGGTTCACTCTTGTCAAGAGCTCCTCTTCCTTTTCTTCCTCTTTAAAACCATGTACGACCTACAAAATTCAATTCAATTTGACGAATTCTGATAATCTTTCAAAACGATGTCGAGGAACATACTAGTAACTGGGGGAGCAGGGTACATTGGGAGTCACACAGTGCTGCAATTGCTGCTGGGTGGGTATAAGGCCGTGGTTGTCGACAATTTGGACAATTCTTCCGAAACTGCCATCAATAGAGTTCGAGAACTCGCTGGTAAACATGGCTCCAACCTCATCTTCCACCAGGTCCTTTTTCTGTCATTTGACTCTTGTACTTTTATTGCAAAATTTGTTTATGGGTTTTGGGTTTTTGGTGATTAGAGTTGTTTTTTGGTGTCAGGATTTTATTGTTTCTAATTTTGTCAGAAAACCTCACTTTATCTGGATAGGTGTTTGATTTCCATTAATTAGTTTTTTCCCCAGCTTGGCTGTGTTGATAATTTACCAGTGGAGTTGGGTTGGGTGCAAAGATTTGATTTTTGACATTTTTGCAAATTTTGTTTATGGGTTTTGGCGATTAGAGTTGTTTTTTAGGATATTATTTTTACTAATTTTGTCAGAAAAACCTCTCTTTATCTTGATAGGTGTTTGATCTGTGTTCATTAATTAGTTTGTTTTTAATTTTTCCCCTGCTTGGTTGTGTTGATAATTAACCCGAGGAGTTGGGTTGGGTGCAAAGATTTTATTTTTGACACTTTTGTTTTATTAGTTGATTTTACTCAGGTGGACTGAAGTGTTCGTTATGATAAGTGGGATATTGGGAGATTTTTGTTGCCTTGTATGCTTTTGATCCGATTCTCAGTTACTGATGCTTGTAATTGTATCTTTTAATGTGTATCATTATTAGTGGTATACTATTTGGTGTAGTAATTGCTGATTTTAAATTTATGATTTTTGGGTTTGATTGCAGATGGATCTTCGGGATAAGCCCGCACTTGAAAAGCTTTTTGCTTCTCAAACGTAAGTTTCTGCAGCATCATTCTGATTATTTGTTTAAACCTCAATGGATAATTTTTAGATGGGTGAACAAAGATTCCGGATGATTATGGGAGATGATTTTTCTATATCACGTTTGTGCTGCCAATTTCACTCAATACAGGTTTGATGCCGTTATTCATTTTGCTGGATTGAAAGCTGTCGGAGAAAGTGTGCAGAAACCTTTGATGTATTATAACAATAACCTCATTGGTACAATTGCTCTACTAGAAGTCATGGCAGCCCACGGATGCAAAAAAGTACTTATCTTGACTCTGCTGTTGCCTCTCGTGCTGTTGTTTCCTGAGTTTCATTTCTGGTGTTTGTTGATTTCAATCATTCTGAACTTTTCAGCTTGTATTTTCATCATCAGCAACTGTTTATGGTTGGCCGAAAGTGGTACCATGCACAGAGGAATTTCCTATATGCGCTATGAATCCGTATGGACGGACAAAGGTATTCTTCGAGCCATTTTTATGAGAATGCTTTCTTGATTGCACATCATCTAATGAGATAGATGATGCTTACGTGTGATTGCCAAAACAAAGGACTCGAAAAAGGGCCTAGTTAGTTTGAACTTGTAGCCTGTCTATGTGTGTATGATATTTTTCCCTCTCCTGCCAGCTGTTCTATTCTAAGTTGCTCATGACTTCCACTTGTTTACCTGATTTTGATTTATCCAGCTTTTCATTGAAGAAATGTGCCGTGATATTTATAAGTCCGACTCTGAATGGAAAATCATATTGCTGAGATATTTCAATCCAGTGGGTGCACATTCTAGTGGCTATATTGGTGAAGATCCACATGGAATTCCAAATAATCTCATGCCCTTTGTTCAACAAGTGGCTGTTGGCAGGAGACCTGCATTAACAGTTTATGGAACTGACTATGGAACTAAGGGACGGTACCGGGGTAAGCTGCTTTGTTCAGCATCAGAATTTTGCTGTATTGCCAGCGATGCACGTGTATTTTAGTAGTTGGCATTTCATTCTACCAACGTGCTTGTGCCAGTTATCAATTTATACCACACATTAGATAAACTTCAATATCAATATGTATAATTTGGTCATCAATGATATTGATTGTATTGCTAGTTATTTATTTGTTGGTTATAAGAACTGGAATTTCATTGCTAACAATTTTTATGTGTTTGGTAAACTACGATATCAATATGTGTCTGTGTTGTGCAACTATTTTCAATCTTTTGGTCCATCATTAGTATAGTTTTGCTAATGAGCTTCTATCTACCTCCATTTTTTCATCTTTTGACCCTCTTCTAATAGAAAAAAACAATGCTATTACTGATGTAAGTAACTGTAATCTGCTTATGAATTCCCTCCACGTTTTGGGGATGGGACGTGCATGAACTCGAGTCCGGTACTAGTCTGGATTTTTTTCTGAAAGGTGCCATAGTATGGCAAAACATTGAAATGCTGTGAGGAGGTTGCTTTCGTGCACCATTGTAGATATTATTTTATTTGTTAGTTAACTCTTTTTATAATTTTCAGGTACGTGATTATATTCATGTCGTGGATTTAGCATATGGTCATATTGCTGCTTTGAGCAAGCTATCTGATCCTTCCATAGGTATGGGCTCAGATAATTTTTTGTTATGGCACTTCCTAGACACATATCTCTAACTATCTCAGATCTTGTTAGGAAGCTGAATTAATTTGTCTTTTGCTATATATTAACATTTCTTTTGTTCATTGAAAAGGATCATATTGTCTATGGCAATGTATAGTTGGAAACATCTATTGAACTCCTAGGAACTGTAATTAGTAACTGGATCAGCTTTATTTCGATTCTTCTTAGAAGAGATGTCTGTTTTAAGATGGAGCGGGGTTTGAGATCCATTGCACTTCTTACCTCTTCATTTGCTATTTAAGGTTTATAGCCATAATTTTTCTTTTTGTTGAATTAGCTTATCTGATTTGCTTGTATTGTACAAATGGTTGTTTTACTTTGACTTAGTTTTGGAGAATGTGAACTGTAGGCTGTGAGGTATACAACCTGGGGACTGGGAAGGGTACGTCTGTCTTGGAAATGGTTGCAGCATTCGAGAAGGCATCCGGGAAGGTAAAGGTTACAATATTTACTGCTGTGTTGACAAGCACAATTGGAGGGCTTTAAACATGATTAAGGGCTCACTCTTGCTGGGTATTTCTTTTTAATCTTTTATTTTGTTACATGGTACTAATTAAGGCCACACTTGGTTTGCTGACTAGATTTGTCCGGCTGAGCCATATACATATGAATATTGGTTCGCACTTGATAAAGATTTGGATAATGTTTATAATCCTAACAAAATTTTATCTAGTGTATAGTTCACTCAACAAGAATTGTTAGATGCATCAAAGTTGCACCTTCGCTCTTGTATAGACAGCATGAAATAAACCAGGTGATCCTTTGCCCAACTTTACTCTCTGAATTGCAGACAGAAAAGAACCAGTCAGCTCTTTCCTCGTAGATCCAGAATCTTCTCTCTTCTTCCTACCCATTCTCCTCTCAATCGCCACCAAACATCCATTACGCAGCCTTCAGCTCCACAACCACGAGTCATACCATAATTTCAACTTCAAATGAAAGCCATCCTTTCTCCTTTCAGTTCTATGCTGCTAAGCATCACTGTTTCCGATGTTGAGTGATTTCCCCCCCACTTTTCTCCAAAACTGCGGAATGATTCAGCGTTTGAGAATAAGAAAAATTACCTGATTGGAGATCTCACTGGGGGAGTGTTTTGTGGTTGGCCAGATATTTGGGTGGGAAGGAGAATAGACAAAGGGAAACAAGGAGAGAATGGGAGCTGCAGCAACTAGGACAAGTGGAACACTGATGTTATATGTGTTGCTGGCAAAAACCATAAGGCCTCTTGTATCTTTATTAACAATAATACACTGTCAAGGTATTATATGAATGTAATCTTGGGTAGGATTGGTGGGTTCAGCATTATTGATCGTTACCAAAAAGTGAGTCAGACTAAATAGAACTGGATTAGATAATCCCTCAAGTCTTTATCCTACCTAATCACCCCAATCAAATAGTGTTATCTGCTTGATCAATGTACAAATCATCTTTAATAGATAGCAAAACTGTTCAGTTTGTGAACTAAAACCTGTGGTTCAAATCTCAAGTTAATCAGCATAATCATACTTTTTTTCTGCTTGTATAGGAAATCCCAATTGTGAAGGCAGGTCGACGGCCTGGTGATGCTGAGATTTTATGTGCTTCAACAGGAAAAGCTGAACAGGAGTTGAACTGGAAGTAAGCGATGAACTCGATGCAAGATTACTTCTATTGGTTCAGAATGTTTGATGACTCAAAAATCTCACCAAGTTTCTGATTAAATGGTCGACATCATTGCAGGGCAAAATATGGAATTGACGAGATGTGCCGGGATCAATGGAATTGGGCCAGCAAGAACCCGTATGGTTATGGGTCTCCAGAGCCCACCAAGTAACCAAGAACTGCCGTTGTGCCTTACTCCCTAACTATATCGTTTCATGTTGGTTGTCATGTTGCCACATCTGCACGAGAAGGTGCCTTTTTGTAAAATGGTTGTACAAGATAGTAAATGTTCCAAGTACTCTGTCTGTGATGTTATTCTGAATACAGAACATATTTCTTGTGCAAAGTAGGTAATAAATGAAAGACAAATGAATTTATCTCGATTTTCCGAGGTCAAGAAATTTGTTCTCTTGTAATTTTTCGTGTTCCATACCCTTTTTGCTGCGATGCTCAACAGGTCAAGCATACGGATTAATTTGTTATCGTCGTCTGTTGTGCTACAGCTTATGTTTTCATTAAGCAGATATTAATACTGTGGAATACTATCGGATAGGAGCCTAAAAACTCCTACATAAGCGGAAGTAGATTTTCTATTAAAAAAAAATTACCTCGGAGTGAACATAAGCATGTACAAAATAGGCAAACACAGCTAAATTTACTCAAGATGGGACCAAGATATGGAATTTTATTTCTTAACAAGTGAGATTTTACTTAAAATAAGTGGTTTTAAACTTGGCAAAGTAAGTTATGTGAGTAAAAAAAATTAATTTTGGCAAAGTAGCTTGAAAGTAATTTGACATACGTATGTAAACATTAAAAAATTTCCAATTGTGGTCTTTGATGATGATTGAATCATCCATATAATGGGTAAAGCCCTACGGTTTAAGCTGGGATATCAGATATAAAAAAAAAAAAAAAACCTTAGATATTTGATATTTTTCTTTTTGAATAAGACCTGCACAAGTGGTGGAGAATGTGGTTTAATTTGAAGCAAAACAAAGCACCTTACCAGAGTTTCCAATTGTGGTCTTTGATGATTGAATCATCCGTATAATAATAATAAAAAAAAATCTTAAATATTTGATATTTTTCTCTTTGAATAACATCTCAATAGTTGCTCTGACTTGCACAAGTGATGGAGAACGTGGTTTAATTCGAGGCAAAACGAAGCACTTTATCAGAGTTTGACATGTCGTGAATCCTCTTAAAAGAAAAGAATACATTCACGAACGTGACACTAGGGGTGGCAAAAAAACTCGTCGGCTAGGCTCATAAAAACTCGGCCCAGCCCGGCTCGGGCTGCTCATCAAGGACAAGCACGAGCTAAGGCCGAGCTCCAAAAAAAAAAGAGAGCCAAACTTGCTCGGCTCGACCAAAAAAGAGCCGACTCGTTGGGCTCGTGGGAAAACACACGAGCCACGAGCCGGCTCGGCTCATGGCTCATGTAACGGTCACTTAATCGTGACCGTTGGTCACAAATTTTTTTTTTTTTTTTTTTTTTAATTTCATTATTTTTTATAAATACTCCTATTCTAAAATCATTTATTCACACTTCAATCTCTTATCTCTCGTTCAATTATATACTCAATCCATTAACAATTCTCAAATTTCATTCTCTCAATATTAGTGTTATAATTAGTATCTAATATCTCATTATCTAGATATGACTCTATAATTTTAAGTTGTAATTTTTCACTTCTACTAATTCTCTACATTTCTACTTTCTATTTTCTACTACATCTTCATCTTCTCATCTTCTATTTATTATATTATTTCAAATGGCATACAATCGAAGTGATGATGATTTCAGTGGTCTTAATGATATTAAAATTCCAGACGATATTCTTAATCAGTTTGGTGGTAGCACTGCTCCAATTGATTTGGAAGACTTTCAAGAAGATGTCGATACACAAACTACCATCGGCTCTAGCACTAAACGAAAAGCTACTAAACAAAAAGCTAAGTGCTGGCAGCATTTTGAGTTGTTGCCGACTGGTAAATTAGTGGACGGAGTTTCTGAGTTTAAAGCACAGTAAGCACAGTGTAAACACTGTCAAGAAAAGTTAGCTTGGCACAAGAGGATATGCACGACCCATCTAAACAGACACTTCAAAAGTGTTAATACAAACATGGAGGTTTGGATACTAATCGGCACAACTCGGTTTGGATCTCTGGGAAAAGGTCCAAATAGTCTCACTCTCAACAACCTGGATATATTCACAAGAACTCATGCGCCACGAAGAGCGCGCGAAATTGATATTAAATGTCGAGTTTCCACTATGCTTAGTGGACAATCCGCATTGGATGAAATTCATCCAAAAATATCTCCAACCAAGGTACGTTAATATTTCTAGAAATACACTTCAGTAAAGACACTATCGTTAGATATAATACAAAAAGAAGCTATTATTAATGATATTAATAATTACAACGGTGTTGTATCTTTACATGTTGTAATAAAAAAGGATATATGGTTGCAATCGCACACTATATTGATAATAATTGGATAATGCATAAAAAATAATAGTATTTAAACAAATAGACTATCATAATAATAGAAATAATATTTATCATGTTTTATTAGGTGTGTTACATGAATCTAAATATGATTCTAAAACTTTGTAGTTTTACATTTGATAATGCAGATCCAAATAATATAGTAATTGAAAAATTAATACAATATTGTATTCCAGATTTTGATGGTATTTTATTTCATATTCGTTGTGTATGTCATGTTTTTAATTTAATTGTACAAGATAGATTAAAATTTATACAACCCCAATTAGAAAAAATTAGATATACTATTAATTATATTTCGGTCTCACCATCAAAAAAAACAAATGGCTCGCAATCAAAAAGTTTTACAACCGATGTTGCCAATAGATGGAATTCAACATATCTTATACTTGAATCTTGTGAAGGCTATGAATATTGCATTACTGTATATTATAATGGCCGACTCTCACACGGCTTAGAATATGATTTAGAATTACATGACTTTGAAATATGTGGTTATATTAGAAAATTTTTAAAAGTTTTTTTTACGCAACAACTGCATGTTCTGATGTGTATTATCCAACTACTCCACTTGTTTTAAATCATTTCTATTATATTGCTAACAATTTTAATAGATATAAGAATTTTGCTCTTTTTTCTAGTATTATACATGTCATGGAAGCTAAATTTAAAAAATATTGGAAAAAATTGCCTATGTTATTTCCATTAGCATGTATTATGGATTCTAGACTTAACTTATAGGGTACGAAAGTAACAATAATGGTAATTTCAGATAAATTAACTTACAGAAATCCAGTAACGTATGCTAATTTAGAACAAACTTTATATTATATGTATGAGGTCTATCTTTGAAAAGGCAAGTCTGAACGTTGTACGACCCCTTAATCCAATATATACTTCGTTATCAACTGATGACATTGACTTATGGAGTTACGTCAGTACACATAGGAGTGGTCAAGGTCAACAATGAGTTGGTTCTTCTTCTAGTTCTTCCCTTCCCCATTTTAATGATACACTTGTAGAGTTAGTTAGGTATTTTACGCATGATGTGCTTAGTATGTTAGATGACGAAGAGAGAAATTTTTTTGATATACTACGATGGTGGAGACAACATCAACGTAGTTATCCAATTCTTTCAAAAATGGTACGTGATCTACTAACACCTCCGATCTCAACTGTAGCATCGGAGGCTGCATTTAGTACAAGTGGTAGGGTTTTGTCTGATATCAGGTCCAGACTCAAAGCCGATATTTTAGAAAGCTTATTGTGTCTAAAGGATTGGGATGACGCCGAACTTCGAATCCAAGACGAAGTGGACAGAATAATGTCCGAATAACTTGAAGATTTAATATAGATTAATCAGATTCGTAGTAAGTATTATTTTGCATTAGTATTTGATTTTTTTTTTTTATTTTAATAAAAAATTGTACACGTAACATCTTGTTTGTGTACAATTTTAATTCTGATTACTTTCAAAGTTGCCGGTCCAAGCCCGAAAAAAGGAGAAGGGTTTTCAATCTTTAATTTTTAACATAAATGATTCTCGATATTGTATTTCTATTTTATTTTTAAATTTTAAAATAACCAAAAAAATGAGGCGAGCCGAGCTCGTGGGGTAGCTCGGCTCTGACCCGCGAGCTTGTGAACAAGGCTGCAGCTTTGGGGACAAGCCAAGCTCGGTTTTTATGGGCCGAGCCGAGCATGCCATATGATATGGTGCATAGTTATCATCAACTTTTGTCATAAAGTGCTAGTTTAAGCACCACAACAAACACGACACTTGTGTCTAGTTGGCATAGTTGGTTTGAAACTTTGAAAATGCTATCGGCGATAAGTCGGGAGAAAGACAAGGATGGCGTTAAGTCATTGTATCCCTTTGTTGTGGGTGACACATGTGCTACAATAATCGGGACAAAGGATCGCGATCTGCACGAAGTTGAGCTAACACTAAAGACCCGCCTCCAATTCTGGTTTCTGATTGTAGATTTCATGCACGCTTATGATTCTATCTGAGCTCTCTTATCATTTAATTCTTGTTCATGACTAGTGGTATATTCCTACAATAATATAAGAGCTTTAAATTTTTTCAATGTTGAATTTTCATTCAAAACGCTTTGATGGCCTCATTTTTTTTTTTTTTTTTCTTAGTTTTGTTGAGCTGACTCGACAAAAGGCCAATTATTTATTTATTTTTATTTTTTGTCGAAAGCTGACTCGACACTACTAAATACCAAATTCTTTTTACCTTAATTTTGTCGAGCAACTCGACAAAATGGCCGACCCCGTCGCCGAGCAACTTGACACCGCCTACATACCAAAATTTTTTCTTTTTAGTTGTGTTGAGTAGCTCGACACACATGCCATAAATGGGCTTTAGCCCATTTTGAACATTACCACTTATATATATATATATTGTGGTGAGTGTGTTTGTTGAAATTCGACAAAAACACACACTTGCCATAAACTTTTTTTTTTTCAAATATATATATTGTGGTGTGTGTTTGGTTTTTTCCTTAATTTTTTTTCCCTTTCTTTTAACAACTTCGTCCAAACAAATATTAATTCAAATTTTCACTAATCTTTTTTTTATCTTATAAGTAAATTGTACACAATTCGCCCAGTTGAAAGTAAATTCTTTATTTTTCAAATTTGTTTTTCATTTTCTTGAATTATTTATATTGTATATAGTATACAAATATGCTATTATTATACAAATTTTATATCAAGTGTAACCATGACACATATTTTAAATAAATGGCAGTAAACAATCCCTACAATAATATAAGAGCATTAAAATTTTTCACTGTTGAATTTTCGTTCAAAACGCACGTTTTGACCGCCGTAATTTTGGATTTTTTTCCTCTTAGTTTTGTCGGGCAATCTTTTTTTATCTTATAAGTAAATTGTACACAATTCGCTCCAGTTGAAAGTAAATTCTTTATATTTTTCAAATTTGTTTTTCACTTTTACTGAATTATTTATATTGTATATAGTATACAAATATGCTATTATTATACAAATTTTATATCAAGTGAAACCATGTCACATATTTTAAATAAATGGCGATAAACAATCCCTACAATAATATAAGAGCATTAAATTTTTTCACTATTGAATTTTTAGTCCAAAACGCACCGTTTTGACCATATAATTTTGAACTTTTTTCTCTTAGTTTTGTCGAGCAATTTGGACAAAAGGCCAATTTTTTATTTTTTTGTCAAGCAACTCGACACCCTTAACTACCAAATTTTTTTTCCTTAGTTTTGTTGAGCAACTCGACAAAATGGCCAATTTTTTTTTTTATTTTGTGTTGAGTAGATCGACACAAACACACATGCCATAAATGGGCTTTAGCCCATTTTGAACTTTCTTCTTTTTAAAATATATATATATATATATTGAATTTTTTCATCGTTGAATTTTTTCGTCCAAAACGCTACCGTTTTAAGCGCCGCAATTTTAGACTTTTTTTCTTTTAGTTTTGTCGAAAGCATTTCGACAAAAAGTCATTTTTTATTTTTGTCAAGTAGCTCGACAAAATGGCCAATTATTTTTTTTTTTAAGTGTCGAGCAGTTCAACACTTTCCACATACCAATTTTGTTTTATTGATTTTGGTTTTAGCCTATTTTGAACTTTTTCTTTTCTTTTCTTTTTTTTTTTTTTAATTTATATTTATATTGTGGTGTGTGTGTTTGTCAAAGACACACACACACACGCCATAAATGGACTTTAGCCTATTTGGAAACTTTTTTTTTTAAATATATATATTGTAGTGTGTGTTTGTTTTTTCCTTAATTTTTTTTTAAAACCTTCGTCCAAATAAATATTCATTCAATTTTTCACGAATCTTTTTTTTATCTCATAAATAAACTGTACACAATTCGCTCTAGTCGAAGGTAAATTCTTTACATTTTTAAAAGGAAAAATTGCCTATAAGTCACTTACACATGACTTGTTTCAAATTAGGTCAAGATATTTTTTTAAATTGTGATTAAGTCATACTTTAAGTAATATTTTAAATTAATTCCAAAATACCCATCGATCAAGTATTTTCATCTGGTGCCTTTTTCTATCTCCACAAACCTCTTCTGCGAGAACTTGTAATCGGAAATTATAACTTCAATTCGGCGACTATGTGTAGTGGTACCACGAGAATGGGTAACTTCAATTTCAATGAAGGTGGAGGTGGAAGTGGAGGTGGAGCAATGGTAACTTCAATTTGTATGAGGTGGATTAGTGGTAACTTCAATTCCGGCGTGTGTGTAGTGGTACCACAAGAATGGAGGGTAGATCAATGATACCACGAGAATGGGTAACTTCAATTTCGGCAGAGGCGGAGGTGAAAGTGGAGGTGGAGCAATGGTAACTTCAATTTCGACGGAAATGGATCGGTGGTAACTTCAATTCCCATGGAGGTGGAGGTGGAGGTGGAGGTGGAGGTGGAGCGGTGGTACCACGAGAATGGGTGCGCCTGTGTGAGCAAAGTTGTGAATTCGGTGAAGCTTTTAGAAATATTCATCGCCTACTAGCTATTCCAGCTGTTAATTCTTTGAATCTTCGGTAGTCCTTCATCCTTGCCGGATAGTGTAGTTAGTTCTCTTCCTCTGCAAAAGTGAGACAGACTAAATAGAACTGGATTAGATAATCCCTCTAAGTCTTTATCCTACCTAATCACCCCAATCAAATAGTGTTATCTGCTTGATCAATGTACAAATCATCTTTAATAGATAGCAAAACTGTTCAGTTTGTGAACTAAAACCTGTGGTTCAAATCTCAAGTTAATCAGCATAATCATACTTTTTTTCTGCTTGTATAGGAAATCCCGATTGTGAAGGCAGGTCGACGGCCTGGTGATGTTGAGATTTTATGTGCTTCAACAGAAAAAGCTGAACAGGAGTTGAACTGGAAGTGAGCGATGAACTCAATGCAAGATTACTTCTATTGGTTCAGAATGTTTGATAAACTAAAAAATCTCACCAAGTTTCTGATTAAATGGTCGACATCATTGCAGGGCAAAATATGGAATTGACGAGATGTGCCGGGATCAATGGAATTGGGCCAGCAAGAACCCGTATGGTTATGGGTCTCCAGAGCCCACCAAGTAGCCAAGAACTGCCGTTGTGCCTTACTCCCTAACTATATCGTTTCATGTTGGTTGTCATGTTGCCACATCTGCACGAGAAGGTGCCTTTTTGTAAAATGGTTGTACAAGATAGTAAACGTTCCAAGTACTCTGTCTGTGATGTTATTCTGAATACAGAACAGATTTCTTGTGCAAAGTAGGTAATAAATGAAAGACAAATGAATTTACCTCGATTTTCCGAGGTCAAGAAATTTGTTCTCTTGTAATTTTTCGTGTTCCATACCCTTTTTGCTGCGATGCTCAAGAGGTCAAGCATACGGATTAATTTGTTATAGTCGTCTGTTGTGCTACAGCTTATGTTTTCATTAAGCAGATATTAATACTGTGGAATACTATCGGATAGGAGCCTAAAAACTCCTACACAAGCGGAAGTTGATTTTCTATTAAAAAAAATTTACCTCGGAGTGAATATAAGCATGTACAAAATAGGCAAACACAGCTAAATTTACTCAAGATGGGACCAAGATATGGAATTTTATTTCTTAACAAGTGAGATTTTACTTAAAATAAGTGGTTTTAAACTTGGCAAAGTAAGTTGTGTGAGTAAAAAAAAATTAATTTTGGCAAAGTAGCTTGAAAGTAATTTGACGTACGTATGTAAACATTAAAAATTTTCCAATTGTGGTCTTTGATGATGATTGAATCATCCATATAATAAAAAAATATAAACCTTAGATATTTGATATTTTTCTTTTTGAATAAGACCTGCACAAGTGGTGGAGAATGTGGTTTAATTTGAAGCAAAACAAAGCACCTTATTAGAGTTTCCAATTGTGGTATTTGATGATTGAATCATCCATATAATAATAATAAAAAAAAATCTTAAATATTTGATATTTTTCTCTTTGAATAAGATCCCAGTAGTTGATCTAACCTGCACAAGTGGTGGAGAATGTTGTTTAATTCGAGGCAAAACAAAGCACTTTATCAGAGTTTGACACGCCGTGGAAAAGAATACTTTCACGAACGTGACACTAGGGGTGGCAAACAAGTTCGTCGGCTCGGCCCGGCTCGGGTGCTCATCGAGGGACAAGCACGAACTAGGGCCGAGCTCCAAAAAAAGAGAGCCAAACTCACTCGGCTCGGCAAAAAAAGCGAGCCGACTCGTTGGGCTCGTGAGAAAGCGCGACGAGCCACGAGCCGGCTCGGCTCGTGGCTCGTGTATGTGGTAACAATCGTGACCGTTGGATGATCATCCAACGGTCACGATTCAATCTGCATTTTTTTTGATTTTTTTTTTTTTTTCAATTTCATTATTTTCCTATAAATACTCCTATTCTAAAATCATTTATTCACACTTCAATCTCTTATCTCTCATTCAATTATATACTCAATCCATTAACAATTCTCAAATTTCATTCTCTCAATATTAGTGTTATAATTAGTATCTAATATCTCATTATCTAGATATTATTCTATAATTTTAAGTTGTAATTTTTCACTTCTACTAATTCTCTACATTTCTACTTTCTAGTTTCTACTACATCTTCATCTTCTCTTATTCTCTTTATTATATTATTTCAAATGGCATACAATCGAAGTGATGATGATTTCAGTGGTCTTAATGATATTAAAATTACAGACGATATTCTTAATCAGTTTGGTGGTAGCACTGATCGAATTGATTTGGAAGACTTTCAAGAAGATGTCGATACATAAACTACCATCGGCTCTAGCACTAAACGAAAAGCCACTAAACAAAAGGCTAAAATATGCTGGCAGCATTTTGAGTTATTGCCGACTGGTAAACTAGTGGACGGAGTCCCTGAGTTTAAAGCACAGTGTAAACATTGTCAAGAAAAGTTAGCTTGGCACAAGGGGATATGCACAACCCATCTAAACAAACACTTCAAAAGTGTCAATACAAACATAGAGGTTTGGATACTAATCGTGCACAACTCGGTTTGGATCTCAGGGAGGCGGGTGCGGTAGTCTCACTCTCAACAATGGATATATTCACAAGAACTCATGCGCCAAGAATTGCCGAAATTGATATTAAAGGTCGAGTTTCCACTATGCTTGATGGACAAATCGCATTGGACGAAATTCATTCAAAAATATCTCCAACCAAGGTACGTTAATATTTCTAGAAATACACTTCGTAAAGACACTATCGTTAGATATAATACAAAAAAAGAAGCTATTATTAATGATATTAATAATTATAACGGTGTTGTATCTTTTACATTAGACTTATAGACATGTTGTAATAAAAAAGAATATATGGTTGCAACTGCACACTATATTGATAATAATTAGAAAATGCATAAAAAATAATAGTATTTAAACAAATAGACTATCTTCATAATGGAAATAATATTTATCATATTTTATTAGGTGTGTTACATGAATCTAAATATGATTCTAAGGCTTGTAGTTTTACATTTGATAATGCAGGCCCAAATAATATAGTAATTAAAAAATTAATACAATATTGTATTTCATATTTTGATGGTATTTTATTTCATATTTGTTGTGTATGTCATGTGTTTAATTTAATTGTACAAGATAGATTAAATTTATACAACTCCAATTAGAAAAAATTAGATATACTATTAATTATATTTCGGTCTCACCATCAAGAAAACAAATGGCCTGCAATCAAAAAGCTTTGCAACTGATGTTGCCAATAGATGGAATTCAACATATCTTATGCTTGAATCTTGTGAAGGCTACGAAGATTGCATTATTGTATATTATAATGGCCGACACTCACACCCTTTCAGAATATGATTTAGAATTACATAACTGTGAAATATGTGGTCATATTAGAAAATTTTTAAAAGTTTTTTTTTTACGCAACAACTGCATGTTCTGGTGTGTATTATCCAACTACTCCACTTGTTTTAAATCATTTCTATTATATTGCTAACAATTTTAATAGGTATAAGAATTTTGCTCTTTTTTCTAGTATTATACATGTCATGGAAGCTAAATTTAAAAAATATTGAGAAAAATTGCATATGTTATTTCCATTAGCATGTATTATGGATTGTAGACTAAACTTAGAGGGTACAAAAGTAACAATAATGACAATTTCAGATAAATTAACTCACTGAAATCCGAAGAACGTAGTAACGCGTGTGCTAATTTAGAATAAACTTTATGTTATATGTATGAGGTCTATGCTGAAAAGGCCAGTATGAACGTTGTACGACCCCCTAATCCACATATATACTTCTTCATCAAGCGATGACATTGACTTATGGAGTTACGTCCGTACACATAGGAGTGGTCAAAGTCAACAATCGGTTGGTTCTTCTTCTAGTTCTTCCCTTCCCGTCCAATGATACACTTGTAGAGTTAGTTAGGTATTTTGCGCATGATGTGCTTAGTATGTTAGATGACGAAGAGAGAAATTTTTTTGATAGACTACGATGGTGGAGACAACATCAACGTAGTTACCCAATTCTTTCAAAAATGGCACGTGATCTACTAACACCTCCGGTTTTAACTGTAGCATCAGAGGCTGCATTTAGTACAAGAGTTAAGATTTTGTCTGATATCAGGTCCAACTCAAAGTCGATATTTTAGAAAGTTTCACGTGTCTAAAGGATTGGGATGATGCCGATCTTCGAATCCAAGACAAAGTGGACAGAATAATGTACAAATAACTTGAAGATTTGAATATGGATTAATCAGTTTCGTAGTAAGTATTATTTTGCATTAGTATTTGATATTTTTTTTCTTATTTTAATAAAAATGGTACACGTAACATATTGTTCGTGTACAATTTTAACTCCGCCTACTTTCAAAGTTGTCGATCCCAAGCCCAGAAAAAAAGAATGAGGGTTTTCAATCTTTAATTTTTAACACAAATGATTCTCGATATTGTATTTCTATTTTATTTTCAAATTTTAAAATAACCAAAAAAAAATTTAGGGCCGAGCCGAGCTCGTGGGTAGCTCGACTCGGCCCGTTCGGCCCACGAGCTTGTGGGCTGAACTGAGCGGCAGTTTTGGGGACAAGCCAAGCTCGGTTTTTATGGGCCTGAGCCGAGCATGCCATATGATATGGTGCATAGTTTTTGTCATAAAGTGCTAGTTTAAGCACCACAACGAGCACGACACTTGTGTCTAGTTGGCATAGTTGGTTTGAAACTTTGAAAATGCTATCGACGTTAAGTCGGAGAAAGACAAAGATGACGTTAAGTCATTGTATCCCTTTGTTGTGGGTGACACATGTGCTACAATAATCGGGACAAAGGATCGCGATCTGCACGAAGTTGAGCTAACACTAAAAACCCGCCTCCAATTCTAATTTCTAATTGTAGATTTCATGCATGCTTATGATTCTATCTGAGCTCTCTTATGCGACGAATTCTTGTTCATGACTAGTGGTATATCCATACAATAATATAAGAGCTTTAAATTTTTTCACTGTTGAATTTTCATTCAAAACGCACCGTTTTGACAGCCACAATTTTGGACTTTTTTCTCTTAGTTTTGTCGTGCAGCTCGACAAAAAAGCCAATTATTTATTTTTTTTTATTTTTTGTCGAGCAGCTCGACAAAATAATTTTTTTTTACGTCGAGCACTCGACATTGCCTACATACCAATTTTTTTTTTTTTTTTTTTTTTCGGTTGTGTTGAGTAGCTCGACACACACACATGCCATAAATGGGCTTTAGCCCATTTTGAACATTACCACTTTATATATATACTAGTTTTTGGCCCGTGCAATGCACGTGGCGCATTTATAATATACTATTTAATATTGTTTTAATTATTTATATTATATTATATTTATAGTAAATATCAAATTTGTATCTTAATATATATTGGCGTAAAGATTTATTTGAGTATATAAGAAAAACATTATTAAGAAAACAAAATACAGAAGATTAGAACGAGAAAATAACGGGAGAATTCAATACACACACTTTGAATTTTTACTCATCCTACAGATTAGCACAAAGCAAAAAAAATTAACTGATTAACTAAAAAAAATTATAATCAGTCTATACAAGCCAAACCAAGTATGCTATATATTTTCTAGATATAAAAAAATCACAACTCACAATATCTATACGGACTTCTCATTATACAACTTGAAAAATATTTTATCTTGGCACGAAATACATATGAAATCAATCATCAGAACTCAGAAGACATTCACATTCCATATTGAAACAATAAAGAGCATAAAATTCTCATAAAAGACCACTAAAAGTTGAGTAAAAGAGCATTTAATTCTCTAAAATAGAATAGGAGCACAAAATTTTCCATACAAAACCACTGGGAGTTGATTAAAAGACAAAGCTCTCGTAAAAGGGTCATGCCTAAGATCACAAATTGTAAACCATAGATATGGCAGAGTTAAATAATTAGCCTCATTATTTCAAAGTTGAAATTTTGTTAATTTAAAAAAACAAAAAAAAAATTGAAATACTCTACATAGCTAAGAATGCACCAAAGATATGTTTATTCCACATATAAGTTGAATGGTGTCATTACACTGAGATTATTTTTTATTGAAGTATATTTAATTAGCATCATGATAACAAGAAACATAATTTCCATAAATCTTATAAATCTTATGAGAACTCAAGTTTTTAAAATATATCTCACAAAGGCTAAAGCCACTTCACATTTATTTAACCAGTTTCTTTACGACCCTCCTCATGTATAAGCTTGATCCTCAGACAATCACATTTGGATAAATGTGATAATTAATCATGAGCAATTGACCAACCCATTTGTTGATAATAAGCAATTCACATTCTAAAAAGACTTGATCAATTACCATAAGCAACAATACTTTGAAGATTGAATAGAAATATTAATGTCATGTTCATCAATTTGCATCATATATTATGCAATGTAACGTACCTAACCAATTCCTTCCCAAATTTAACCAGAGATCAGCCATCATACTCAATTTAAGAGAGGACATCAAGCACACTTTTGATACAATAAATGGCCACTTATTTTGCCCTCATAAACTTGTTTCTCACTGTCCGTCTTCTCAAATGTAAATGATGACAACTAATTCTCATCAACACAAGGTTGAAAGGCAAGAGTGCCTAAATAACAATAGCATGTACACGCACCTAAATGGCATCAAACCCAGTAATTCACTACGGTTGGAATTAATATATAAGAAAAAAATCAGCATACACTTACCAAATAAGATATCCTACATGTTCCTATAATGGTAAGAAAATATAAATTTACAAAATTTTTGAACTGAAATCAGATACAGTTACCTTCAACATGACACAAAACTGTCCAAAATTAAATTTCTCTCTAATGGGAGCTCCATCGGCATACTGGAAGTAAATGTCCACCAAAAACTTCCACGCATATGTAAGCTTAGCTTGTCTACACTGTTTCAGTAACACGGGCATACAATGCATTAGTCTCTAGAAGGGTTGAGAATATGAACCTATAAGTACATGTGAATGCCCAAAATAACAACAAAATAAAATACCTCAAAAGGATATAAAGAATATGCCATGGTCCGGGAAAAGCGTTCTTTTTGAAGAGGATATAGCTCAGGTTTTCCGAACCAGAGTGCGCTGTCATTTAAGAATCAACATTGGATGGAGGGAAATATTCAAATATAGATGAAAAAACTGGTCACCATTAGAGCAGAATGAAAGAATATCCCGAGCCTCAATTATATTAAGTGTTTGTACAATCTACTGACTTGAATGCCATCATTTTCTTCATCCATACACTCATACACAGCAACAAAAAGAAAACAAGACCAGAAATTTCAAAGCACTTTCAAGTATTTCACACCTTCCCACAATTAAGCAGAGAATAAAGCAGAACATTAAAAAAAATCAAATCCACAGCATATTCTTTTTTTCTTTTAGTTTTGTCGAGCAGCTCGACAAAATGGCCAACTTTTTTTTTTTTTTTTTTATTTTAGTGTCGAGCAGCTCAACACTTTCCACATACCAATTTTTTTATTGATTTTGTGTCGAGTAGCTCGACACACACACACACGCCATAAATTGGTTTTAGTATTTTGAACTTTTCTTCTTTTCCTCTTTTCATTTTTTTTTTTTTTTATATATATATATTGTGGTGTGTGTGTTTTCGAACACACACACACGTCATAAATGGACTTAGCCCATTTTGAAACTTTTTTAAAAAATATAATTGTGGTGTGTGTGTTTGTTTTTCCTTAATTTTTTTTTTAAAACCTTCGTCCAAACAAATATTCATTCAATTTTTCATTTAATTTGTTTTTTTATCTCATAAGTAAATTGTACACAATTCGCTCTAGTCGAAGGTAAATTCTTTACATTTTTAAAATTTATTTTTCACTTTTACTGAATTATTTATATTGAATATAGTATACAAATATGCCATTATTATACAAATTTTATATCAAGTGTACCAATGCCACATATTTTAAATAAATGGCAGTAAATCATCCCTACAATAATATAAGAGCCTTAAATTTTTTTTTACCGTATAATTTTCGTCCAAAACGCACCGTTTTGGCCGCCACAATTTTGGAATTTTTTCTCTTAGTTTTGTCAAACAGTTCGACAAAAATGCCAATGTTTTTTTTTATTTTTTTTTTTTTTTGTCGAGTAGCTCGACACATACGCATGCCATAAATTGGCTTTAGCCTATTTTGAACTTTTTTTTTTGGGTGGCGTGTGTGTTTGTGTTTTCTTTAATTTTTTTCACACCTTTGTTCAAATAGATATTTATTCAATTTTTCACTAATCTTTTTTTTTATCTTATAAGTAAACTGTACATAATTCGCTCCAGTCAAAGGTAAATTCTTTACATTTTTCAAAAAAAAATTTCACTTTTAGTGAATTGTTTATATGTTATAAAGTATACACATATACCATTATTATAAAATTTTTATATCAAGTGTACCAATGCCATATATTTTAAATAAATGACAGTAAACAATTTTACGAAAATTAACATTTATCTATTTATTCGAAATTCTACAATATTATAATTGTTACACGTCGAGCAATAAAGCCTATGGCCGACCCCTTCCATTACTCAATAGGCTGCCCTAACTTCAATAGAGTAGTCTTAGGCCCATACGTCTTGCTTGCCGCTTGACCCATGAATTCTTCAGAGCAGGCTGGAAGGCTGGGCGTATGGGGACCGTCGAAGAAGTGCCTAAACGCGCCCCCGATGTAGCATATGAAAGAGAAGAAGCTCTTGGTCTCAGCTGAGTGAAAATGTCCCTACCCCGCTGATTTCGAATGCAGTTTTCCAAGAGGTTGAATAGGGACGAACTTATGCAAAGCACAACTCTAAAACTAGTATTACATAATGAGTATATGCAGTGACAGAGCTCCATGGGCTCAAGTGGGGAAATGGGCCACATAGATTTTTTGATTTATTTCTTTTACTTTTTTGCAAAATTTCAATTTTCTTTCTTTTCCTCGTTTTAGTCTTTTGAACACGACTTTTATCTCAAAATTGGACATCATCAGTTAACTTCTCATTATTCCCAAAACCTACAATTTTGCAAAACTCTCACCCAATTATTTTGTAACTCAATTTTTGCCCCTATAAAAAAAAATGTATAGTTCCACCACCGAGTATATGATATACTTTTGGTTACTTATAATTTAAAAGGAGTTTGCTTTTGCTATGATTGCATTGTATGGTCTGAAGTAGTTGAATTCAGAGAAATAAATAAAAAATGAAAAGTGAATTTGGAAGTATCGAGTGAAATCAAGTCAAAAAAAGTTCCGCTCAAATCCCCAGATAAGGAGGGGTGGAAATTGGAAAATGTCGCTCTTACGGCCCCACTGCGGCCGGTCGCTATCCCATGATTAATTTTTTTCCCTTTGATTAATTGAATAAACATTGATAAATAAAATTCTAGGTTAAAGTTCCGTCTCCATTTTCTTGAAGACAACCATATGATAAAAAAGAAAAATAATTAGAATCTTAACAGTGGAACCCTAAAACAGATCCATCGTTAACAGCAATGACTACCCTACATTCGGCTCTCGCGTCCACATGATGCGTGAAGAAATGCAGGAACTGGACCCGCCCCGACATCTCCAGCCTGGACTCGATCTCCATACTGGGTCCGATCCGAAACCCGTTGAACCCCTCAGTAACAGTAGGCGCGGCAACCACACTCTCCGGCTTGTTGAACGAGAGGGGAAACGAATGAATGGAGAAAGTCGCTGACATGTACTCAGTCTTGCCTGCGTCGATCTTTCCGGCGGGGATGAACATGAACCCCACTTGAGTTCCTGCGTACAGGAGTTGCAGGGAGCTGTCGTAGTGCGTGAAAACTTCCCGGTTGGGGTTGTTGATTGTGGCGTACTGGGAGAAGGTGAAGTTGACGGTGCCGTTGGAGGCGGAAAAGGAAGGGAGCTGGACGGCGCTGACGGTGATGTTAGGCTTTTTGGGTTTGAAAACTGTGAAGTAAATGATTAGAATTAGAATGAGTAGAAATATCAAGAAAATGGTTGCTACAATGCATGAAGCTAAATTTGTGCGGCCATTTGGTGGCTTATGAGGATTAGATTTAACCATTTCTAAAATCTAAACAGCAGCAGTTACTATAGGATCCTATAAATGCCTCAAATTGCTCTGCGTGACTTTTGTGTTCAGGAAAAGGGTGAGTGTGAAAACGAAGACTTTTCTTTAATTGCTCTGTGTGACTTTTGTCCATGCATGGAGTCTTGACTCATCTATTATTGGCTTTTCTGTTCCAGTATTTATAGATTTGTCATTTGTCAATGTGAAAATGAGTTAATATATAAGGTTTTTTTTTTTTTTTTTTTTTTAATGATTTCTTTTGTGCTAAAAAGTAAATTTTAGTGCTTGTAAAAAAAAAAAAAAACCGTTTATTACCTCTTTTCGATCTTATTCAGAGTTCTTTGAAAAGTTTTAAATAATTACTTGAGACTCGAGAGCCATTCTGAAGGTCTCAAGTAGGTAATTAGCCAACTAGGTGGATGGACGGTGAGGGAAGGCAGGACAAGGAGGCACTGGGTATAGGGTTGGCACGGTGATAACTGAAAAGGGTGAGGGTGGAAGCAATGGGGTGTGATGGGACTGTAATTAAAATATCTTAATTTTTTGTCCCTTTTTCTATTTTTTTTTTTTTAGATACAATTTAAATTTAAAGCGGAACAATGCAGAGAGAGGCTAAATATTTTGGGATCGGATTGTAGTTCAGTCTTATTCAGAAAAAATCAATTTTTGAAGTGTAATTTTTTTTTTTCAATAATAGCTCGATTTTCAAACATAAAATTTTTTTTTTTTTAAGTAGTAGCTCCGTAAAAAAAAAAAAAAATTCTTACTCCATCATCTGTTTTTCAAAAGTGAGAAATCCAAAAATAAGATAAGCGTTCTAGGAAATATGAATCAATATGAAAATTGTCACTTGTGTACTTTCATCAAAATGAAAATATAATTTCATGTAATGAAGGGCAATTATATTTCTACTACAATTTTTATTATGTACACTATGTTTTAATTATAATGAAGGTCTTCCAATCTTTAACATTTTTGGCATTTATAATTTTTTCATCGTATTTTTATCACTAACTTTCAATTAAATTTCACGTTCTGTCTTTGATATCGATTTTTGTCCTTATATTTTGCTAATGTACATTTAAATAAGGGGTAAATATTTTGTCAAACTTTTGTATTTATTATTTATTTTGCTTATTTAAAAATATGAGAGGCAAAAAAATCTTTTTACACTCTCCTAATTAACTTTTGGAGTTTTTTCAGAAATAATCACAATAAATAAAATATTTCTTAAAATACTGTCATATTTTTTTATTCTAAAAATACTATTTTTTATTTTTATTTTTGTAACACTTGTTATTACATTTATTATTTTAGTTATAATAAATGCAAACAAATGTAATAACAAGTGTTACAAAAATAAAAAATGGTATTTTTAGAATAAAAAAAGTTAAATAGTATTTGTTTAATTATTTTATATTTTGTAGTATATTGTGAAATTATCACTTAACTTTTTTGAACATAAACCATCATCAAAGACAAAGATAAAAATGTGATAAAAAACAGTTGAGAACATAAATGTAAAAATGAACAATAGTTGAAGACTTTTATTGCAATTAAGAGCATGTTTGTTTTGAATTAAAATGGATTTTTTCTTTCCCATTTTTGAGGGAAAATTGACCAAAATGCCTTTTTCTAGTCAAATATTACAATTTATTGTGAAAAGTAAAAGATTTTGGTCGTTTTGACCCAAAAGTCAAAAAAATGGGAAAGAAAAAATCCATTTTAATGGCAAACAAACACTTTCTAAAATGTAGCGTGAATATAGTAAATTGCAGCTAGAGTCCTCAACTTTTAACTTTATTTGCACTTATATCCTCAGTATTTAATTCTTGTCATCCATCACTCCAACCTTTTATATGATTAGCAGTTAATGCCCGGTTGGAGTGATGGATGCCAATATTTAATGAAGTCAAATATTGAAGACACTAGCTACAATTTACTATATGATTATATTGCAATGAAAAGCAAAAATAACATACAAAATTATAATATCTTGCCTCAATTACATATGCATCCTTGTTTTCCAGATATTTTTGCTATCTGGCTCCACAAATCAGAATCAATTGTATAACAGTTCCAATATTTTTCTTTGAATTACCAGGCATATATTGTGGGATTTGCTTCTTTTTTTTCCAAGAATCAAATCAACATGATCACATTTATGATGAAATATGCTGAACCCATATAAAGAGATCAAAACAATTATTTTCAGCCAGTTAACAATTGAATATTAAAGACTCAAATAATTATTAAATAAAATAAGTTCTTTTATTCATAATTCGACCTCTGTAAAATATTTCAGAAGCAGTGAAACTGGCTGATAACCATGGAGAAGCCAGAAGAAAAGATGGAAAAAGAACTTAAAAAAAGAAAACTGAGTTTCAGGCCAAAAGAGAACAAAAGTCTCATCTTTGGCACCCCAGCTTCAGTCCATTCCTATGGACTGGTCATTCTATACATACAAATATACACACACACTTGAAGAACCTCATAAGCACGTTCGGCACCTCGGATTAGAGTATTAACGAGAAAAAAAAAAGTTAAAATCTTGTAAGTTATATTGTCCAGTCTTGTCTAATATTATTTGAAGAGTTTGCCCAACACACTATCCATGATCTCAGACACACATTCAAGAAACGCAATTTCGCTCATGCCAGGAAGCATGGAATCCTCAGCTTCCCCAACAATTTCCTCGATCACGGATTTGTTGTTCAACGTTTCTCTGCACATAATACTTCCAATTGCAAAGGGAGAAAGGCCTTTTTCTGCCCCTTTTTTCAAAAGCATGGTCGAGACACGAAGAACACGAGCACATTCAGGCGAAAGGTCCCATCCGTATAACTTGAGAAGTGCTATGTCTTGCTCCGCGTCCAATGATTTTATGTACTCAGTGGTTTCCGAGGAAAAAGGCTGGCAGGCTTGCGGCCAGTACAGCCAATCAAATGTGCAGTCTTCAAACTGCAAGCAGGAAAAAATGTGCAATTTCAAAACTATGATTGCAGATAAAAAGTACAAATTGGATACTTAAACATTCTCTAGAGACTGAGTACTGTGGAAGAGAAGTTCTGAAGAGATAAATTGCTGTATAGATCATGACTAATGAGCATCTATCACGAATAGATTCTAAAATGTAGCAAACGTAAAGTGAAAATGCCTTAAAATAAGAAATTGAGAGAGAAACATACATTGTTCATGAGAATAGACTTTTTCTCCTAGAGTTATCTTGTGAGTGCTTAAGTTATTGGGAGGCCACATTCACTTCCGATAACCTAAGCTCAAAGATCGCTACATGACTAAAATTCTTAACATTCATCATATCTATGTTACTTCTTCCCATGGAACTGATAAATTGTAGATCAATAATCAATTTCACATATTAGAACAGGAACTCATGCATTGGATTGGATTGTGTGGTTAAGCGCATTGCAGACGAATTACTGAAGAACATGAAAATTTCTACTCTTAAAAGTGAAAATAGAAGAAAATATTATTCTTACATTCTCAGGCAAGCAGTATCCATGATCAATTGGAATAAGGACAATTCGCCCTTCTTCCCCGTCTTTGCTCCACAGAATATTCCCAGCATGTCTATCTGCATTTGCTGTTCTTATATCAAAGACACTGATCTTATGGACCTCCTCCACAGGAAAATTCTGAGGACCCATATCTTCACAACTTCCATAATTTTTCTTGAACATCTGCAGTGATCCAATCTTAATGGATCCTCTGTGCATGCACTTCACCATTACTGTTGGGAGTACTCCAGAAAAGCCAATTTCTCCACTGGACAATGACCTGGGACCCATTTTCGGATGGTCTAGTACGTAAGCTGCAACCTCTCTCAATGCACCTTCTCCAACTCGGGTACCCCTTTTCAATCCTTCACCATTGGCCGACAAAGGTAGACCGTGAGGGTTATTCACGGCCATTGGCTCCTCGTCTGTGGGCTTAAATATAGCAACGTACTTATTGCCTGAAACATCTTGCATGAAATAAGTTCCTCCCATACCCTCCGACGATCTGATTGGCTGTCTTCCTCTTGCCAATCCATCAGATGCTGAGTTAATCATATCCCATACAAATGAAGGGAACTTTATGTTTGGATTAATGACAATTGGTTCCAACAGGGAGTTCTTATCAGGTGGCTTGCTAGACAGAACTTGTAGTTCCCTCAATGGTTTGTTACTTCCATGGACTTGATCATCATCACTTATCCTTTCATTCGAGTTTGTAGCCACAATGGAGAGTTCAACGTTTTTCTCAAGAGGCTTAGCCCGAACTTTTGCAGATTTTTGAACTACCAAATGAATCACGGCATCAGTGTTCTTACTAATGTCATCAATTAGTCTCTGATCCTCGAGCTTCTCACCATTACAGAAGAGCTCAGGATCCTCAGGACTGACAAAATCTTTCCCTTTCTTGGCAATCCTACGCTTTAGATACCCTATGTTCTTATGCCTATCGACATGAAACTCAAATTCTTCCCCACTGGTGGTCCAAACATTGATCAAAAGAAGATCAGAAAGCTTCAGGACTAAGTGCAATACATTCCCATTAGTGACACCGTAGTCCTTAACAAGAAAATCATTTCTTGACAACTCTCTGCCTCCAAAAACTAGTTTCTGATTCTTCACTACAAACCCTTGACATGTCTGAATCCTCAGTTTCACCGATGCAATTGAGTCCGATTCCATCACACGAATGGGAATCAAAGAACCAGAGACAGTGATGTATAGTACAATTGACTCACTCGAACAAAGGGCAAACCGGCTATTGATATAACCAGCAGACCTCAATGTCTCTTCGCTAATGGGACTCAAAGCAACATCAACAGCAGACATTGTAATCAAATATGTAATTTGTACCACCCTCTTGATAATATAGGATCCCTTTCTCTCTGGTTTCCCAAATCAAACTTTCTATTATTTACCTTCGCCTATCTCGAAATATCGACAGAGGCAAATATATAACAGAAATTGATCGAGGCCTATAGATCTAATGGAAATATTACTGCATCCTGATCAGAAAAACAACCTATAGGCTATAGCCGAATAAAAACTAAAAAATGGAGGTGGAAAATGCAAAAATCAAGAAATACAAACCTAGAAGAAACTCAAAATATCAGGAACCCAAGATTGCATTTATTGTAATTCAAACCTAGAAGAAACTCAAAATATCAGGAACCCAAGATTGCATTTATTGTAATTCAAACCTAGAAGAAACTCAAAATATCAGGAACCCATGATTGCATTTATTGTAATTCGGAAATCCGAAAGACAGAAGACTGAATAGGAAAAATTCCCAGAAAAATAATGACCCAGAAAATCCAAAACAAGAGATTTGAATATCACAAAATATCAAAAAGACAAGAGCTTTTCAAGCTATATCGACTATAGACTCTCCCCAAAAGAATTAATCTTCCAGTGAGATAGACATGGGCTGTAAAATTCTTTCAAAACGTTAGGGTGGATTCTTACCAAAAGGGAGAAGAATCAAAAGCTAAGTGGCTGTCTGAAACTGAGCTTATATGTGAAAAAAAAAAAAAAAAAAGCAACTTTTCAGGGTAGCGATTAATAACCGAGGAATTAAAAAATGGAAAGTTATTTCCCCATTTTTCAAACGGCATTTTTGGATAAAAATTGCGTTTTTGAGATAAAATTAGGAGAGGAATACCGATTTCTTCGGCTGTTTTTGAAGTTTCTGGTAAAAATGTCGATAAAGAAGAAGAGAGCGGAATTATAGCCGTTGGCTTTGCTTTATGCTTTTGACTCGAGGACTCTAAACGTGTAATGTTTCCAGTAACTATCCATGTTAACGGTCTTATCTTAACTTTAAATTCGATATTGGAAAAGTGTCAGGAATGCAAATATATTAAACAATATTTATATTATTTTTTCTTTTTTGTCTGTCCGGTGTAAATTTTCTAAAATGATTAAATTTAAATTAGTCCCCCTAGATGCTATTTTCATAAATAATAATACTTTTCGTAAATTGAAAAAACTCTGGTCTACTTGATATTGCATCCTATTAAATAGATATACGAGTTCAAATTGCTCTTCAATAAATTCTATCCACAACCAAATAATAGTGTTTAGTTGTCTTATTTTGTTTAAATAAAAGCAAAATTACATCTAAATCTGCACGAGAAGTATAAATTTTATTGAGTTAACATGTCTAATAGAACTTCTGAATCTAGATGGAGCTTGTAGTGTAAAAATTATCCCACTGGCCCATATATACCAGAAATATATAACGAGGCTTGTAAAAAGGTCCATTCGACAAAACGCCGCTTTTGGCCCAACTCGCAGATGTCATATAACCCAAAAACATCACGGGTCAACCCAAAATCACTGAGAATGTATCGTCAAACGATTAAGTTATATCATAACAGATTTGACTAGGTCTGGAGAGATGAGGCTCATCACAAAACTAATCGAATCTGGTGACCATATCTCTTCCTAACCGAAAATCTCGGAGAATCTCCACTAGTCTCAACTAGAGCGGTTGTGATATCGCTCCTATAAATACCACCATCTACCGGATGAAAGGTACGCCACCGAAAACATTCAACTTCAATTATTCATTTCCCGTCTGACACTCTCATATTCATGTATACAAACTAACTGACTTGACCGTCGGAGAGTCTTCGGCCGACACCACACCGGTGTCCTCTTGAGACCCTTTAACGGTTTTTCTTTCGTAGTGTATTTTTTGAGTTATTCAGATTCTTTGGTGGCCCAATCAATCCGAAATTTTCAATTGTAGAATCTACTAGTCTATAATTTGGCGCCCACCGGTAGGGCCCTAGCAATCATTTCGACGAACAAAATCACTACTCTCCAATATCACAATGTGCGGAACTTAGAAATCTATCGCACGGATGGCCTTATTGATTACACTTTCAATGAAGCTGCCCATCAAGAAGTAGAGCGATTGATTCTCCAAGAGGCGGAAGCAATAAGGCAACAAGGAGATGGCCCCACAACCGTCCAAAGAAGCTCCGTCCGGCCGGACACCATTCATCCAACTCCCATTCGTCCGGACTTCACTCACTCTCAACCTACCACTCTATCGAGCGAGGTAACTACACAACTAGCGCGCATCATCGAATTAACCAACCAAAATTCTCAAAAATTGGAAAGACTAGAAGCGGAGAATCAAGGACTTCAAGAGAAGATAGAATTATTAGCGGCCGATCTGTCTATTGAGCGTTGGTCTCGCTTCCAAACTCCTGTCAGGTCTATGCCTTCACTCGACCAGAATGCACTTAAGACAATTGGTTCAAACGTCCAATTCACCACACCGTTGCACGGAGGATCGGTTGACGCCCAACCTCAACCTACCACTGGGCAGAATCTAGAGTTTGAACGAAAGCTAGCTGCAATCGAAGCCATGGTTCAACATATCCCCGGAGTACCCGCACCAATCAAGAAGAGCGCGGCTAGTTGTTTTGCTGACTCTCCATTTGATGATTTAAATCGCCATACGGTAGAGATGCCTAAAAGTTTAGCTTCCCCAACATGAAACTTTATGATGGAACGACCGATCCAGACGACCATATAGCCCAAGAATAAAGGATGTTTACAAACCGCCATACCAAGAGACCTTCGTGAAGCTACATGTGTAAGGGGTTCGGCTCGATCTAATGGGCCGGCCCTATGATGGTATACAAATCTTTCTAACAACTCTATTTTCGTCATTTGCACAACTAACTGATACTTTTGTTGAGCAGTTTGCAAGCAGCAAAAAACTCGAGAAGAGATCCGACGACCTTTATCATGTAGTGCAACGAAGAAGTGAATTGCTTCGTGAATTCGTCGGGAGATTCAACAGAGAGAAAGTTTATATTCTTAGTTGCAACCAACAAACTGCAATTTCTGCTTTCCGAAAGGGGCTCCTACCCGATACTGACTTATACAAAGAATTGACCAAGTACCCTTGTAGCACAATGGAGGATGTCTTAGCTAAAGCTTGGGCCCAAATCAAATGGGAAGAAGACGATGCCAACTTCAATTTCACTAGGCGGCTAGGCGTTACCCCTCTAAAGAAGAGCCGCAAAGGCAAAACAGAGGAGAAAAACGACCTATGAATTCTTATTCTCCTATAGACAGAAGAGACCCCAAGCGTAGAGATTTGCCCAGACCACTTGATCGCCCCTCCATGAGGACAAAGACTGGAATTCCTGAATACAACCTGTCTATCGCACCGACTGAACTAATTGCGGTGCTCAAGAAGATTGGTAATGTAGTGAATTGGCCCAGTAAGATGAGGAGCTCTAGTGATCAGCGTGACAAGAATAAGTGGTGTGAGTTTCATGCGGACCATGGCCACCGGACAGATGATTGCATTGCACTAAGATTGGAAGTAGCAGAACTACTGAAACAAGGACATCTCTCAGACCTTCTGACCGAAAAAGGTAAAGAGAACCTAGCCAGACGAACGCAACAGTCATGTAGTAAGTAAGAATCTACTCCAATACCCAAACCAACGCATGATAGAACCATTAACTCCATTACTGGCGGGTTAGAAGTTAGTGGGATAACAAGGGCAGCAGCACGAAGGCACGCTCGCCAAGCGACCCATCCAACCCAGAATGTAAACCAAGTGAACGAACCAGACTCACCACAAATCATCAGCTTTACAACCTCAGAAGCTACAGAACTATTGAATCCACATCATGACGCTTTAGTCATATCTCTAAATATAGCGAACTGCTTGATCAAGCGCATTATGATAGACAATGGTAGCAGTGCCAACATACTTTTCTCAGAAACAGTAAAAGCAATGGGCATTCCAGAAGAAAATATTACTCGACGGATGGACGGTGATCGATCGGCTTTAGCGGTGAACAAAAGAACACTTTAGGTGAGATCGTGCTACCTATTATTTACCGAAGGAGTTAACCTCCACACGATTCCTAGTGATGGATCGTCCATCGTCAGATAATGCCATATGGGTAGGCCCCGGATCCACGAAATGAAGCGTCGTACCATCAACGTTTCATCAAGTACTTCGTTTTCCTACCAAATGAAGAATAAGGCAGATCCTTGGCGACCAAAGGGATTCCAGAAATTGCTACTAGAATTCACTCTGCTCTGGCTAGAGCCCCTTATAGCAATTACAGCAATGCCAGTTCAACATCCCATACCATCCAGACATGGAAGATCTAGATGAAATCCAGATTAACCCTGACTTTCCAGAACATAAAATTCAGGTGGGATCAAAGCTAGAGCCAGAACTCAGACAACGTCTCATCAAATTTCTCATGGAAAACTATGACTGTTTTGCTTGGTCTCACAAAGACATGACCGGTGTTGACCCAAAAATTATTACGCACAAGTTAAATGCTGACCTTGAACACATTACAATCAAGCAGAAACGAAGAAGATTTGCACCAGAAAGAAACTGTATAATCAATGAAGAGGTGTAAAAACTCATAGAAGCTGACTCCATTCGAGAAGTTTATTATCCCGCATGGCTCGCCAATGTAGTGGTAGTAAAGAAAAAGAACGAAAAATGGAGAATCTGTATAGACTTCACAAACTTGAACAAGGCTTGCCCAAAGGATAGTTTTCCTTTACCACACATCGACATGATGGTAGACGCAACGGCTGGACACGAACTTTTAAGCTTCATGGACGCTTTTTCGAGATACAACCAGATCTTGATGCATCCAAACGACCAAGATAAAACTTCTTTCGTGACAGAACGTGGTACATTTTGCTACAAGGTGATGCCATTTGGACTCAAGAACGTCGGAGCAACATATCAACGACTGGTGAACAAAATGTTCGCTGATCACCTAGGAAAGACCATGGAAGTCTACATCGACGACATGCTAGTGAAGTCCTTGATTGTAGAGCAACACATAGACCACCTCCGAAAATCTTTTGACATTCTGAAGAAATACAACATGAAGCTCAATCCAACCAAGTGTTCATTCGGAGTATCATCCAGAAAGTTTCTCGGCTACTTGGTGACCCAGCGGAGGATCGAGGCAAATCCAGATCAAATCCATTCAATCATCAATATCCCGTCTCCTACTAGCATTAAAGAAGTTCAGAAGCTTACCGGAAGGCTTGCAGCTCTTAACAGGTTCATACCTCGATCGTCTGAAAAATGCCAACGATTCTACCATATTTTGAAGAAAAATAAAACTTTTGAATGGATTCCAGAATGTGAAGAAGCGCTCCAACACCTCAAACAATAATTAACTTCACCACCTCTCTTATCCAAACCAAAAGACGGAGAACAACTCTACATGTACTTGGCGGTATCAGAAACATCGGTCAGCGCTGTCTTGGTTCGTGAAGAAGAAGGAAGACAGTTTCCGTCTACTATGTCAGCAAAGCATTAATAAATGTAGAAACTCGCTACAGCCAATTGGAAAAACTAGCTTTATCACTCATCAGTGCAGCTCGGAAGTTAAGACCTTACTTCCAAAGCCATTCGGTAACTGTCCTGACTACTTTTCCACTGAAGCAGATACTTTACAAACCCGAACTATCTGGACGATTAACCAAATGGGCTGTAGAGCTAAGTGAATACGACATTTCTTTTGTACCTCGCACTACCATAAAATCTCAGTTACTTGCAGATTTCATTGCAGACTTCACTCCTAATTCCCAAACCCTGGCCGAAAAAAAACTTTCCTGCTTAACGAATGGATCCAATTCAGGCACATGGCTACTCCAGGTAGACGGAGCAAGCAATATTAGCGGTATAGGCCTTGGTATTATCTTGACATCACCAGAGGGAAACCAGATTGAACAAGCGGTCAGATGTGAATTCAAGGCAACCAACAATGAGGCAGAGTATGAGGCACTCATTGCTGGATTGAACGTAGCAAAAGAAATCAGAGTCACTCGAATAAATGTCCGCAGTGACTCTCAACTCGTTGTAAACCAAATCAATGGCACCTTCCTAGCTAGAGACACAAAGATGACATCTTATCTGGAGTTAGTCAAGCAGCTTTGCAGTAAGTTTGATAAATTCCAAATCACTCAAGTACCAAGGATTGATAACACCCAAGCAGATGCGTTAGCCGGCCTTGGAGCAGCCACAAATACAAAACAAAGCAAAATCATCCTGGTGGCTTATCTACAATGGCCATCTGTTTGGAAACCAACCGAAACAGAAATCCATCAATCGGAAGAGGAACACTCTTGGATGACTCCCATTGTCAGGTACTTAGAAAACGATGACTTGCCACAAAATAAGAGCGAAGCTCGACGAATCAAGGCAAAGGCCACCAGGTATTGTATTATAAACAAAAAATTATATAGAAGGTCTTTCTCTGGACCATACCTCCGATGTATTGACAACACCGAGTCCCAATACGTCCTAACTGAACTGCATGAAGGAGAGTGTGGTAATCACTCCGGAGCCCGAAGCTTAGCACATCGTGCACTTTCTATAGGATACTACTGGCCAACAATGCGGGCGGACTCAATTGACCATGTTAAAAGATGTGACAGATGCCAAAGGTATGCTGATATTTCTCATCTCCCGTCGGAACGACTTAATCCTATCCTTTCCCCCTGGCCATTTATGAAATGGAGAATGGACATTGTGGGGAAGCTACCAAGTGCACCAGGACAACGCGTCTTCGTGCTTGCTGTCACAGAGTATTTTACAAAGTGGATCGAAGCCGAAGCATTTTCACAAGTACTTGACCGTGAAGTTATTCAATTTGTCTGGAAAAATATAATTTGCAGGTTTGGAGTCTTGAAAGAAATCATAACCGACAATGGATCACAATTCATCAGCACTGCATTCCAAGATTTTTGTAAGGAATGGAACATCAAATTAAACTTCTCTACTCCACGGCACCCCCAAGCTAATGGTCGGTGAATCCTCAAATAAAACAATCATGAAGACATTAAAGAAGAGACTCTCGAATCCAAGGAAAATGGGCGCATTTAACTACACCGGAGTTCTTTGGTCATATCGCACCATCGCCGCACACCAACCGGTGAAATGCCTTTCTCCTCGCCTACCAAGATGTAAGCGATGATACTAATAGAAACTAGTATACCAACCTTCCGCTACGAATGGACAACTGATAAACAGAATCAAACTGAGTTATGCCATGAGTTAGACTTGATAGATGAACGAAGAGAAAAAGCACTAATTTGCACAGCAGCATACCAACAAAAGATTGCCCGACACTACAACTGTCAGGTGAGAGTCAGAACCTTCAAAGAAGGTGATTGGGTATTACGAAGAGCTTTCTAGAATACAAAAGAGGCTGGTGCAGGTAAACTTGCAGCCAATTGGGAAGGACCATACTTAATTACCAAAGTGGTCGGGCATGGATCCTACAAATTACGCAGTCAGGATGGTAGAGACATAGGCAATAGTTGGAACGCCATCCACCTTCACAAATACTACTTTTAAGTCTTGTGAACACATACTTCATTATGTTCTTACATATAATTTCATATGAGAATCATTGCTGACTTAGGCATCGGAGAGCCGACGGTAGCAATGCCGTCGGTGACTTTAACATTCATCTGCTCTCAGGAGGACCGACATGGCAAAACCAATCAAATGTTCTCACTCCAAAAACTACGAAGAATGGATGAATCCAGACCTCCCTCACAGAGTATCATCTTACTTTTCACATTTTCATTATTTATTTTTATGTACTTTTATCAAAAAGATATTGCTGACTTAAGCATCGGAGAGTCGATGGCAGCTATGCCTTCGGCGTTCCTAACATGTCTCGACTTTCATGAGATTCACCAGGTAGAACAAAGTGCCACTTGCAAATGTTCAAAACTTATCTCACCAATCGAAATTCATGAAGTCTTGAACTTTGGGGGATGAAGAGCAAACACAAATACACAAAGGAATAAGCTAAACAGCCAGCTTCTCGCAGACCCGAAGTCACATGGTTGCCATCACGCCAGTCGAGCGGACATGAATGCTCAATCGCCATCAAGTTATTCAGAATTTGATGGTCACACAAAATGAAGATTAAGTTACTTTCAAACAAGGCAGCTACAACCCGACTGGCAACATTACACATAATGTTCAGCTAGGCTAGACCAATCGAATTAATCGTACATATGTAAATTATCCTTCATTTTAATAAAAATGGAAAATGAAATTATACTTTTTGTTATCAGACTTGTTTTTGCTCTAACCAAAATTGTGCGTATTTTCAAAGCACCTCGCATATACGTTCCGGTCAAAGATGGGAGAAACTTTTTCAGCTATTTCTCTCTACTAAATTCGAATACACAAGTACAAATACATACTATTCAAATAGGTAAGTCCAAAATATCTGATACATAAGTGCGAACATAAATATATGCCGACTAGCACACTGGGAAAATGTGTAATCAAATGGTTTAAGCTTGACCATCACCATCATCATCATTGGGAGCGACATCTCTGACTTCATCTTCGGACTGCCCTTCTAACATATTGCGCATTCCAAGCATTTGACACAATTCGGCATACTCTGCAATCGCTTTGTCCACATCCCAGCTAGTATACTTCTCCATTTTATATTCATTCATCAGGAAGGCTCTAGTGGCTATCTCTACCTCCAGCTGGCAATTCTCGAGACGATCTTCTAAAGAAGTAATATGAGCCCCAGAAGACTCCTCCAAACCAGCAAGCCTTTCCTTCAATGAAAGATTTTCACTAACCATCCCGGCTAGTTCATCCATTGCCTTTTTTGCCGCCAAGTCAGCGTCCTTCTTTCCAATAGTCAACATTTCATTCTCTCCACGTAAGGAGGTGTTTGCATCTTGTAATGAGCGTATCCGTCTCGCCTGTCTAATGGCCTCATCATTCTGGAAAATAGCACCTTGCAACCCCTGAAATTAACAAAGGCAAGTTAGGCACAATCAAATGGATCATTCAAACGAAAAATAAAAATTCTCTACCGGAAGATTTGGGCCATCATGCTCTCCACGCCTTCACTTGTCCAAGTTCTTCGAACGAGCTCGATCTTCAGAAACAAAAGACCTCCGCTTGAGGCCACCACACTGGATTAGAAAATGCGGAAGAGTCGGATGGAAAAGAAAACACGATCGAACCATCATCCTCGAAGTCGAATCTGCATGCATTGCGCGCTCCATACCGTTTTGCGGAGAAGTAGCATCAGGAAGCTCTGTCTGGCTTGGTAAATCATGGGACGAGGCTGGAGGATCAACTAGTCCCGTAGAGGAAGAACATATCTTAGATTTCTTCTTCTCTTTATCCTTTCTCCTCTCCAGAGCATCGAGTGAAGATCCTATCACTCTCGACATAATGTGATCTGCAACCTCACGTTCAGTCGAGTTAAGTGGGCCACACAAAGAGAGATCACTACCAATAATTTCCAGGCCCCTCTTTATCATTATAATAGGGACCATATGTCTAGGAAATTCAGATGGAATACCTCTTAGTTCTTCCGAAGCGTGAGCCCACAAACTACTGAAGCTAGAACCTCCGAGGATAAGAGAAACCAACAATCCCTTTGACTTTCGAATAACGCTAAAATCTTTGAAATACGCTCCTTCACTAGCTGGCCCTCAACCGGTTGTGTACTGAGGTGACGACCTGCAAGAAAGTAGAATAAGAACCTTGAATTAGTAAAATACATTACATAAATCACTGACATACGAAACTTACCGCGTGACCATGCCGAAGGAAACCTGTAATCTCTCGACAAAACCAAATCTCCTGATGCAAGAAAATACGACCCTTTCCAGCCCTTATCTCCAGAGTTGAGACCAACTATCAACCGCTTAATATTCTTTCTCACATTTAAAGAAAATCGACATTTTTCTCCGTCGTGCTCCCTTATAAAATACCCATGTAATAGCTCCGGAATGCCAAACATAATATCATGCCGCTCTGTAAGGACTTCGAGAGCCATGAGCAACCGCCAAGAATTAGGCATGAGTTGACTTGGTGCGAGTTCAAAATACTCTAGCGCCATCGCGACCATCTAGGGTATCGGGAATCGAAAGCCGTTTTTGAAAGGCAACTCGTAGAAAAACGTCCAACCAGGAAAGCTCCATGACACCCTTTCACGTTTTCGTGGTAGACGGAGATGAACAGATGTGGGTACGCCATAGCTGTCCCGAATTCTTATCAAATCAACTTCTTTCAAACGGCTTGGTGCATTCTCCGTAAACAAAAAATCAACCCCGCCCGGACGGTTCTGCTCAGAAGAACCAAATCCAAGGTCGCCACCGTCGAGACTTTGGCTAGCCGAATAACTTCCTACACGAATACTATCCGGATCGACTTGATATGATGAGTCAATTCCAGGATCACCCACAAACCCTACAAGAGTCGGTTCGTTTGGATGGGGTAGGCTTGTGTAATTTTCTATCCAAAAGTTGTCGTTAGGATGGACGTGTTGACCCGTACCTTTGTCTGGCCAAATTCTAGATGGACTGACAAAACCATATCTTTCTGTTCCGTTCGGGTCACCACTATAATCATCCCATTCCATTTTTGTCAAAAAACAACTATTCCTTATTACCTTATCTTTTTTATAGATCAAAACTCTAAAAACACCAAATCAAACCTCAACAATCACTCTTGGATATTCAAAAAACATTCAACCACATTCAAGAAAAATTGAAGAACATTTGAAGAACAAACCAAAATGAAGGAAAAAGAAAGAAAACTCACCAAAACCTCCAAACTTCTTCAAATTACCAAGGCCCAATAGAAAGAAATGAGTGAAGCCCTCAAATTATAGAAAGGGCACACCCTACGAGAAAATAAAATTGCTCCAAAATTCAGAACCATCAACCAAATGTGTGCACTCAATCATTTGGATAGACACGCTTATTATCCGACAAGTGCTTTAAATACATCATCCATACTGTCTAGCCGGATCAATAATATACATATATTATATATTATATAATGCATATTATATAATACATAATACATAATACATACACACATATACATAATATACATATATTTTATATTATATAATGCATATTATATAATATATAATACATACACACGTAAACATAATATACATATATTATATATTATATACAATACATTTTATATACAAGCTTACCACTCGGCAAAAATTGCCGAGTGGTACAAGTGTGCATGCATGCACCAAAAGTTGGTGCATTCATGCACACAATAATTACATGTTTGCTGCCACACGGCACAACCTAACCTGTCGTGTGGCAGCAAATAATTCAAAATCCACACGGCTCGGAAGCCGTGTGGTTCTTTTAAGCATTTTAACAGTTTTGTGTGGCAGCAAATAATTCAAAATCTACACGGCTCAGAAGCCGTGTGGTTCTTTTAAGCATTTTAACAGTTTCGTGTGACAGCAAATAATTAAAAATATCCACACGGCTTCTGAGCCGTATGGTTCTTTTAGACATTTTAACAGTTTCGTGTGGCAGCAAATAATTAAAAATCCACACGGCTTCCGAGCCGTGTGGTTCTTTTAGACATTTTCACCGTTTTATCGTGGCAGCAAATAATTAAAAATTCACACAGCTTCCGAGTCGTGTGATTCTTTTAGACATTTTCACAGTTTTACCGTAGTAGCAAACAATTTAAAATCCACACGGCTTCCGAGCCGTATGGTTATCTTAAACAATTTCACACGACTTCAAGTTATGTGATTCTTTTAAATAAAATACACGGTTCCGAGCCGTGTGGTTCTTTTAATAAATCTTTACGACTCGAAACTCATACCACTTACTCTTGTCACTCGGCCATGTCGACCAAATGGTCAAACGGTCCATACCTATGACCAACATCTACCACTTCAGGGTCTGATCAACCCTTGGTTATGCCTTACCTTAAACAAAGTTCGTACAAGTTCAATAATTTTCTATTTTTCAATGAATAATATTGACACGAGAATTACTCTTTAATTCGAGTACCATTCGGAATAAAGAGTAGGGGACAAATTATAGTGGTAAAAATTATCCCACTGGCCCATATATACCAGAAATATATAACGAGGCTTGTAAAAAGGTCCATTCGACAAAACGCCGCTTTTGGCCCAACTCGTCAGATGTCATATAATCTAAAAACATCACGGGTCAACCCAAAATCACTGAGAATGTATCTTCAAACGATTAAGTTATATCATAACAGATTTGACTAAGTCTGGAGAGATGGGGCTCATCACAAAACTGATCAGAATACGGCTGACCATATCTCCTCCTAACCGAAAATCTCGGAGAATCTCCACTAGTCTCGACTAGACGGTTGTGATATCGCTCTTATAAATACCACCATCTACCAGATGAAAGGTACGCTCACTGAAAACATTCAACTTCAATTATTCACTTCCCGTCTGACACTCTCATATTCATCTATACAAACTTACTGACTTGACTGTCGGAGAGTCTTCGGCCGACACCACATCAGTGTCCTCTTGAGACCCTTTAACGGTTTTTCTTTCGTAGTATATTTTTTGAGTTATTCAGGATTGCTGGTGGCCACAATCCGAAATTTTCAATTGTAGAATCTACCGTCTACAGAGCTCCAAACAATATCTATTTTTTTTTCTTTTGTCACATTAGTTTGACAGAGTCTCTATCAAATTGCTCTGAAAAGAAACATTATATATTTTTGTTTATGTGACAAATTTGTTGTGGCAATCCTATGAGGCATTGGAGGAGCTCATATGCACAGTACGAATTACGGTTCTGATCTCCACCTCACAGTGGGGAAGATTTATCTTCTTTCCATTGTACACGTGTCCACTTTTTATTGGACAATGAAAAGTGGTTAACATTAAATGAGTTCCACTTTTTCAATAAAAAGTGGACAAGTGAGCAATGGGAAAAGATTTCTGTAGAGAAGAGATCAGGTCCGTTACTCATTAAGCAAAATGTTTGATGTCTACAATATTAAAAAATGAAACAAAGAAGAAGATAACAGCATGTAATATTGAACTTGTAACTTTAATAATAATAAAAATTCAATTGGGTTTTGAACCTTCTAAGTCTTTTGACTATGGCGACTTCCTTTTATTTTTGGCACTCCAAATTCTTAACTTATGAAATATTTGCGACCATTATCCTTTCCCGATGGAATCCGTAAAGCTCACCCTTAGAAATTACAATTTTTATTAAGAAAGATAGTTATACCCTTATTTTAGTTTATTTAAAATAAATAAAACAAAAGGAAAAGGAAAGAAACATAAAAAAAAAAAACACAAAATCAATCAATAATTGTCAGTTTCAACACAAAGAGGTGAATGGATTGGTGAGTGAGTGTGTGTGTGTGTGTGTGTGTGGGGGGGGTGGGGTGGGGTGGGGTGGGGGAGTATTTCTTTATTTTTATTTTTGGGTTTGTCTTTCTTTTCTCTCTCTTATAAAATTCACTTAAAACAAGGGCATATGTGTCGTTTTAATAAGTCTTTGATTTTTTAAGAGTGGAGTTAACGGATTCGTTAAAAATAGATAATGGTCGCAAACATTTTATAGGTTAGAGATCTAATATGTTAGAAATGAAAGATTTGAAACTTAGCTGTCAGAAAGTTCAAAGATTTGAGATCTCAAGTGCAATTATTCCTAATGTATATATTGTATAATACAATCTGTACCTAATTAATAGGTTTTGGATATTGTGGGAGTCTGTCCTAGGGGTTGGCCTGTTGGCTCTCTCCCTCATGTCTCTGTCACTCGTGCACATCCCTCTATTTATAACCTGCCTAGTTAAGAGGTCTCTGACACAGATAGGGGGCTTTGCATTCGGAACTTTTCTCTTATCAGAAGAGGTTTTGGTCTTGACGACTTGACTCTATCCGTTTATAGATAAGATAACAAGACTTGACACTTGCATACTACCCCCAAAACTTCAAATAGTTCTATAACAAATAATTTCATCTTGAATTCTAAATAAATATAATTTGACTCAAAAATTTCCAAAATGGTTTAAGTTTCACAAATACCTTTACTAACTAAAACCGAAAAATATAAAAATAAAGGATAAATGGCTCCTAAATTGACCCCCCCACCCCAAAAAAAAAAAAAAAAAAAAAAAAAAAGAAAAAAAAAAAAAAAAAAAAGGACTTGATGGCTCCAGGCTTATGTTTTATTAAAATTAATACAAAGATTACCCAATGTGATTGTTCACATTAGATGTTTTTACAAAATGTAAAATTTCACTGTCCTCTAAATCTAAATATGAAAATAATAATTAATATATAAAATTTTGAGTATTTAATTATCTTAAGAGAATTTGGGGCAAATATACAAAATAATTTAGTATATTAACAATTTGGTCAATAAAGTCTAATTTTTTTTTTTTTATATATAAAAAGAACTCGTTAGTTTTCTTTAATTTCTTGGGATAATTACATATTTGGTCTCCAACTTTTCAAAAACGTTAGAGATATGCCTCATAACCTTAAAAAATAGCATTAGACATCTCCAACATTTGAAAAACTTGGCATGATAGGTTATAACGAAATTGTCATTCTCTTTAAACAAACAAAAAACAAGAAAAAATAAAAAAATAATTGAAAAATAATCAAATTTACCACAAAAAAAAAATAAAAAGTAACAAAGTAGCCATCTTTTTTATCAAACTTTAAAAAAAAAAAATGAAAGGTTGATTCACCACTACTACTACTGTGCAAAATCATTGCTACCACCAACATTACTACTGCGCACCGCCACCACATCCCTCATAGCCACCGCTGCCGCCACCGCCGCCACTGCTACTACCACCACTACTACTGAGCAGAAATAGCACAAAATAATGAAGACCCATAATCATATTTTATAGCAAATTCGACCAAGATTTTCAGAAATTACACCTTTAGCAGTTTAATAGCAAAAAAAGGTGATATATCACAGGGTGAACTTTAAAGCAATTCACTTTCAATGAGATGTCCAAATTATCATCAATTTATAGAGAGAGAAAGAGAGAGCGACCATCAATTTTTCAAAATTTTCTATAGAAAAATAAACCAAATAACTCTGTAAGAAATGGAAAAAATTTTATAGACTGTAAAAAATGGAGAAACAAACCCTAGTTTCATCATCTTCATCTACCAATAGTGGTAATTCTATCTAGCGGAGAGAGAGAGAGAGCTAGGGAGAGAAATCTACCAAAATGTCGAAGTGAGGACGCGGAGGATCAGCTGAGAACAAGTTCAGGATGTCGCTGGGTCTGCCAGTGGCGGCGATTGTGAATTGCGCCGACAACATTGGAGCGAAGAATATGTACATCATTTCGGTGAAGGGGATCAAGGAGCGTCTTAACTGCCTACCGTCTACTTGCGTCAGAGATATGGTGATGACCACAGTTAAAAAGGGAAAGCCCGATCTCTGTAAGAAGGTCATGCCAGTTGTCATCGTCCGCCAGCGTAAGTCGTGGCGCTGAAAGGAAGGCGTGTTCATGTAGTTTGAAGATAATGTCTGGGTTATTGTGAATCCCAATGGTGAGAAGAAAGGTTATGCCATCACTAGCCCAATCAGAAAAGAATGTGCTGATCTTTGGCCTAGGATATGCTGCCAATGCCAATGGATTTTGAGGTTTGGGGATTTTGAGGTTTGAGGTACATTTCTTATTTTTTTATTTGTTGGGGGTACATTTGGTTAGTTTTCAATCATTTTTTTTCTTTTTTCTTGTCTTTTGTTTATTTAAAGGGAATGACAATTTCGTTATAAAGGACCTACCATGCCAATTTTTTCAAACGTTGGGGATGCCTGGTACTATTTTTTAAGGTTAGGGGTATATTCTTAACGTTTTTGAAAAGTTGGGGACCAAATTTGTAATTATTCCTAATTTTCTTATAAAAAGTAAAAATATAGGACCTATTTGTACTTTTTAAGAAAGTTAGCAACCCAGCATCAATTTTTTCTTATTAAAATTAAAGGCATTCTAGTTTTTTTTTAATCTAATAAGGACCAATTGCGCATCAAGACATATAGATTAGGGATGTTTGTGCCAAAAAACAATATAAACTATTTCTGCACATCAGATGTTAGTGACCATTCGCGCCAAATTTCTAATCTTAACAAATATAACATCTACTTCAAATCTTAATGACACAGATAAAAGCGCGAAGAATCACAAACACATACTCGCATGTTAATGACTCAAGATCGATAATGGGAGAAAACCTTTTGCAAATTGTATCAAGTTTTAATCAAAATCAACCAAGCTTTCAAAAATGAAATAAACAACAATAAATACTGAAACCCTAATACTCTTGCAAAGACCAACTTATCCCTAAAAGATAAAGAATTTCGCTACCGAGTAGAGCTTGCTCGAGCAATGAGTTTGTTGCCTGAGCGAGAAATTCCTACAATCAAATCTGTCTTTCTATCTCGTTTCGCTTGAGTGAGAATTAGCTACATGCCTCGTCATACAGACAAGACTTGTCTTTCCTTCTTGTCCCAACGCGCGGCTTCATTTGTCCAAATATGCTAGCACAATATCATTCTCATTAATCAGAGTCTAAAAGAATTCAGACGAGCAATTGATTTGTCAACAATTGGTTAAATTTCAATATTAATATTGTCACGCAAGCAGTGGGTTCCACAAAATGTGTAGATAAAAAGTGGATAAAAATTGTGAGTCCTACAAAATATGTGGATGAAAATAAAATTTAACCAACCTATAAGTACTTATAAGTACCACCAAACATACTCTTAATCTTTTATAACAAATTAAACCTTCCGAGATAAAACCCGAGTCACTATATTCCAACCTTGCAAACTCCAGCCAAAATCCCTAAGGTCATTTTTGGATTTTCATCTTTATTTCAACCGTCCTCTCACAAGCCCGCCATTTACACATTCATAACCAACATCTCCTTCCTCTCTCTCTCTCTCTCTCTCTCTCTCTCTCTCTCTCTCTCACACACACACACACACACACACACACACAAACACGTCGATGGACTCTTCTGCTATCTATACTCTCTTGATTCTCATCCCAATCTTCTTCCTTAACCCCACATTATCCCTTGAATACCCTGAAGAACTCATCAATGGAATTCATCTGGGCCCCATCAACGATGGCCCCATATCATCCCCACCTGAATCAAGAACTGTTGCATTTCCTCCAAGTCCAACCTTAAATTTTTCTCCTCTTGTTCCTGCACTGTTCGTTTTAGGAGACTCTACTGTTGACTGTGGAACTAACAATTTTCTTGGAACTTTGGCCCGTGCCGATAGGCTTCCGTATGGTAGAGACTTCGATACTCATCATCCCACAGGACGCTTCTGCAATGGAAGAATCCCTGTTGACTATCTCGGTATCACAACCAGTTTCTTTTTTAATTATTTTATTGAAGAAATGAAGGATTAGTTTCTTTATACTTAGATACTGATTTGGAAATGTCTTTAGCAAAATGATTCGGGGTTCTTTTGTGCATTCTTGATTTTAGTCTTAATGTGTTTTCTTATGTGCTTAAATGATAATTTGGGCTCGTTGTAATGATTTGAAATTTTGATTAAGCAGTAGAAGGTTATTACTTGGACATCAACACTTGAATTTTCCTCTTACATTTTATCTATTAATTTGAATTTTGCGGGTTTGGATGATCTTTCGGGTGGATAAAGATTTTCTTGGACAGTAATTCTTGATTTTCATGTTCCTTTTTGTTCTTACTGATTCCAGCATTGCGTCTTGGGTTGCCTTTTGTGCCGACTTATCTTGGGCAGACGGGTTCTATTGAAGATATGATTCAAGGACTGAATTACGCATCTGCTGGTGCCGGAATCATATTCTCCAGTGGCTCTGAATTGGTAAAGCATCTCCACTGTATATTCTCTACTTGGAAAATGGTAAAATAATGATGATTCGTTTGTTCAAATTACTATAATTCACTTGTTTTGAATTTTTTTTTGCAGGGTCAACATATCTCCCTTGTGCAGCAAATTCAACAGGTTATGGACACATTTCAGCAGTTTATTCTGAGTATGGGTGAGGATGAAGCATATGATCTTGTCTCAAAATCAATATTCTATATTTCGATTGGAACAAATGATTATATACACTACTATCTCCGCAATGTATCTAGTGTGCAATCTCTGTACCTCCCATGGAGTTTCAACCAATTTTTAGCCCATACAATGAAGCTGGAGATTAAGGTGATCATTTATATGATTTCACTGTCGTCTTCTCTGTTTGCGCATTCATCAGAATCCTTTTCCAAAAGGAACACGCCTTCTTTGTATGGAACAAGTATGCAACTACAACAACAAAAAATTAGTCCTATTTCCAATAGATTTGGAGGTTGTTACGTGAATCCTTTTTTTGCCAATCCTCACCACAACATCTACTAAATGATCCAGTGTTTTGTTTGAACTAGTATGAGTGTTTAATTTGTATTCAAGTAGAACTTAAGCCATGTTGAACCATTATACAAGGACCTTGTCACAAGTTGCAAATATAATTAGTTTTCACAATTGGTTTATTTAATCTTGGTAAATGCACGAAAAGCAGATGGACAACTCATCTTTAATTTCAGATGCTTTCTTGTGTCTTAAATTTTTCAATTTGTTCTTTATTTTCTTAAATATACCGTTGCAGTTCATCTTATAACTTTTCCGTAAAACTATATATTAAACAATTCTCCAAGTTTTCATCTTGATCTTGTTTTTATATTTAAAATAACTGAACAAAATGTGAAGGTAGTACTATGCATTAGCTTTCTTCTGAGACGAACTCTTCATGCTGATGTTGCAGAACTTGTACAATGCAAATGTGAGAAATGTGGTTGTGATGGGACTAGCCCCAATTGGATGTGCTCCTTATTACTTGTGGCTACATAATAGAAAGAATGGACAGTGTGTTGAGATGATAAATAACATGGTAATTGAATTCAACTTTGCAATGAGATTCACAGTTGAGGAACTTACTAAGGAGCTCCCGGATGCCAACATAATCTTTTGTGATGCATTTGAAGGTTCTATGGACATAATAAAGAATAATGACCGTTATGGTGAGATCATTGGTTGAATTCTTTGTTTGTATTTCATTAGAGATGTACCAGTACCATTCTGACTCGTGCTTTCGTTTCCAGGTTTTAATGTCATCGATGATGCTTGCTGTGGATTAGGCAGGCATAGGGGTTGGATTATGTGCATTTCTCCCGATATGGCTTGTAATAACACTAGCAACCATATCTGGTGGGACCAGTTTCATCCAACAGATGCTGTAAATGAAATCCTGGCTGACAATGTCTGGTCTGGCCTGCATACAAGTATGTGCTATCCCATGAATTTGGAAGACATGATAGCTCAAAATGCTAAATGATTTTCCCAGGAGGCGCAGTACTCCATACAAGTCAAGTACAAACAATTTCAACACTCATGACAGATAGGATGATACTATAGCACTGGAATGGTACAATTAGCAAATATAAACACTGTATATATCTTTTTCTTCCCTCGAAAATTTGTATATATCAAAGAAATATTGTTTACGATAATATACTTTTTTCCAGGGGAAAATTTATTGTAAATTTTCATTCTTAATAGCACTAGTAAGCAATTTCATCTCCAGCCTCTGATCTCTGTACAAAACTAGGAAATGTAGTTGTTATGTCCCTGCATGGTGAAATGCTCAATCTGTTAGGGAATGTTGGTTACATATTATTGGACAGAACCGTACAACACAATCCACAAACTTTTTAATTTATTTTTCTTCCTTATTCTCTTCGTGTACTGTCTAGTCCAATTTACCAAACACGTTCTCAAACTTTATATTATAGTAATTTCTGCTTCAATCTCAAAATTCTTCTTCTACAATTTATTAGGGTATTGGTTTGTTCTGTGAAAGAGTTTTGTGTGCCTTTATGCGGTATCCCTTTATTCTATGAAAGAGTTCTTTGTGCCCTTGTTTGGGAATTCTTTCTATTGAAACCAAAAGAGATATGTTGGAGAGTAAGAGATGATTACTTCAAGTATGGAATTGTCATGTTCTTCAACAAGGACGGATTCCGAATAGCAAAATCTTTCCACTCTTCTATGTCAATCTTCCCATCTCTTCCAGAATCTGCTTCCTCAAATGTCTTTGCATAGACGGATCACAGATTCTAGTTAACATTGGAGTTATCATAACATCAGTAAATGTTTCGTGCAATCATACCTTATCAATTATAGCTTCTATAAAGTCATCAGAAATTATCAAACTCGACTCTTTGAGCAGCTCGGTAATCATCTTCTTGACCTTGCAACAAATGGAAAGTATTCTTCGATTAAATTTTTATGTCATTTTATCGCATTTGAATATGTTTCGTGAATAATGGAAATAGAACAGGTTACCTCTTCTCTTTTGATGAAGCCAGTCTGCCATATATCATATAACTTAAATGTAACTGTAACATCAGAAACAAAAGATTATTGTATACTCGTGGTTCATGATGCTCTTATGCATACACATTAATGTGAGAAACATTAAAGAGCAATTTTATCCATACAAATGGCTTTCTCTACTTGAGGAGTGTCTGGGTGGAATGTGCTCAAAGATCTGATGAACTCCCCAAAATCTATTACTCCATCGTTATTTGAGTCGAACAGATTGAACATCTGTGGATGCAGAAGTTATCACATAAAAATGTATTCCACAAACAACAGAAATATAAAATCATGAATTAGACTTAATAACAATTGTCTGACCCTATCTGCAAAAAGAGACTGCTCATTGCTGTTCCTGAACAATCCTAGTTGAAATTCCTCCTGTAAATGCAAAGTTAAGTTCACAATATAGAAATTTTGATATGACTTGCTATTCTAAACTGCATATAAATTTTGATATTTTTAAAGCTATGATTAGACAAATGCAAGATAGACAGATTACTCATTACTCTGCTAATTACACCATCATCATTCACAGAGCTGCTCAATTTCCTGAATAATTCGTTCAATGCTTTGATTTCTTTGACTGTAACTGCAGCCATGGAAGCATAAAAGAATCAAGACATAAATATTCAGTTCTGCATGATATTATTAGAACAGAATGAGGAAAATTCGACAAAATGTATTCAAAATATGGACATACAGTTCGTATGTGCTGCAAGAATGGATGGATCTTCGTATGCAAGTCTTTGCTTCATGCAAACACAGCCCATGAGGCAGTATTTTATGTTACCAAGTAGGTACATCATCATGGATTTCATATGATATAGGAATATAGAAATGTAAAGTGATGGTTTCCCAGTTAAGAAAATACCACATTCCCAGTTAAGAAACTACCACATTCATTTAAATAGCATATTGATTCCTTCAATGTTATTAAGGAATATTAAGAGCATAATGGAGAAAAAGTCATTTTACATCGAAACATTTTTAGTATGAAATAAGATTTGTTAATGCAATTATTTTTACATGGAGCTAGAGTCCGTGACGTGTTTGATATGTGAAACCTCTTATCCTTAATAAAAACATCATTAGGTAGGGTACTTTTGACAAGGGTTAATACTTTGATTTCTATAATTATAATATTTAAGATAAATTAATGATCCTCGGTAGGGACATGGCGTCCAAGTCCGGGTGGCCCAGCACGTAAAAAATGGGACAAGTGCTGGCCTGACCCCTATTTTTTTGGAGAAGAAAAAACAGATTATACGCCTGCAGCCTGCAAGTTTACAGATGTAATTTTTTTTTCGTAATAGTTCCCCATCCAACCTTGGAGAAGTAGAGGTGTCAGGATGTGCTGTTTCCCGGAATGTTAAACTACGGCCAATTCTAGTGTGGCCTTGTAGAACATATAGGCCATCCTTCTTAACTCCTCTAAGTATGCTACCTGCATCATCAAATATTCAAATATGCCAAGTGAAATCAGAATTATTCTTAGATCTGCTACATTTCTGACCAGTCCATTTCCATCATGCAACTTGAGGATTATATCTCCTATTCCAATAACAGTGCAAGTCTCATCATTCTCCGAGGGTCAGTCAATGCAGCCACATCTTCACACTGAGAGCGTGGGCTCGTTCTTAGACCCTCGCAACCTATGTGGTCGACTCACACAGGCCTATACTAAGCCATTAGTTGTTTAAAAAAAATTACAATTCCTTCATCTTAAATTCAGAAAAAAAAAAAAATAGGGTACCAGCCAGCACGATCCAATTTATACCTCTAGTACTTGTAATCGCAAGCACATATGTTGGATATTCCTTAATAACATTGAAGGAATCAGGTGCTCTTTTGCTTTTGAAAAAGCAAGTTTCACAAGAATGAACTTTTTGTAGAATTCAATTAAGAACCGCAAATCAGAAGGAAATAAGTTCCCTAAAGCACTAAGTTTGAACTTTGAACTCTCTAGCCCATCCAATTCAGGATTCCATGGCCAAGAATAATATCAAAGAGTAACTTATGTTCAAAGCCAGTTAGTACTGTTCAGACGGCTTAAAATCTCTTTAATTATTTCCTTTACAGTTTGATTGCGTAATTATTGTGGGATCTTCTTAGACAGAACAATCACGTAGGCTATATAACTCATTTCAATGTTTGTGTCTCAAATTATTTATAGTTTCTTTCAAGAATCAAAATAATTCAACATGTAAACTGAACAAGGACGCGTAAACCAGAACAAATACTCCATATAAACAAGAGACTAGTTTTTAGGACATATTCCTCTGCTCTGCAATGACAAGTTGTAATAAAAATGATTGTTACAGCAATCAAATATTATAATTAAGAGTACAAAAATGCAGTAACACGCCTAAATTTGAAACATAATATACAATTGATTAAATGAGTTACAATTGTCTCTGCTTCCTATAGAGTACTGAGTGTCATACGCCGATATATCAGAAGAGTTGTTACTGAACTTTGTGCAAATTTTTGTTGATTAAAACACCAATGCAGAATCGGGAACTTCAGTTTCCATCACAAAGTTTGGAAATGCTAGAGTAATTTCCCTGGAATATAAAAACAACTTTGGTTTTCATATGATCTTAACAAATTCACACCATATATATCAAGCAAAATTAAACAAAAATGGTGTAATGTAGAGTACTGTCTGAAATCAGGAACTAATATGTGGGGCTAATACGCGTCTTGGCTAACCTTAGATATGGAAGCGTCATATTCTTTGTTAGAGAAGGATATCTTGCAGCCATTTCCTTCCATTCTTCCAGATCGATTCTTCCATCTCCGTTCAGATCTGCCTCCAGGAGTGTCTGTCGATAAATTAGCACAAAATTTAGTAAGTATAAAAATAAATAATTGAAAGTTTTCGAACAATGAATTAACTTCGTTTGCTACCTTTTCGACAATTGCTTCAACTGCATCATCTGAAAGGGATAAATTCGATTCACCAAGTGTAGCCAATACCATTTCCTTCAACTGCAAATTAGTAAAAAAAGAGTTAAGCCAAACGAAATCACATTCCCACTTTCCAAAGAAATATTAAGCAAAACAAAGTCAGAAAATGAGCAAAGGTATTCACCTCGTCATGTTCGATGTAGCCAGTGTGATTCAAATCATATAATCTGAATGCAACTGCAAGAAAATTATTGTACAGTGAGAATCTGTTGAAAATATTACTATAGAAAAGTAAGCACAAGAATTATCTCTTACAAGCAATTTTGTCTTCGTCTGGAGTGTCCGGGTGGAAGATGCTTAATGATCGAACAAATTCTTCGAATTCAATAACCCCATTATTCTTAAGATCAAACAGCTCAAACAACTGCAAAGTGACAAGATAAAATTGTTCCTTTCTTTAAAAGTTGGCAATAAAGATTTATGACAAAATCATCTAAAATATGATAAATAGAGACACAGAATGACAGAATGTACTAACCCTGTCTGCGAAGAGATTGTTCTTGCTCTCACTATTGATAAGTGCAAGCTTGAATTCTTCCTGAAACCAAATGGAAAAAAGCTGTTCAGAATTAGCTTGTTTTCTGATTGCTTTTCTATTAATTATTGATCTTGACCGTGGGGATTAGTACTTAATCCATAAGAAATGACTCTGGTATTGCTATTCACAAGACTTTTTGGAGTCGAAAAGTATGATAATGATACCTTGTGAATAAGACCATCGTCAATAATGGAACTGCTTAGTTGCTCAAACAAAACATGTAGAGCCTCGACTTCGTTCACATTAACTGCCAACAAAAACAGTGTTTTCAGAATCTATGTTGTACAAACTGTTCATCAACTGCTTAGTGACTTCATTAACGACGTTTTAAGTGCAAATGATGGCTTAAATGCCTCATAATTCATATTTATTTAAGAAAACAACATTCAAATTAACTCACAAGTTGTCTCAGCAGCTAGAATGGCATGATCCTCAAACCGGGGTGAATTTCTAGCTTTCAACAAGCAAAAACAGTTCTTTATGGAATGCATAATCCTGTTGAAGGCTTAGTGGATAAATTAATATAAGCTGAGTATGAACCTGAAAAAAAAAAAAAACACAAATTCACAGAAACTGAGATTGTTTTACAAGCTAATCGCGAGAGGAATGCAATGCATGATTCGTTTAAGAGACATTTTGAGTCGAAAATGAACCAAAAAACTTAAAAATAAAGAAGAATGTAAGAAAACAAAGATCACAACCTGCATATTTAATGATTATGATTATGAAGGGGAAAAAGTGGACACTACAGTTTGCTTAATAGCATCACAAATTGCAGCTTCTAATGAAAAGGGTCAATTCAAAATGTTAGATCCACAGAACAAAAAAGAAGAAAAAGAAGAAAACTCATCTAAATTTCTATATTCTGCTGCTATCATGACCATAATTTATGTTTTCTAATTAAATATTCGTTCTCGCAAATCTCTTAGAATAATCATAATCAAGATTTTATGTGCATTTGCAGAGATTAACCCTGAGAAATCAAGATCCAAAAGGGCAAGAAAATCAACTGTTTTAATAGTGAAAAGTAGCAACAACTGTGTGATCGAAGAATCTTACACAAACTCAAGAATATTTCCATATTTAGTCGATGTGTGACTTTTTGTTTGCACTTTCTCAACCACAACCCCCACACAAGAACTTATTTCCCTTCAATATGTCTAAACTCCATTACATACATGTGTGAGTGTGACATGACATATCAGTTATTGGTATTAAGAGGAAAAAGATAACAAGAACTCACCTTGTGAACTGGGGAAGGTACTAGCCTGTGACAGAATATTGATCTGATCTATATATAAACAGCCTGTGTATTAAATCCTAAAGATTTTTAATTTATAATTAATTTTTGCATTTGTATTATTATCATTTTCAACTCTTTCCTAATCTATATGCATTTTTTAATGCACAAACAGTTTTACAACCACGTCGACGACCGAGAAAAAATCATTTCTTTATTATTTTCTTAATTAAATATAATTATAATAATCAAGTTATCTAAAATATATTGCAGAAAAATTAGAAACAGATAATTTTTATTATTAATGTCTCAGAATATATTGGAGGATATTTGACATGGTCACTCTACATGTTCATGTGGTTGACATTATTGCACCCTACTCTTGAGCTTATTTTATTGTCGAAAGAGAGAAATTTTGCTTTTATGTGAAGGAATTAAAGAGACAAAATGTATATTAAACTTATCATAGTTATGGTATGGTGCTACTGGTTGACATTTTGACAGTCGTATAGAAAATTGAAAAATAATATATCAAAATATCATATCTTGTCGAATATAAGATTGAGAAATACTTTTTTCATCCCACAAGACTCCTTTTCTTTATCCCAAAATATAGTTCAATTTATCTTCTTTGTTGATAGGACACTTGATTTTCTTAGTTTTTTAATATGTTCATATTTAATATATTTTCTAATCAACAAATACCAGTGTTCTAAAAAGTGTAAATTGTGACTAGACATGAAAGCCGAACTCCAAACTTTTCGTACCTAAGTGATGGCGATGTGTGAAAAAATGTTTTCTTATTTTAAATATTAAAAAAAAAAAAGATGAAAAGAAATTTAAAAAAAGAAAGAAAAAGGAGCACGTTACGCAAGACTAGGCACGTGCTTTTTGTTTAAAAAACACGCACCTAGCCTAAACGAGACGTGGAGCCTTGGTGTATTTTTAGAACACATACAAATATGAACTACTATGATATTAATGTAGGGGAATATTAAGAAAAAAAAGTAAAATTTACTATTCCAACTACATTAATTAAATTTTTTAATGTGTGAAAATAGTTGTAAATGCGTTGAGCCAACTGACAACTAGAGCAATGGGTTCGAAGCAAAACGTTCCGCAGGACATCACTCATTGCAAGGTTGATTCCGAAGAGGACGAGGTTGTCGTTGGGGGGCATTCTCACATTGGTACATCACAATATCACACCTGGTGACTCAAAATGGCGATGTGTCCCTGTAAAATGTGGAAAAAGAAGAGCTGAAATCTCATGTTCGTAGAGCTAAAGGCTTGATGTACATTGATGTGAAGATCAATGGAAAACCAATCAATGCCATGGTAGATACCGATGCCACTCACAACTACTTTGCAAGTCCCGAAGTAGAGTGTCTCGAGCATATGCTAGAGAAAAGTACTGGGAAGGTCAAGGCAATCAACTCAGTTGCTCAACCGATTGTCGGAATAGCCAAGTTTTTGCTCATTAAAGTTGGTCCTTTTGAAGGGAAAACTAATTTGTCAATAGTTTAGATAGATGGCTTCAAGTTGATTTTGGTATTAGAGTTTCTTTGGAATACGAAGACAACATTCTTGCTGTATTCTGATTTGTTGATGATGATGGAAAGCAAGTCATGTGTCATCCCCAATCTAGTTGGGAAAATGGGTGAGAAGAGTATCCCACCCATGCAGTTCAATAAGGGCTTCAAGCGGAATGAACCCTCGTTTTTGTGCACTCTTTGACTGAAAGAGATTGAGGAATGAACTGGCCCTATCACAAAATCTGTTAGAAGGATTCTACAGGAATTTGAAGATGTCATGCCGAAGGAATTTTCAAGGAGATTGTCGCCAATGATGGCTATTGATCATGAAATTGAGCTTATACCTGGTGCCAAGTCTCCTGCTATGGCGCCCTACCACTTGGCTCAATCTGAGCTAGAGGAGCTTTGAAAGCAATTGGCTGAAAATCTGGACAATGGGATTATCGTACCTACGAAATTGTCATATGGACCTCCAATGCCATTTCAAAAAAAGGCTAATGGTTTTCTTCGGATGTGATGTGACTATTGAGCCTTGAACAAACACAGTGAAATAGTTATCCGATTCTGCCAGTGGCAGATTGCTTCAACCATTTGAGTAGGGGCGAAGTACTACACAAAGATTGATCTAAGATCCGGATATTGGCAAGTTTGGATCAAGAAAAGGGATGAAGCGAAGACCACAATGGTAACTAGATATGGAGCATTTGAATTTAAAGTTATGTCTTTTGGCTTAACAAATCCAGCACGTTCTGCACGATGATGAATCGGGTACTTCACGGGTTTCTGGATGACTTCGTGGTGGTGTACTTGGACGACATCGTAATTTATAGTGAGACTATAGAGGAGCATGTGCAACATGCGAGAAAAGTTCTTATTCGGCTACGGGAGAATGAACTTTATGCAAAACCATCAAAGTACTCATTCACCTAGACCTCAATCAGTTTTTTGGGTCACATTATCTCCCAAAAATCGCACAGCCGTTAACCAAATTAACAAAGAAGAAAAAAGCTTGGGAGTGGTCAGCACAATGTTAGGCTGCTTTTGAGAAACTAAGGAGTCTATATGGATAGATCCGGTGTTGGCCTTGCCAGATATGGCTAAAGCTTTTGAAGTGCAGACAGATGCATCAAATATTGCTCTTGGGAGAGTCCTAATGCAAGAAAGGCATCTGGTGGCATATGAGAGCCGAAAGTTGAATAATGCAAGGCGCTGTTACTCAATGCATGAAAATGAGTTGTTGGCATTAGTCCATTGCCTCAGATTATGGCGTCACTATTTGATTGGGTCTCTTTTCATTGTGAACATAGACAATACTGCTGTGAGTCACTTCATGTCACAAACCGAAACTTTCAAGCAAGCAGGCTCGTTGGCAGGAACTTCTTTCAGAGTTTAACTTTTACTCTAGTATCGTGCTTGATCCAGCAATCATGTAGCAGATGCACTTAGCCGTTATCTGCTTAATGGCCGTTCTTTCAGGGAGCAATGTTAATATAACCACAAGGGACTAAATACGGACACTTCTGGAGAAGGACCTGCAATACATTATTTGGTCGATCTCATCAAGTAGGAAAAAACTCAAGAGTTCTGGATGAATGATGGTCTATTGAAGACAAAAGAAAATTGTCTCTATGTTTTAAAAGGTGGAGATCTGAGAAAATCTTTAATCGTAGAATGTCATGACATGCTTTGGGCAGGACATCAGGGAGAGGATTGCACTTTTGCGTTGTTGCAGCGTGTATACTATTGGCCGCAAATGAGGGATGACATTGCGAATTATATGAAAAATTGTTTGGTTTCCTGTCCTAACTAAACCATTTGAAAGTGTATCGATGGGCTACATTATTAGCTTGCCGAAGGTTGGAGATATTGACACTATTATCGTCGTGGTAGGCCGTTTATCAAAATATGCAATATTGATCGCAGCACCTAGGTATGTATCCACCGAAGAGACCGCTCGCCTCTTCTTCAAGCACATTGTCAAATACTAGGGGCTGTCTAAAGATATAGTCAGTGATTGAGACTGTCGATTCACTGGCACATTTTGGACCTTGTTGTTCAAACTTTTTGGTTCAACTATGAGTATGCGTTCTTTTTTTTACCCACAATCTGACGAACAGATAGAGCGATTCAATTCTATGCAAGAAGAATATCTTTAGCACTTTATCTCTACTTCGCAGAAAAACTAGGTACAACTTTTGGATGTGACTCAAATTTGCTTCAATGCTCAAAAGAGCTCTTCCACCAATAAGAGTCCTTTTGAGATTGTTACTGGCCAGCAACCGTTACTCTCTCATACTGTGAATATTGATCAAAGTACCAAGTCTCCTAAAGCTAAGAACTTCTCTAAAAAGTGGAAACGAAATATTGAAATTGCTCGGAGTTATCTTGAGAAAGCACATAAACGATACAAAAAAAGTTGCCGATCAGAAACGTCGTTTTCTAGAATTCAACGTAGAAGATATGGTGATGGTAAAACTCCCTGACAAAAACTATTATAAGGCAATAAGAGGAAAATATTCTTGATTGACAAAATATATCGGGCAATTACCCATCATGAAGCGGATTATAAAAAATAGAACTTCGTTCATGGTGCAAAACTTACAATGTCCTTTATGTTAGTGTAAAACTATATTTTGCAGACAAGGAAGACGCATCCAGCATAAGCCAAAGCGACCTGAATTTGAATTAAAGAAAACAGGTAAGAGGATTGTTGAAGCTATTATTTATCACCGAATTATCCAGATTTCCAAGAAAGATCATCAGGAGTACTTAGTGAAATGGAGAGGATGCAACAGCGAGGAGAATACTTGGGAAAATGTTAAAAACCTCGGTGCCTTCAAACCTCTACTTAAAGAATATCATATAATGATGGCGCCGTCAAATCAAATGGGGGAGAATGTCATGGCCCGCATGTATACTTAGCCCACTGACACCACTAGCCACAGTTTGCCCAACTTCGACCTCACCTTGTAAATATTATTTTCAATTGTTAGTTCTTTTCATTTGTAATAAGTTATTTCAGTTGTAAAAGAATTTTGCTATTTGTAAATATTTATTATGATTCCTTAACTTTTACATAGGGGTAGGCATGTATTGGGTTGGTTCGGTTTTGGGGCCAGAAACCAAACCGATCACTTCGATTTTGGTTTTCTTCCAAACCGAACTAACCCAAATTGTGAGGGTAAACCGAACCGACCAATGTTGGGTCAGTTCAGTTTGGGTTAAGCGGTTTGGGCTTGGGTGGTTTTGGCTTGTATTTGTATTAAAAAAAAAAAATTAAATCCCATTTGAAGAAATTTTTAGACCTACAACCTATTAATCTGTTTTTCAAAATATAACAAATCAATACATGTTAATTATAATCACCTACATAATACATTTGAATCAAAGTATGATAACATGTCCTAATATGACCCAACATTTTCAAATCAAACGTATTAAATATGATCATATATATTTGCATCAAAATCTAGTAACATGGTAATATGTCCAAAATATAATATGATCCAATGTTAATGTTAGGTTTCAATTGGGTTGGAGCATGTTGGGACTTGGGTTTAATTTTAATTTATGGGCTTTAAAATCGGTTTGGTTTACTTCGGGTTGGGTTGGTGTATTTTTCCCCACCCGAAACTGATCCAACCCAAAAAAATTTCTAGCAAACAACCCAAATCAAACCGACGAAGGGTGAAACACCGAACCAACCCGACCATATTCGGTTCGGTTCGGTTGGTTTGGACGGGTTGGCGGTAATTATGCCGACCCCTACTTTTAAACGTCTATTTTCGTAAGTTATGTTTTTCTTACTTAAGCTATTATAGGGGGTAGTTGGTATTCGAAATCTTGTCAAGCTCACAAGTGTTCAACCCTTGCACTAGTAATTATAATTTTCTGCTTTCATCAATCAATGAATAAGCTATTTTTAATGCATTCGAATCTTCTGTTACAAAGTTTTCTTAAATTGTCTTTCATTATAATTAACCGAGAACAGACAGAAGATAGTCTAACAGAATAGACTACAATCGCACGGTGCCTCTTTCTGGGCTAGAAAGAAAGGCGTTCCGTGATACTTAATTTGATCTATATTTTGATACTATTTTTCTATGAAAAAATAAAGTCTACTTGTACTTAATAAGGTGTATTTTTATTTTTATTCTTGAAAACTAATTATTTGTATTAATACTAAAATATTATAATACATATATTTGTTTTTAGTATAAAATATTCAGACAGGGTAGATTAACAATATCCTTTCATTTTGTATACTTTTTGATTATTCATTAAAAAAAAAGTGAAAGAAGGAAAAGAATTAAGGGCTTGTTCGGTAGAACTTTTTTGAGAAAAAAATGGATTTTTTTTGTTACTTTTTGATTTTTCAAATTTTTTTGTAGTGTAAAAAGGGTTGAAAAGTCAAAAATTATAGGCAAAAAAATGGATTTTTTGGGGAAAAAACTCTACCGAACATGCTCTAAGTCGAATTTTTCTCCCATTCGAGTGGGATTTTTTATGGTTACTTTTTTTTTTTAGTTAGGTACGTGGTATGTTTTACTATTTGTTTATTGTTTTAATTTTGTTGACTTTGACTTTTCTTTACCAATTTTCATTAAGAAATCAATTATTGTATTCAATTTGGACCACGATCTACCGACGCTAACATGTTTAGTTGTGCAAATCAGGTGGTTTAAGTCTAATTTGACAACAAGCTTCTATAATATTCTATAATAAACATTAATTGATTATATTCTTGCTTAAGAGGTGATTTTTTTTATTTTTTATTTTTTATTTTTTTTTGAGAAATGAGTTTCAAACCTTTTCATAAAGTCTAGAGGGAACATTTTATTTTCTAGTACTGTTATTCTAAACGTTTGCAAAAATATATAGACGAAGGACCTTTTCATAAAGTCTAGTGGGAGCTTTTAGTCGATTACGGGAGTTCAAGGGCCGGACATATTTTACTCCACAAGTAGATTTTTGTATTTCGGATCGGGTGAATGAGAAATTAAGACTGAGAGTGAGATGCTTAAATCATGGAAATACTTGGAAATTGGAATTAAAATATGGTAAAATATTTCGTTAACCCGAATGTGATACCTGACGGAATATATTAGAATCTATTTAATTGAAAAATCATGTCTTTCTTAGGTAATTGTGTCTTTTCGAAGAGAGTCGTGTCCTTTTATCAATTTTTCAATCACACATTCTATCAACTTTTTTCAAAATCTCTTAAAAAATTATTTTTAAACTCCATCAAATATATTTCAACATTTCATGATATTTACATTTAAAAGTAATTAATTCATACCGATATTGAATTATGTTTTTAAAATGTGTACTAAATAAAGAACTGAAAAATCCAATGTGACAAGTATTATCAAGTAAAAATAAAGAAATATAAAATATAAAAAAGGACCAAAAATGTTCTATGGGAAATTGACCAAAATTCAAACCCAACACGGCAGACGTAACCAGTAAACAGTCGGCTCAATAAGTCGATCAATCAACCTCATATCGTGTCTTGCCTAAGAGCTTGTTCAGAGGCTGGAATGTCACAAATTACAGACTAACTTGGACTCAATTTCAAGCTCATTAAGTGATCGAGCCAAGCTTGTTCAGATCAAATCAGCTAGTTCACGAGCATACACAGAAAAAGCACCATAATCCATCATGAAATTTCCATAAAGACGACCCAACACACACCCAGAATCTAAACTTCATACACCATTGTCGAGAACTTTGCTTGGACGATATGTCTCTAGCTACTGATGAGGGAGTGTTGGCCTTTTATCAACCATTCCAGGTCAATGGAACATAAAATAACTAGACAAATTTGATCACCAGGAAAACATTTAACGAACTTCCACGCATGTGTAACTGAGAGGAAGTTTCTAGTCATATTGTCAGTGATTTTATATCTTTAATAATTCATAGCAGCATGCGGATCGCTTTCAAGTAATAAAGTGAATTGTGAGTCAAAGATCGCTCGTTCACGAGGATTTAGATAATTCAATTCAATTCAATTACAATAACCTTAACCGAATCTACTGAACTTTTGAAGTTTGATGTTTAAGAACTAATTAGAATTTGAACTAAAAATAATAAACTAATTATAAATCAAATAACTAAAAATTAGATTAATGAAGATTACTTTAAAATTGAGAAAGAAGAGTACTAGGATCCCGAATCCACTTATAATTGTTAATCCCCCCATCTTAATTCTTGATTTTGACAAATTACATCAATTATGAAGATCAATATCCCTAGATTGTTTAACATTTCTCTCGAATAAAATTAAACATATTCATATGCATGACTCGACTATATCTTTATGACGAATGCGAATACAAATGAAATCATTAAATTTCTGTGGATAATTAAAGATCACCTAAAGCATAGCGGTATATTTCTATCCCTTATCGGACTTTAAGATAATTAAAATAGTGTATAGTATGCTTTCGATCTTTCGATAGTAAAACAAACCACAACAATCATACAATTATTGTGCATATAATTGTAGATTCATATAAATCAAAATTAATTATTCAAAACTATAATGAAATAAATTGTCAAAAATCAAGTCTCAAGATGGAAGAATTTAGATTACAAACTTCATCGTAATCCTAGCACAAAATAAACTAGTCTAACATACTAATAATAAGAGAACAAAGGGAAGAAGAAACTATGAAATTCATAACTCGGAAACGAAAAATCTTGAGCGAGAAGAAATCTTGATCTTGATCTTCGTTCTTGGAGAGATGAATCTTGGTCTTCCGTTTTGTGTTTCTTGTCGTGTTCTCTTCCCCCAAAACTCCCCTCAAAAAACCACACTTTGATATGAGTTAATAACTTATTTATATACTTACCTAATTGTGCCCTAAAAGATCTCAAAAAATCATGAAAATCGCGTCCAAACAAGTTTCCTAATTGGAGTCGAACACAAAAGGAAACAAAAATTCCTGCAGCCAGAAATAACACCGGCGGCTGTTTTTCAAACGGTCATAACTTCTTGTAGGAAACTCCAAATTGAGATCCATAAAAAGTGGTGGACTTGTAATTCAATTATCTTTCCAATGGTATATCATTTTCCTTGTGAATATTTTAATACCAAAATTTGTGCACGAATATCCCCACATACTTCGATTTCTCAATTTGATTCTTTAACTTTCAAGTGTTTGATCATTTGCTTCAACTCTTCATTGTCACTCTAGCATACCTTAACTTATTGATTTTATCTTCTTCCTCATTTACTCTTCAATTTCACCAAATTGTTGCTCTTTTCATCCTTTCTTCTCCAATTACTTATAAATGGGTCCAAAACTGAAATAGGAAGAATAATACATTAAATTAAGTATAAATTCAATAAAATGACAGGATAAAAGCTTTGTTTAAAGGCCCGAATAAGTGTACAAATGCACTTATCACATATATTGCAAACCTTTCTCATAGACTGCTAGGTGTTGGGATCAAAACAGAAGTAGCTACCTTTCTCGTCAGTGTTTGTCTTGGCGATTGTTGAGAAAATAATGTGATTGCAAGTGCACAATATCGTTAACAAGTAATAAAGTGGACTTTTTGAGTCCGGATTATCGTTTCCACGAAGACTATCTTATTTAGATACTAGTTAAATTAATCAAAGCGCTAATCTATTGAAAACAAGTTAAAATCAATTGAATTTGAATATTAAAGCTAGAACCTTGGATTTTTTCGAAAATAATAATAAAGCAGAAATCAAGAATTAATAAAATATGATGGTTGAAGAGTTTGGACGAACGAATTCACCTAGTTGTCATCTCTAATTTCTCCTCTCAAGATTTATTCCTAAAGTTGTATTCGGTCGAATTCACAAATGTAACCTAATTTACCTCTCTCGAGTTCAAATTAGTCATATCTAATTAAGTCAACTTAGGCAGTCAGGATGGTCCTTAATTAGATGCATTAAATCTCCTAAGAATTCAATTCAAGACCGTGACAATAACAAAAGCGTATCTCTACCTTTTATCCAATTGCCAGATTTTACTACGTGGTCTAGATTAATAATTTACCTCTCGGTTCATTACAATCCACAAATCAATGACAAATAATGGCCAATTATCTCAAGCATTAAGAAAAGAAGTAAAATCAAATACTTAATCAATTTATAAATCAAAACTTGAGGTTCGAAATTAAAGAATTAAACTTAGGCTACATCGTTCATCCAAACATTAAATCTAGCTATTCATGACTCGGGAGAAAGAAAAGATGAAGAGAAGGAAAGACATAACCGGATCTTGAAAATAATAGATGAAGAGACGGTCAATATCTTGCACCAAGAAATCTTTGTCTTCAAGCTCCAATCTTCAATTCCGCGCCTTGTTCTTCGATCTCTTTGTCTCTCTCTCTCAATATGATTTTTACAAGATTTTCCGACCCCTAATTATGAGTGTATAACCCATATTTATAGTTCCCCAATAAGCCCTAAAAGATCCCTAAAAATCGTGGGTTACAAGTTTTCAAATTACTTTAGGACTCAAAAAGGAAATAAAATAACAAGAAAATTTCATTTGCGAATTTGGCTTTGGGAGAGAACGCCCAGCATATTCGGAGTGAACGCGCCAGCCAATATTTTAGCCTCAGCCACTTCAAATTGAAGTTGGGTGATGCCGTCCTAAAATTCTACATGCAATGCAATAACTATAGAAAAGATAGAAAATGGGTTGCCTCCCATTCGGGCTCGAGTTATAGTCAGAGCTCGACTCTTTTGCAAGTATCGATTATGGAGGCTTGAATTGATCTTTGGAAGTCTTGCATTGCTTGCAATTGCCATCTTTACACGCTTTTTCCTTTGCTCTCCATATTTTAACTCGACCCTTTTCATCTTTAATTGGTGCAACTAGTCCACCTGTAGTCGGGTTTGCGTTTTCTTGGCCAATTATTACCCCTTCATCAACTCTAAAGCACTCTTCGAGGTCGATTGGTTGCTCGGGCATGGTGTACATACTTGACACCGCTCGCTCATCCTGCACCCTCAAGATTAGCTCACCCTTTTCAACATCAATAAGGGCTCGACTCGTTGCTAAGAATGGTCGTCCCAAAATGACCGGCATATTGCTATCCTCTTCGATGTCAAGGACAATAAAATCAACCGAAAGAAAACTTTTCCACCTTGATGAGCACGTCCTCAACTACACCCGTGGGTACTTGATCGATCTATCGCCAGTTGTAGAGATACACTTGTTGCTTTTACTTTTCCCAACCCTAATCTCCTGTGAGACGTAAAGAGGCATTAAATTTACACTTGCACCTAAATCACATAAAGCATTAAAATTATAAAATTCTCCAATTGTGCAAGGTAATTTAAAACTCCCAGGTCTTTTAACCGGAGGCAACTTATTTAGCAGAATAGCACTACATTCCTCAGTTAGAGCCACTGTCTCGTTTTCATATGGTTTTCTCTTCTTGGACAACATTTCTTTCATGAATTTCAAATACAATGGCATTTGAGCTAATGCGTCGGCAAAAGGAATGTTGATATGCAGTTTCTTGAAAACTTCAAGAAATTTTTCAAAATGCTTGTTGAGCTTGTTCTTATGCAGCCTCTGAGGAAATGGAATTGGCGGCACATAGGCTTTAACAGGAATTGGCGCCCTCACTTTTGATGATTCAGCAGATTCTTTTGGAACTTCTTCTTCTGATTTCGCATGTTTTTGTTCAGATTCATCTTCCTCAATTACCAACCGTTCATCATTTTTCTCTGGTCTTTTCACTTGAATCTCTGGCAGTTGTACCCCGCTCCTAGTAGTGATTGCATTTACCTGTTCTCTTGGATTTGTTTCTGTAGTGCTGGGTAAAGTGCCTGGCTTTCTATCTGACAATTGTAGGGCTAACTGACCAATCTGAGTCTCTATTTTTCTGATGGACGCTTGTTGATTTTGATTGTTGATGTCCAATCGCTCTAATGCTTTATCGCTTTTTTACGCATATCTTGTTGGAACATCTCTCCTAAACTCGGTCCTCTTTCTTCTTTGAGCATTATATGCATTACCACTTTGTTGATTCTTAGACCATCTAAAATTGGGGTGTTGCTTCCAACTTTGGATTGTATGTTTGTGAATATGGATTATACTCGGCGATGTGTATTATTCTCGCACAAAATTGACTGCTCGGAGAGGCCAATAACATACAATCGATGTCGAATGGTTAGCTCCACGGTTCTCGCACATGATGGTTGCTTGGATTGCATTCACTCCTTGCATTTGTGTTCGACCAAGAGCTCCACCGCTTTGTCAATGTAGCAAGTTGTGCATTGGTAGTGACGATGACCATCAATCTCATGTATGTCTCGCTACTTTTCTTGAAGTGGTGCGATCGGATGAAAACATGGTCTGTGTGTTTGCAATCAGCTCATAGAGATCCCATGCTTCGTTGACATTTTTATTCGCGATGGACCCGTTTGCAGAGGAGTCCACTGTCGATTTAGAGTGAGGAGATAGCCCAGAATAAAAATATTGAGCTTGTTGGCCCTTTTAATACCATGGTTTGGACATTTTCTGAGCAACTCCTTGAATCTATCCCAAGCTTCATGATACCTTTCGCCCTCCAGTTGTTGGAAAGTAGAAATTTCCAACTTCATCTTTGCTACTTTAGCAGGTGAAAAGTATTTATTACAGAATTTTCTGGTTAAATCATCCGGTGGTGATACTAGCATGTGGTTCTCGAATCTAACCATTCTAGAGCCCCTCCCTCAATGTATATGGAAATAACAGGAGTCGATGGCATCTTCATTTACTCCTTGAAACCGAAAATTATGGCACATACGTAAGAATCGGAGAGATGAGTATTAGGATTTTCATCGCCTTTCCATAGAACCTGCGGTGATTGTCAAGAGATTAATCAAATCGCCCTTAATTGAAAGTCATTCCGACCAAAAGTTGGATAAATAATGCTCGAACGATCGAGGAGTCGCTGGGAGTTAGGAACCGAGCCATTGGCATGTTTCCATCGTCATCTTCTTCCTGTTCTTCATGTTGTTGAATTTGTCGAGTTGCCATTCGGCCGCTCTTGCGACCCTCTTGTTCAAACTCTTGTCTCATTTGTGCATCCGCCATCCGATTTTGTTCTTTGGTCTTTTCTGTTTTTGGTTGTGTTCTTTGCGTCTTCGATGCGAAAATACGCTCAATCTCGGGATCGAAAGTCTCAAGATTGCCGCCATGCGTCTGGAGCATGCAACAAACACCCTTTTCTCGTAGTATAAAAAAAAAGAAAAAGTATCAAGATAAAAACAACTTAACTATAAAATTAATTTAAGACTGATAATAAATAAGAAATAAACAGAAAAGAAAGAAAATAGTAATAATAATAATAAATAAATAAAATAAAATAAAACTAACACTAACGATTAATCTAAACTAATATTTAATAAGAATAGTCCCCGGCAACGGCGCCAAAAACTTGTTGAGAAAATAATGTGATTGCAAGTGCACAATATCGTTAACAAGTAATAAAGTGGACTTTTTGAGTCCGGATTATCGTTCCCACGAAGACTATCTTATTTAGATACTAGTTAAATTAATCAAAGCGCTAATCTATTGAAAACAAGTTAAAATCAATTGAATTTGAATATTAAAGCTAGAACCTTGGATTTTTTCGAAAATAATAATAAAGCAGAAATCAAGAATTAATAAAATATGATGGTTGAAGAGTTTGGACGAACGAATTCACCTAGTTGTCATCTCTAATTTCTCCTCTCAAGATTTATTCCTAAAGTTGTATTCGGTCGAATTCACAAATGTAACCTAATTTACCTCTCTCGAGTTCAAATTAGTCCTATCTAATTAAGTCAACTTAGGCAGTCAGGATGGTCCTTAATTAGATGCATTAAATCTCCTAAGAATTCAATTCAAGACCGTGACAATAACAAAAGCGTATCTCTACCTTTTATCCAATTGCCAGATTTTACTACGTGGTCTAGATTAATAATTTACCTCTCGGTTCATTACAATCCACAAATCAATGACAAATAATGGCCAATTATCTCAAGCATTAAGAAAAGAAGTAAAATCAAATACTTAATCAATTTATAAATCAAAACTTGAGGTTCGAAATTAAAGAATTAAACTTAGGCTACATCGCTCATCCAAACATTAAATCTAGCTATTCATGACTCGGGAGAAAGAAAAGATGAAGAGAATGAAAGACATAACTTAGGATCTTGAAAATAATAGAGGAAGAGGCGGTCAATATCTTGCACCAAGAAATCTTTGTCTTCAAGCTCCAATCTTCAATTCCGCCCTTGTTCTTCTTCTCTTTGTATCTCTCTCTCTCAATATGATTTTTACAAGATTTTCCGACCCCTAATTATGAGTGTATAACCCATATTTATAGTTCCCCCAATAAGCCCTAAAAGATCCTAAAAATCGTGGGTTACAAATTTCCAAATTACTTTAGGACTCAAAAAGAAAATAAAATAACAAGAAAATTTTCATTGCTGTAATTTGGCTCGGGAGAACGCCCAGCATATTTAGGAGTGAACGCCTGAGCCAATATTTTAGCCTCAGCCACTTCAAATTGAAGTTGGGTGTTCGCCCAGCTTTGAGTTGGGCGTTCACCCAACTATAATTTCTTCATATTTGCACCCGTGGTCCTTCAACTTTTAATTGTAGTCATCTTAGTCCTCTTATTTCTTCTTATATTTCAATTTAGTCCTCTTTTATTTGCAACCCAGGTCCTTCAACTTTTGGAGGTTTGCAAGTTGATCCCCATCTCCAAGTTTTCGTATACTTTTAGTCCTTTTCGCCTATTTTGCTTTGTTTTTCTCCAATTCCATCCGATCTTGGGTTTTGACCTGAAATAATTAAATCAACATATAATTAAGTAAAAAATCACTTAAGAGCACTTACAATAGTCCACTTTAAATGGTCTAGATAAGTGTAAAATAACACTTATCAGCGATATATTCTGGGACTAATTAGGATGATTTGCTTCCATTATTAGATTATATCCATTATTAGATTATCTCCTAGCTGTATGGTGTCGGTAGAATTATTTTCTCTTTCTTTCTAGCTTTGAATATTCATGCATATATTCTGGGTGTTCCTCCTTTTTGTTGGTTAACCAGCCTTCATTCTTGGTATCTCTAGAAAATAATGTGCAAATCATATTTGAGGGGAAAGAATCCTCAGTGGGACAAGTTTCTGGTTCCATAGGCTCTTATCATTCAGATAACAAAATAGGCTCATTAAGAAAAAAATTCTGCATTGGGCTGAAGAAGTAAAGTTTTTCATCACAAATTGAGGTAAGACGGGATATCTAGATGGCTCAGAGAAGGCTCCAGATCTGACTGATAATGGTAATGTTGTTTTGGGAGTCGATAATTGTATAGTGATGCAGTGGCTAGTTACTTCCATTGCCATTGAATCAACTGGGGATTTATATTCTTCTCTACAGCCAAAGAATTACAAGGTGGTGTCAACATCGAGTTTCCAGATAAGGACAATGATTCAACAATAATCAGATAAGAGGAACTAAACCAAGCAGCAGCAATTACTCAGGATTTTAGGCTGATGACCACAAGAACGTGTTAGTGTTGGACAACCTGTAACTTTCAAGTCTCCATATTTCAGCAAACTCGAGTATAATGGCTTAAGCTTCTTGTTAGGTGGGCTCAACTCAACCCCTGTTATTTCCTCCCAGAGTTATCCCTCATAATATAATCAGAATCGGAAAAGGATTAGATAGCTGCCATCAGTGTATATTAAAAGGACTTCGTCCCATTGAACCCCAAAGATTCACCAGCTTCCAGCATCCACTAAACATAATCACCCTTGATGAGGAGCGGAGCTAGAATTAAATTGGAGTTGGTCCTAATAAGGCAATCACAAATTCGCAAATTTTCCCAGTAAGGGTACGTATCTACTCAGTTTTAAGCTGAGTGCATCACAAGTAAATTTGAATAAAATTTATGAATAATCATAGACAAGCACAAATTCGTTTCTAAGAAAAGCAAATCCTTTAACAGAAAGAAGTAAGAGGACAAGTTTGAACAATGAATATCATGATATGGCTATCAACGCTAATGCATGAAGCCTGTAAAGAAATATGAAATTAAAAAATATCTCCATGGATGCTCATTTAAGAAAACCGACTTCATGACCACACAAATATCTGACATTATGTACAAAAAATGCAGGTGAATAATCAATATCACCGTGACCCGTAGGTGAGCAAACAAGGGAATAGATTCCACTAAGTTACATAGTAGCAAAAGACGCAAGATGGCCACTCCTTGGAGAGACTCTTCACTTCTTTGCTCCCAACACTTCGTCTGATATTCCTCCTTTTGTGAAGGAAAGAATGCAAAGGTTAGGTAATGTCATTGTAATCCAAAATTTAAGTTGTTCAAATAATAATAACAAATGCACATAAGCAATCACATGATGTCTTTTGTATTATTTTTCATTTTTCAGATACGGGCCAATATTCAAGACTAGTTTGGTGGGACGGCCAGTTATAGTCAATTATTTCATATTTCAACAAGAGGGACAATTGTTTGAAAGCCGGTATCAAAATATCTTCGTGGAAATATTCGGGAGGCAGAATGTAGGTTCTTTACATGGGTTCATGTACAAGTACCTTAAGAACATGGTGCTGAATCTGTTTGTGGTCCGGAAAGTCTGAAAAAGATGCTTCCTGATGTTGAACAGGCATCAAATACATACTTGAAAAGATGGTCAAGCCAGATAATGGCTGAGATGAAGGAATCAACCTCAAAGGTGAAAAGAATGCAAACGTCTAGCCTTCATTAAATTACACGGATTTCTCTATCAAACCAAGGCAAGTCAGTGTATGGCTAAGGCAATAAGGCATGAAACAATAAATCATGGCGTTCCATCTTCACAAGCAGGACTGATATTCTCAACTACCATAGAGATAATTTCAACAATCAAACACGCTATGCAAAAATGGGAGATAGCAATCTTATTCTCTCTCCTTAGGACCAATCAATTTTTTTGCTCTGGATGTATACAATTTTATGATGTCTATACACTTGTTTTTATCAAAACAGAAAAAGCAGTCGATCTAGGAAAAAAGAAAGAAAAGCACAGGGGAGGAGATCACTACCGTTGGATTGAAATATGTAATACAGACTCAAAATATATGATACAATATCATTGTAAGTATACCCCCATTAGAATTTGTATATGTGATTTTGTTTTTACCCTTGTTATGACTTAATCCATTGTTTCACATCAATGTTTTATCATCTGGCATTGCCATGAAAGAAAGAAAGAAAGAAGTAAAAATTCAGAAGATGTCATCAATTAGTGAGATAGATGTTACAAACTACAAAATCAATTTCTGTCATCCAATCTACTTCATTCTCTCCTAGTAGTATGGACTTTATAACGTCAGTGGAAATGATATTTTTATGCATAAAATAGACATCTTGGTTCTCATCACTGAGTATGGTACTTTCAGTAATCCCTGCCATGGCTTATTCTTTCTTTTCTTTTTCTATGATATCTAACATCATCGTCATCCCTTCTACTCAAGTGAATGTCTCTAACGGTGCCAGAACTCTTGACTTTTCCATGCTTATGCTTGTCTTTATGGACATGGTGAAGATAGTGGTGGTAACTGCTTTCCCCGATCAAGTGGTTGTGTCCGTGCTCGCTATGAATACCTCTTCGCCTATGTCTAGCTCCATGCTTATGATTTTTCTTGTATTGGAGGAGTAAAAGATCAGCATCTCGGTCATGCTTCCGTATTTTTCCACTTCTCTGCTCAGAAGTCCACACGTGATCCTCCCACCAGTCATATAGAGGATCAAATAGTCCTTTTTGATGTAAAAGCCAGATCAGGACAACAGCTGCAACTCAGAACACAAGACATCAATTATATTTCTCTCCAAGTCCAGATACCAACTCTTTTATCATTAATTTTCCAGTGACTAAGAATCAGACCTGCTGGAAAAATTGCTAAAAATAGCCCAAACATCAATATCCAACTCATGCAGATGTACTGTATATGGCAACTGAAGTCAAAAAACCCAGGGCATTTCCTCCTGCTTTTTACAAGAACATGGAAACATCATTAGAAAACATATTTCTTCAGCTTTGTGTCTGAGGTTATGTATAAACAGTCGCACACAAATAATGTGCAAACCTATTTTTTATCTTGTTATAGAAAATGATAAATGGTTCTAATACGTAAGTAGATTAGTATACATGGAACTTTGTAGTTCTGAAAATATTGCAAATTAGCAAAAAAATGGATATATGCATGAAGTCTAAATAGAGAGGACACAGAAAATCAATGAGTAAAATAATATCGTCAATAAATTAATAACGCACAAGAACACAGAGTTACATTATAATTCCCTTCAATGTCCATAACACAAAAAAAAAAAAAAAAAAAATGAACAGCAGGAGAAAGCAAAACGATTTATTATATCAGTATGTAAAAGGAGAACAACCTAGTGAAGTCACATTCCAAACTTTCAGTAATAACATATCATCACGTCTTATAGAAAAATATAATACCTGCAACTTTTTCCTGTAATGAAATCTGCCATACCAGCCCAAAACCTATTCCAAAGCTCCTCTACCGATTGAAAGAAGCCATTCATACTTGTCTTCGGAGGTTGAAATGGAATCTGATTAGAGGCAATGATTGATGTGGTTCGGTCAAAAACAATATCTACTATCAATTTACAAGATTATATAGCAGACAAAATTCAGTCTTCAACATTAATACAATGCACTTGGTATTTCTGTCTTAATTACTTTTACTATATAATTTCCATCAAAGACTTTTTTGTAGAATTTTTGACAGGAGGTCACTGGATTTGTTTGCTGAGGCTGCCCGTAGAAATTAAACAGTTCAAGGACCCCTTAAACCATTTGCAACCTCCGGAAGAATATGGTGCTGTTGTTATATGAATGAACTCCTAGTCATGTGAGGTATAAGAGTTGAAGCTAGAGTTGCCCATTATTCATCCAAAGAGAGCAGAAGCATAAATCTCATTTAAATGTTCTTTTTTTCTTTGTTTTTGGTTTTCCCAATTCAAATAATTTCATGAGACTTCTAGGGAAAAGAAGATAAGTTACTAGACTGTGCACACACCTGTGATCCATTGTCAAGGACAGTAGTTGTAGTTGTAAACTGACATTCTGCTCTATCAACTTCACTGAAAGCAGAATCCTTTAATATTGCTGCAAAAAAGCATAATGATACGATTCAGATCCAAAATTCAATTACGTTTTGCATCTCTGCATGGCAATAGGGGGTGGAATATTGACCCTAAGACATCTTCTAGAAAATGGCACATTTTAATAATTCATATGGGACGTCGTGCATATTAAATCTCATTTTATCAGATATCTCTCATACCAAAATGCCTAAAACTTCATAATTAACTGTACCTGCACACACGTATTTTGCAGCTTGATCAGTTGTTGGGTAAAGTTTGAATGATCGGGTTGTTACTTCAGTTGGCTTCATTATATAGAATTGTTCCTGCAAAACCATACATAATGAGAAATATTATCAATAGGGATGCAATGTTGGTGCAGAATTATGGTGCTAAGCATACAGCAGAAGTCTGACGCTATTTAGTTACCTCCATTTGGCTGACACCAGATGAGCAATCAAACTGCAAGATAAAATCTTTGATCATATGCTAAATAACGCACTTAATCGTTCAAATTTCTAGTTTGACCACAAAACTGTATTATCACGTGCCACATACATATATAAACCAAGAGAAAAATCACTGCAAAATTTTGGTCTATAAATGCCGACATTTTCATTATTTCTCATGCTCTTCTGTTGCCTTTCTGAGATCAACATGAGAATAAATTTGACCAAATTTATCTAGTATGGCCTTGCAGAAGTTGTATAAAAGACTACAACTGTTCTACTATATAAAATGCTCATACATGGGTAAAGAAAAAAATCAAAATCTTTAAACCCACAATTTAGCAGCAAGTCCTAGCAGTCATCTTCAAAGGAAGTAGTTATATTTGCCCAATACTAAAGAAAAGACAATGCATGTACGTGCAGTTATAAAGTTGTCGGACTAAGTCCATCTAGTGGCAGTTTCTTATGAAGCTTATGTACATAATTGAATAATTTAATATTCTGCATCAATAATGCAATTCAAGCATGGGGAAACATAATATTGCTGTTAAATTTGCTCCCACGGCAACTAAATCAAAATTAACAACATATTAAAATATACCATACCTTAAAATTCACTTAACTAGAAATTAAACATCAAGAGGCGGATATGGGAGTTAAATTCCATGATTATTTAATTTGTTTAAACACTATTTTTTTACCGTAAGGCTATATGATGCTTCAAGTTCACCAATATTTTTTGTTGTAATTGTTGCAGTCCCAAATTGAGTAAGAGCTACAAAAGTTGGGATAGTAATGCCCAGAATTTTTCCTGGGCTCCTGCAAAAAGTGGAAAATACATAGTCAATCAATCTTCATATTTCATCCACATGTTTACTAGATTAGTTAACAACATGAAATGTCAAACTAAAGCAAAAATCATGTGCAGGAAAGTTTAACAAAAAAAAAAAAATATTACTACTTTTTTGAATCCCAGTATTGCATTATCTTTTCATAATATTTTCAACACAATCAGAAATAAGAGGGAAAAAAAGATCTCGAGATAGGTGGATAATAATAGATAAGCATAAGTTGTTCTTCCTTCCTTTTTTTAACCTCAAAATCTTGTATCTTATTAATCAAAACAATAAAATCAAAAAATTGTTCACTAGGCTGCAGCTTGATGAGTAATGTCTAGCAAGGATAAATGAATACACGTGAAGGAGAAAAGTAATAGATTGGTGGAGACAAAAACAAAATGAAAAGAAAAGAAAAGGTAAAAGTAGTGAGAAAACAATAGGAAGAATAATAAAAATAAGCTTAATCTTTAAAGAAAGGCTAACCTTTGATATACAAATTCTATATCATCAGCACTCAATTCCACCAAAATGTTTGTGTTAAGAACTTCTGTAATTCCTACGGAAAATGCACGACTTCCCGCATCCTGCAGAGACTAGCCACTGGTTAGACATTTAAGTGTAGCATTCTTGAGAATTTGGAATTTAAAATCCCTAAAACTTAACTGGATGTTGATTTATCCTTTCAAACCTTCCTTGCACACAATATAGTGGAATTTGATTCCTGCTAATTCGGTTCTGGTCAGCCTGAGATGACAGAAAATGAATCCTCTCAGTTCAGAACAGTTTTGCACAATTTGAAAATACCATTTAACAACAGTAAAAAAGTTCTCATCTAATCGTAGGACCTTCACCGTCGAAGTAACTCGAAGTCAAATACCCAGGTGGAAAACAAATATAGAAGTGGAGTAATAAGCATTTATTAGTAATAAACTTGAGTGTAGCAATAACAACCAAAAGAAGCATTACCAACAAATTATAAATCATTTAAAACAAAAAAAGGCTGAGTTATAAACCAAGAAATTAGACATTGTTTAGGAACTGGACAATATAGTCTTAGTTTGATTTACTGACATCCCAAAAATTCCACAATTGATTATGCAAGCAACTCCAAAATGGCGCAGAGCAAAAGTTTGGCTGTCCATTGAAAGCCTCATAACCAACACCAATTTTGTTACATTCCAAACCATCCAGTGTAAACCTGACTCTTTCAAGAAGCATCCACGTGGAAAAATTGCTTCCCAGATTTTGTGGTTGACCTGGACCATCCTTCAATAAGAGAAAAATGAGTGCCTCAAGAAATAAAATAGGATGTCATAATATAATTTAATTTGTATAAATTCATAAAACAATCAGGAAGAAGAGAATAGGAAAACATCACTAATACAAATGCAGACTTAATGACATTACCGGAAACCATGCCAAAACTTGAATGCTGAAATACCACACTCGAATTGCCATGACTAGAGTTAAAAATGTTACCTGTCTAGGTATAACAAGGTAGAAGTCATCAAATTGTGGAATATCAGTGTATCCAATATAATCTCCAATGAGATTGACCCTCAAAAAATTATCACTAGATATTGCAGTCCTGTTCTCGGGACCCACGATTACTTCCTGCCAGTAAAAATCCAAATGAATTAGATGGAGTAGATTTTGTTGATCCTTCCTGGTGCACCAAACTGGAGAGTTAAAATTTGTGTTTATGAACATCCATCAGATGAATATACCATAATGTGTCTGTCTTTTAGATTAAAGAGAATTCATAACATAAAACAATTTCTTGTTAGTTACAACTTTTAGTAAATAAAAGTTTGATTGAAACAGATTCTAGAGATGTCGCCAAAGGCCCATGTAAGATAGCTTATGTTAGATGTCATTACTACAATATCAGCATGTAAGTGCTTTGATAAGGCCTCGACTTCTCTATCGTTTTCCATGTTAACATCGTGCATCATCATATGCACAATTGCATGATGCTGTTCTAAAAGTTTCTGATGTAGGTTGCACCTTCAATTGCTAACTTTGGTTTGTGTCAAAGAGGCAAAAGGGAAAGTGAATTTATAAGGAACGTGATGATGCCATTCCAGTGAATAAGCCAAACACAGTTCACAACAGTAGAGACACATAACACCATGCCATCAAGAGTTACGCTATATCACAGTCTCGTCTATAGATTAAGCACAAGAAGAAATACAGATGATGTCCCATAGTGATGCAGTTTTAGACATTCTCTGATAAAGCCTCATGTGATGAATTTCATGGAGAGGTTTAATGTGGATTAGTAAATATATTGGCTGTTTTGTGTCTAATGAACAGTCCCAAGAATAGAGTATTAAGAAGAAGAGAGGGCTTCACCTTTGCAGGGGTTAGGAAAATCACGCACAACACGATATCAACTTCTCATTAGGTCAACTCCATTGAAATAAAAAGATTACATTTTCACATATGTATTCATGTACTTTGACTTCTCCCAATGACTCTAATAAGGAAACATAATGATTATGCATCTTTGACCATTATAGACTACGATTGACGTATGAGGACTCTTATTAGGCAAGAAGACAACAAAGTTAATAATTAAAACTAGTCAGATGGCCAGTAGATATTACTACATCCAGCAATTATTAAAGAGATATGGATACGGTGCATGTTGGTCAGTTCAATGGAAAACCTAGGAAAGATAATTTTGAAAGATTGAATCACAGATACAATTGCAAACAAATATCAAGAGACAACTAGAAATTTACATATTGATGTCTTAGTTCTTGTCTTAACTTCAATACAGATACTAAATCAGTTCCATGGAAAAACTAGGAAAGATAATTTTGAAAGATTGAATTACAAATACAATTAGCAAACAAATATCAAGAGATAATTAGAAATTTACATACTGATGTCTTAGTTCTTGTCTTAACTTCAATACGGATACTAAATGCAATCGAGCGGTGTCCAATACCAAACACATGGAACCTGACGCCAACTTAAAATAAGTTAATAGGAAAAATGGATGAGAATGAATACATCAATCAGTTAGCAAGTCATTAAGATTCAAGGGAAAATCGTAATCGTAATCATAAGATCTCATCTTTTGAGTCTACTATTAAATTGCCACTCTCTCTACAAGCCATGACATTCTCAATTATTAGCAAATTACTTGATATTATATAAAGAAGGTATAAGTAACAAAGTTGTTTTCACTCAGATGTTAATTTCTTTTCATCCATTCAAAGAACTGTCACACAATTAAGTTTAAACCACATAAGAGCAAATTTAGAGACAAAAGTTCAAAAAATAGTCAAAATACATTTTAACATAACTGTGTATAAACTCTGTACAAAAGAAAGAGCGCTTAGATAGTTGGAGTTAGAAAGGAAAGTTACTTGTTCACAAAAATAAACCAACCTGACATTGCATTTGAAAATAAACGATTATTAAGAACTCAACACAGTGAAACACAGTTATTGAACTTTCTACATCCAGACATGATCAACCTATCAAAAGAAGACTACAAAAAGATACCATACCAATCACCTGGAAATCGAAGGCAGTGTGCTGTGTTTGCTTTCCCTTTCATCAACTTGTCAACTAATTCAAAGAATTGTAAAAGTCATAACTAATTGCCACAACAATTAGGTTACTCGCTCACTTGCCAGGTATGAGTCTAAGAACAACACGTATAATGGACTCACAAAAATTTCCACATGAAGAAGGCACCCTGCGCTGGTCTCCACAAGGACAGCAAGTTGGCTATAACAAAAAGCGAAACAAATATAATTAAAGAACGTAAGGTACTCTCAATAAGTACAAACTTGCAAGAGAAACCAATTAGATGATATAATAATTTTAACATTAGAAGAAGAAGTTTCTGAGTAAAACATAGTTAAGAAGTAGATTATCTACCCTAGTTTTCTTAAGCTTCACTGAGTTCAGACTTTTAGCCAATACTATATTGGATGTTCGGTATCACTACTAAAATACTAGAAGTCTGGGAAGACAAAAAAATAATTTCTATCTAAAATTGCCCAAAAATCATCACTTGTCATTTTTCTTTCGACTGCATGATTTATTACAAACTGTGATCAGAGCTTGTTTCGGTCTATTTCTTGAATTTTTCTTCTAAAATTCTTTAAAAATCAACGTATAGAAATATACTATCTGTAATTAAAGTGTAAAATGAAATAATAAAAAATATGCAAGTCAATTGAAAAAAAATACGACCTTAATTTTGATTTAGAACTTGACAATCGTCCAATCCCCTTCTACCACGTCTACACCTGACTGGGACACTCGTTTTTTGGTTCATCACTTTGTAAAAGAACATAAAATTAGTCTTGTATCTTTTCTCCCCTTAAAGACTATTATTTATGTCATCACATGCAGCCTAGTCTTGGTAACTATCCTCCTTGTTGTTACAGTTTTCCTCTACACCTTGTCTCTTCCTCCTTTCCAATTTACTGCTCCAAGAGAACTTCCTTTGTAATACTTATTACCGCTCTATAAATAAGAGAAAATTCGAAGTAGCACAGACTCCATAAAACGTTTGCTGAACCGTAAACCAATTGACAGACTTTGGGAATCGAACAATTTCTAGGTCAGGTAATTATAACTGATTAAGCACCAGATGTTATACTTTTCACATTTAAGCTCAATTATCATGTCAATCCTTGTGGGGGTTCCTCCAGTAGAATGAGATTCTTTGTAATAAACCATATGTTAACTTGTAGGATTAAAAATGGTAGAGGTTAGCTGTGTCCATCAAGTAAATTTCTTATTGATCTAGTATGTTTATACCGATACCTCTTGATTGATGTAAAAGCAAGGGACAGCGGAGATTGTTAGAAGGATTCTAAACTGAAAGTTAAGGATCAATAAAACACTTGATAATAAGAGATCAATAATTACTTTTATCTCTAACCTAACTGAATTTAAATGGATCACAATAAATACAGCTCAAAACAGACTCAATTTTCCAATGACAACAATCTTATTCTTTCTTATTTTCAGAAATCATGCCATATTACCATCTAGAAAATGCCCACACTGCCTGTAACTATTTGTGTGTGTGGAACTATAGGAAATGATGACCTAGGCATTACAAAGAAAATAAGATTAGTGATGACAATTGATGGTATAGATAGCTTATTATTAACCTTGGCAATTAAAACATTAATAGTTAAACTGAATAAATTAAAAGTTGAAATGTTAGAGAATTCTAATTCTTACCTGAGTATGCTCTATAATGTGACCATTCTCATCTCGCAACCTATAAAACAAATGTAATTCATGAGAAAAAGCATAAATAAACAATAATGAAAACCTACCGTGATTTTTATTTTAAATAAAAAAAAAAATCACAAGACTCATTGTAAAAAGCTACATCCTACTTATGACAATAGTGACATCAATCACTTTATCATAAATACTCCTAATTTGGTCATAAATGTATTAACGAGGTAGATGACAGCACTGACGGTCATGAAATGTAGGAGTCCCATGGCCAAATGCCCTCGCTGACAAAGTTTATCAAGGTTTACGAGGAATAGACAATGGGGCACCAAAAACTTCATTATCAAAAACGCCATCACCCTTGATAGTACCTCTAGCAGTGACTCTATCTTGTCTATGGGTGTTGCTCTAGAGGTGTAGGTAATAAACCTACTGAGGAATCCTCAAGACCTCTATGGTTCAGGGAGTGGCCAACATAGTGCAATAACGTAGACTCGTCTATTTTCCATCCCTAGTGATGCTTAGCAAGATATTTGAACAAACTAGTGTAAGGCCTCACGAAGTGTAATCTAGTGGAAGCCATAGAGGGTGCAATGATTTCCATGCACACATAATTCTAAAAGGTTAATCAGATATGCACATATGGAGTAAAAGTAGCTTCAAATTGTTATTATCTTCTTTTTGTCTTGTTTACATACATTTTCTTTCTTTGCACAGTGAAAAACCCCCATGCATGTTCCTCGTCCTTTTAGATTTTCAGTTTCTAACATGTTGTGAATCCCTAACCTTTTTTATTTTGTCTTCCTTGTACTGCAACACCTTCTAATTTTTTAGAGGAAAATCTTACCTTTTCATATTCTGGTTTTTCTAATAAGAGTTCTTTGGTGAGAATTAGAGACCCTAATTCTATATCACCAAGAGCAAAATACCTCATAAACAAAATAGGCACACACGAATATGCAAGTTTTATAGAAGTTCGTCTTAATGTGAGACTACGTCCTCTCCCTCCTGCTGCACTAATTCTTTCGTGAATCTAGATCAAATCAGAGAAATTCTAATTTGATTGTTACCTGATTTTTAGGAATAAGTTGTTAATTTTATATTTAAAGTGTTTATCATTCCTAGAAGTCTGGATGTACATCTGTAGATTTGGTTAGAGATGATAAAACTTATCTCTTATTTTTTTCTAGTCGTATTCAGTCTATAAAAGGAAGATTATTTTTCTTCCTTAATCAATTAACATTTTTTACTCTACTCTAGAAATTCACTATACGGTTTATATCATCATCAAGCAAGAGGAGAGAGAGTGTTTGTGGGATTCTCATCTCTATCATTGTCAGATTACTAAAAAAAGAAATTTTATATTTCTTTGTTTTTGTACATTTAACATTGTGTAAGTGATGAGTGAGAAAAATCGATTTCCTTCATCTTTCTTTCTTTATTCTTCCATTAATTCCATCTAAATATCTTAATAAGCTCTCATATTTCCCCTAATCATATCTCTCGGAGATTTCAGTGAGAATGAATCTACAATAGGTGATGAATTCTGCTAATCCCGTCAGTGTCCCTCTCAAGAAATGACCCTTATATCAACTTCTTTGGACTTTCTCCACGAGGTAGATACTAGGGGTGGTGGAATGGGGTATCACCAATAGATGCGCGCAACACTTGTTATTTGGGTGCGGGTGTCTTTGTATTCTTAGTCCTTTTCGTAGGATAATAATAGTAGAGAAATGACTGGAGCTATAAATTCTGAGACCCGCATTAAATCCGATATGTGCTACCCGTGTAATGTTTAACTATTTTAATGTGCAATCTTTATTTGAATATAACCGAATTGGAGATATGTCGATGAATCCCATAGAGAACAATTGTAAGGTATTGAAAACAAATTTTGACATTTTTAATATTCTTGTGCTATTACCTAGTTTCAAAATTCTAATTCTTAGTTAAGTCACATACAGGGGGTCCACAACTGGTGTAGTCAAAGTGCTTTTCATGATTTTGGAATCATCTTGAAGGTCTTTGAAATTATTTGTGAAGTTCTCAACCTTTTCTCTTGCAGTCAAATGGAACTCTAAAATAAATGATAATAATGTGGGAGCAAAGATAAAATTGAAAAGATGGATTTGTTAAGAGCAAAGTAAATTCTATGACCAACTTTAAAAAATGCCTTGAACTTGTGCACATAAAAAGGAATTGAAAATCAAACAAAGAATTATATAATAACTCTAGAGAAACTATTGCAAGAGATATGGGAAGAAAATAGGCAAATAAAGATAAGGAATAAATAATTGCATAGAAAAATAAATGGCTCAAAGATAAAAGACGAAACAGAGAAAAATGAAAGGATGCAAATATTAATGTACTCCTAATATATTAACATGCACACACTTTGAAGATTTGCTTTGACTTACCTCTTCTTGATACCTTTTTAACTATTTAAATTATATATGTCTTATCTATAATTTTTTCTTATACTGGGCATTCATTAGAATATGTGCCTTATGTACGCTCATTCAGCTAAGATGTTAATATATTAGCAACTCCCTAAAGCATCCGTCGTTCCATTCCATGAAATATTCTTCACAGTCATAGGAATGCTAAGGACATCAACTACATTACTTATTTTTCGTCAAGTAGAAGACATCAAATGAAATGATGACCTCACATTATATCACGACACTTAATTCTTCCTCTTCTAATTACATGTGTCCCACCTTTACACGCCTATTTCTTTGTTTTCCCTCTTCTTGATTTTCTTCCATGTCTTGTTGAATCCACTGCTCCTTGTTGCAATTTGTCCTCGACCATAAGTCATTTAACAAGAAGATTCACATCATTCACCTTATTTACAACCTGCTTTCATGATATAAATATGATACCTGATTGGCATCTACTAGTCGCATTGGTTAACTTGTCTAAAGACATTTTACTACTATTGTTGAGAAAAACGTTTGTGCTTCCAATAATTGGTGAAAGGCGTTTCTTTTTAAAACACGCTTCTGTTAATGGAGCCATTTCCTATGATGGTGACATGTGGCTGTCTAGTGGCCATTGAATCATCTTTTGGATGCTTCCTTTACACGCTGTCGGGGCTGACTCTTCAAATGCAATGTTGGTTTAGTGTGTGAAGGCATAAAGTTCTCTCTCGCACAACTCTCTGAAACTCTTCTTCTTCTTCTTTTTTGATCATTTTCGTTTTAGCTTTCTTTCTGGGTGAGATTGATAAAGAACTTGGTGTTCTATATTCTTGGGTTACCAGAATAGATTAGAGAAAGGTTGTTTTGTTCTTTGTGAACAATAACTTTGAGGCGTGTTTAAGGTTTCTTAAGAATAAGCATTTGTGGCTACAATGCATATAAACTCTGACAATTTGTAAACCTTCGTTTCGTTTTGGTTGGTTATTAGTGCTATGGAGAATAATCCATCTTTGTGGATGCTCAACATGAGATTAGGGGATCGATCTGGTCACTGAACCTCTAGAGCTACGGCCGAAACAAGTCCTTGTGTTCATTTACAATTCTTGCATTTTTCATTTTGTGAATCCTCTAAATACTGTGTGTTCTTGATGTGTTTGATGTTTTCTAGGTTTTACAACAATTAATTTGGCTGAAAATTTCTTTTAATTTGTCAAACATATAACTACATCTAAGTTTTCATATCAGGTTCCGAGCCCAGCAAAGGATGAAGGTTGTGGTAGGATGACAGCCAATGTAAAACATTGTTAAATCTTATGGGATGAATCCTAATCAAACAAATGCATGCACTTTAAAAAATGAAAGAATATTCAAAGTATAGTTTTGATGATGATGTGATAGTAAGTTGATCCCACACAAATCCTTTACGTATTGCTATTATTATATTCAAGTCCAACCAAAAGATCTTAGTGCATGCCCTTGAAAGAAATTTGCTTTTTCTACTTATGAACTTCCTATTTTCTTAAAATAAGTGAACTCTATTAGTTCTTTCACTAGACTAAATATCTGAACCAAAAATGAAAAACAACCAAATTTAAAAAATAAAATAAAATAAATTATCGGCAACTTACACTCAGCAAATTTGTATCATGGTCTTCCTTTCAACCAAATTCTTACCTAAATTCATATCACTTTTCCCATATTCTTCTAGTTTTTGGGACAATATTTTCTCAGATTGGAAATATGTATCCTTAAGGGTGCATAGACCAGTTGGATACTCATGTATTCAATTTCCATTTAATTATCCAACATCAAACTCAGATATGAAACAATATTAACCAACACTAACTCAAAACAAAATATTAAAAAAAAATTGAAAATAGAGCAAGGTGCGTTGGAAAAACACTTGCCTCTCACACATTCTAACAATATCTGCTCCAGCTTCGGGCTCGCATTTTCGTGTTTGAACATAAAATTCCTGAGGCTTATAAGCCACATCCTACAATAAAACAATTATTTTGCACATCAGATATAAGAAAGAAGAAACCATATAGAATCAAATCTTACTTTTTGTACTTGTGTCAAGATGTACAACCCCCCATATTATTTTTCACTGAATTGCTTGTATAAACTAGCTATAAAAAGTAGTTTGCAACTAATCCCTCACAATTACAACATCCCTAGGTGTGGTTTGACCTCATTATCACATAATACTCTCATTTCCCCATGTACTAATCACATTCACTATAACAAAATCCTATTTTCTTATAAAAGGAGTAGTAACAATTCATTCAGTGTGAACTTGAGGATTTCATAAAACTAGAAAAAGGCACTAAAAAATATTCTAAGAATAGTATTCATATTATCTTTACTAATACCCTTAATTACGTCCATAATTGTTTGACAATCTTCTAATTTTCTGTTAAACCTATGTAAACCACTCGAAAGTTATTCCTAAGGATGCTGCTTTTATTTCTATATTAGGTTTCTCACTTAAATGTTTACTTCACATATTTTCTATGCAGTATATAATTTCTTGTAAAAAGTCTTGTTGGTTACATCTAAGTGTAATCAGATGAATATTTGTTCATATGTGAACAAATTAATAATGACAAGAATACAGTAATGAACTTTTTATGAAACTTAATCTTACATTTGAATGTATGAGTTCAATTTTCATTTGCGTAATGTAAACAAAATTATCTTCACACTTTTGGCTACTCCAATTTGGAGTTTGTAGTCTTCATAAATTGATAACATAAGCTGTGTGCTATAAGCAGATATGGCAATGAACCACTCTAAAACTTATCCTAGCAAATAATTTTTTTAATACTATCAAATTCCTCCTTATTTTTCTCCCTCCATCCCACTTCAGAACTAATTGCCCTCAGTTACCGGTCCTACCCTCATCACATCCCCGCTAGCCATATGCCCCGCCCCCCCCCGCCCCCCCCCCCACCAACTACCCCTCTTCCACCTCTACTTGCAGATGCACCTCCACTTACAACCTCTTCCCACCCATCCACTACCAATTGCCCCTTTACCACTACCAGAAACATCACCACCAGCACCATCCCTTCCTCAGCCAATTTCATATAAAGACATCTTGTTGGAAAGTATGTCCTAAAAGGACATGACTCTCTTTGAAAAGACAACTGCCTAAGGAAGACGTGAATTTTCAATCAAATAGATTCTAATATATTCCGCCAGGTATTGCATTCGGGTTATCGAAATATTCAACCATTTTTTTAATCCAATTTCCAACTATTTCCATGATTTAAGCAACTCATTATCGGCCTTAATTTCTCATTCACACGATCCGAAATACAAAAATCTACTCGCGAAGTAGAATAGAAATGTCAAGACGGACCGAACCCGCATCGGCCCACCCGCTTTGACACGGAACCGCGGGCCGGCCTGTGAACCGGACGGGTGGTTCATGGGCCGAGGGGGCCGGACCGGGTGGTTCAGCCCCCCATTTATAAAAAAAAACAAAAATTCAAATGGCAGAGAGTAGTTTGCTCTCTGCTATAAAGGCAAAAAAATGACAATGATCGCAGCTGGTCATTATATTTTATGACAAGAACAGACAAGCTACTTTACAAAAGCAACTGCTAGTGTCAAATCTTAATTTTAAAAAAATTAAAAAATGAATTAAAAAAATGTGCGGCTTTGGTCCAAATTTTAATGCAAAGATGGGAAAAGCAACTGTCATTGTCAAGACTAATTAAAAATAATTTATTAAAAAATATATATGTAAGTGTATTGTCAAATCACACATACACAAAGTTACAAACATTCAAAAAATAGCCGTTAAAGATAACGTTATAATTTCAAATTTTCAATCGCTTATAAATATCAAACAACAGCAAATACAAATTAGGGATAATTGCATCAAAGATCCCCAACCTTTCAAAATCATTGGAGATATGCCCCTACCTAAAAAAATAGCACCACACATCCCTAATGTTTGAAGAAATAGGCATCATAAATCTCTTTTGACAGTTTCCATCCATTTTCTCCGTTAAACCTCAAAATTGGACTCCACGTGATTTCTCTCTCCGAATGAAGCGATTGAAATGGCAGGAGTATTGATGTCATTCAACTATATACTATCAATATTGTACCCTTCTTCCTCCTGCAATTCCACCGCCACCCCATCTCCATCTTGCGCACCAGTCCCTACCCTTCTTGAATTTACCTGAAAATGGATCATGCAGTGCACCTAGTGTGCAAGAAAAGACCAACACATCAAAATTCTCTCAATAATGCCACAACCAAACAAATGGAGTTTATGTATACATATAGTACATAGATATAGAAATTTGTGTGTGAGCGAGTCTACAGAATTTCTCTCCTGGTAGCGTACCCGTACTCCGAGCTTCGCACATTATGCTTGCGCTTCTTCTAGATCAATGCATCGAGACCAACAATACACGCACCGACGACTACTGCGACTGCCACACCGGATTTTTGTCCAACATTCATCCCGTTGGAGGAGGAGTCCCACTCAGTCTCCATGTTACTCACATTTGCCTCTTCGTGACCCACGTTGTCTACTACGGCTGGTGCAGGTGCAGGTGGAGGTGCCGATGTCGAAGACTTGTCAAGAATAGAAGAATCAGTTGTTCTTGGGAGATGGTCTTTCAAGAGGGAATTAGAGAGAGATCGACAATGGAGGCTTGGGTGGGAGGAAAGAAAGGAAGGGAAGGGCTGGAGATGGCAATTGCGATGGGGTTGCCAGAGATAGAACTGGCGGCTATAGGGCATCGACCAGGGTATTTGGAGATGGGATGGGGAAATTTTTCGATGGATTTGCAGAGAATACTGGATATATAGAGAAAACGAATGCGGAGAAGAGAACAGAAATAATTTGAAAGCGGATGGCCATTACTGACTTTCCTATTGATTTCTGAAGATCTTAAAAGCGAATGAAGTAAGTTTAGTTATAAAAAGAAAGAAAGAATTTCAAAATCTGGATCAAGATATTAATTACAATGATTAATGAAGAATTGAAATTTCCATAACGGAATGAAACTGGGTGGGGATGGAATTGCAAGGGGAAGAAGGGTACAATGTTGATTGTATTTAGTGGAATAACATTAATACTCTTGCAATTTCAATCACTTCATTTAGAGAGAGAAATCGCGTGGAGTCCAATTTTGAGGTTTAACGGAGAAAATGGATGGAAACTGTCAAGAGAGACCTATGATGCGTATTTCTTCAAACGTTGGAGGGTGTGTAGTGCTATTTTTTTAGGTTAGGGGCATATCCCCAACGAATTTGAAAGGTTGGAGACCTTTGATGCAATTATCCCTACAAATTACAAGTCTATAGTTGGAATGTGCTTTAACTATAGTGATACATTTAGTTATTATTTGTTTGTATTTTATTTAAATTCAAAAAATTAGAAATAATTCAATGTAAAATAAGATATAAATTTTATGTAATCATTTTTGTTATAAATAACAAATGTGAATTTATCATTGTTATTTATTTATTTTTTAAGCAATTTCATACAGTATTTGCTATAAATGTAAGCATTTTTTTGAATTACAATAAGTTATAATTTTTTTTTTTTTTAGTAATTTCAAAAAAAAAAAAAAAATTCATACGGGCCGAACCGGGTAGAAACCGTGGCCCATATGGGCTCGACCCGAATGGGCCGACAGGCCTGGCCGGGCCGTGAAAAATTTCTTGAACTGGGTTAACCCAACCCGTAACTCGCCATGACGCGGGCTTTTTCTAATGCGGACCGTTATCGGGCTTCATCGGAGGCGGGCTGACCCGGCCCGCATGACCCGGATTGACACCTCTAGAGTTGAACATGTTCGGCCTCTGAACTCGACTAAAAGGTCCGCTTAAATAATTGGTCAAGGTTGGTCAAAACCAACAATTTTTCACCAATTTCCAACAAAAGCAAGTTGACAAAATATTAGCAGGATGCAAAATTCCCAGAAACAAACTAAAATTTAAAAAAAAAAAAAAATGACATGTACAAAGAAGAACACCAGAACTAAAATGACAAAAAATTGCAGTCTAAATTAGAACCCAATAGAAATTGATAATTCTGACTTACTCGTATGTATGTCAATTCATATAACGCATAAGCTGCGGATTTGATGATAGTTATAACAGGTGGAACCCGAAGCGTACGCATGTTGGTCGAATTCTCCTCCGCTTCCACTATCTCCGCCACCATGGACGCTTCCCTCCCACTCTACCACAAAGAAAATAATTCAAAAAAACGCATAAATCACAAATATCACACTTACATTTACAAGTAAAAAAAGATCCAATATCTTGTGTTTAATTTTTCTTATACCGATTCACTGGGGACGGCCACGTCGAGAATGATCTTGGAAGTACAGTTGAGTTCTTGAGAATCAGTGACTCTTTCGCATTTTTGGAGTTTGGATTTGGAGAGGATTTGGGTTGGGGAAGTATAATTGAAAAATGAAAAAGAGATTATTATTATTATCAAAATGAATGATTTCATTGTGCAATTTGTTGTTGGAGATGTATGAATCGGTGCAAAATAAACTATTTGCTGTTGGAAGTTGGAACTGTATGAATCGGTATAATAGAGAGAAAAGGAAAGACAGTAACTGCAACGGTGGTTATGTGTGCGCAGCGGCGCGACGATGCCCCTCATTTGAGTCTAGGCGCGTCACAATGCACGGCGATGCGCATAAAAGAGCGATGCGAGGCGAGACGGCAACACCTGAAGTTTAGCGAGCATTTTAGACACTGATTTTTCATATTTTGTGTTTCTGTGCAAAATTAATTTTTTTAACGTAAATTAATTCTGGATTTATTTGTGTATTTTTCATATTTTGTGCTTTTGTTTATTAATACGCGACATACAAATGAATTATTTACCTTTTTTTAAAAAAAAAAAAAAACATTGTAACAAAATATATCATTTTTTGCTAATGAATTCTAAAGAAGAAACAAGTGAGATCAAATAACATTGTTGATGAATTTAGCTTATTACGCCGAGTAATTTTTAATGTTCTATATTATCATATGGATAAATTAATGTATATTAAATTTTACGTGGATATATACAATTATTGTTGATATTTAAAATTTTACTTATGTATATGGCGTTACTAATTATAGTACATTAATTGTGATATTTTAAAAATAGTAATTTGAAATGGCTGCGGATCGAGTTTGCTCTTAGTTATTAAGTTAAGGTTTGTTCGGTAGAGTTTTTTTTGGAAAAAAATGGGTTTTTTTAATTATTTTTTGACTTTTCAAATTTTTTTGTAGTGTAAAAAGGGTTGAAAAGTCAAAAATTGTAGGAAAAAAAATGGATTTTTTTGAAAAAAAACTCTACCGAACATGACCTAAATGAATTATGAACAGATGAATTATTGAAGCATTTGAAGCATTTGGATTAAGTACATCAACAACAATAAAAATTTAAATATTATTTTCTAATAAATCGAGAATTGACAACATAAATTATTTTTATGATCCTTAGCACCCTCAAACTTGAACTTTTATTCGTCTTCAAATAAACTAACTAAAGATAATTATGCACTTAATAAAATAAGCAATAACATAATTCACACTAAAAATAGCTTGCCGTTCTTGCTTCAGCTTTTGCAAAACGAAAAACTTATAATTCATGACAAGTGTTCAGGTAATACAGTTGTAAACGTGATTCTACTTAAACCATACTTGAGATGTGTGTGATAGTAGTTAATCCGATTCCCGCAAGTTCTATGGTGATGATAGCTCAACCACTTGGTCAACTTTTCATTTCCCTCTCGTAAGGTACACTTCCCCCAAAATGATTGTTTTCTCTCAAATCCCAAGATTTGAGGTTAAAAGGTTACAATTCACTCATTATTTTTTTGTTCAAAGCTGGTTGAAAACTAGTAATTGTGACAACCTAGGTTTGTGAAGCTTCTCTAATTTCTGAGCACTTTCGACCAAAAAGTTTCTACTAAGTAAGTCAAATCCATTAGTCATCTAATCCCCAAATTTACTTTGCAAAGGATTTTTCACTAGACAGAAATAAAAATTAAATTTTAATTAATTAATTAATAATTTTTTTTAATATATAGATTTTATATGCAAAATTCAATCCATTAAGCTTTCTAAATGACTCATGTAACGAGCTTGAGGTCGATGACTCTCAAGTCTTTCAAATCTTAGGGCATTGGGTTTTGAGAAACTCCTACGGACATTTTCACTCAAGTCAAATAGGTTACGAAAAGAGTTATAAGATATTAATAAGGTGCAAAACTCAGTCAATTAAGCTTTCTAAATGACTCATGTAACGAGCTTGAGGTCGATGACTCTCAAGTCTTCCGAACCTTAGGACATCGGATTTTGAAAAACCCCTACGGACCTTTTCACACAAGTCAATTAGGCTACGAAAGGAGTTAAGCAATAATAATTATAATTTTGTTCCTTGCATGCAATAAGTTCATGCTAGGGGACTAGATTCCTAACATTCGGTCAATACCTAGCTTCCTCTAACTGGTCTACAGTGCTCCACACAATTTTTCAACATACATGGAATTCATTACAACTTATATAGCCACCATCACTGCTTGTATACCTCATTTTCTCACTATATTGGTTACTGGTTTGAGAATACGGATGATTCTATTTTCTCAAAAGTATTCTATTGTTTAAGTGTACCAACATAACTAAAAATCATCATAACCGACCAACACATCACTATATTAAATATGGTTAAATAGCCTCACATTTAAACAAAGTAATCATCTGCTCACAAGTCATGATTAAAGCTAAAATTAAATATAATAATGAAAAATTTGCATCATTAACTGGCAAGGCTATTCAAATCACATAAACGTGCTTTCAAAATAATTTTTTTTTCAGAATAAATAAAATAAATAAATCAACAATAAAAAATCAAATATTATTTATCAAGAGCAAACATATATCATTTATCAAGTCAAGAGCAATTTTTCATACATCACCCCCAAACTCGAAACATACATTGTCCTCAATGTAATTCAAAAGAAATGAAGCACATAAAAATTTAGAGACTTCCCGGATGTGGATCTGACGGTGCCGGTAGAAGTAGTGTGGAAGGATCAACCGATGGAGGTACTGGCATCGGTGTCGGCCGGCAAATCTGGTCATGGATGTCATTAAGCTTGCCCACACATCTGTCTAGCCGGCTCTTTACCTGGTCGCAATCGGCTCAAATCAACCGACCGCTCCGAGGCATCGACGTTGACCGATGTCTATAGTCATTTGAGTGTGTCGGACTGCATCATTCAAGATCGCAGGGTCGTCAACTCCTACTGCACCGTGCGCAACTCAGTCCGCGTAGCGACAATGAGCTATATCTGCTCACCGACCCTCCGAAGTAGGTAGACTTCTTTTTTTTTTTTTTTCCCGAGGAAATAAGTTATCAACAACATCTACATACCACCATAATCCTTCTAACAATAATTTTAAAAAATTTCTCAAATTGTTCTTTGTTCTTTGAAGGGTTCTTCACTTTTGCTTTATGATTAACCTTTAAAGGCTTGACAAATCCTAAGGCTATTTGTTGGTGAATCCCGTTAAGCAATATTAAATACGAGATGGGGCAAATATCGCTTTTGAGACAACATTCTATCATGCGTTCAAGCTTTGGTTTTCTAGGGTTCTTCATTTTTACTTGGTTCGAGCTTCAAGTTTTTTTTTTTTTTTTTTTGATGTTTTCAATTTTATTTTCATTATCTTTCTTTTCCTACATATTTCCAACACTCTTCTCCAAATTATCTTATATCATTTTTCGATTACTAACTTAGGCATTGAAATCGAAAGGGGAACGTGCACTATCATTTTCTCTCTATGCAAGTTTGACATGTAGGAGAAGAACCATAAAGGCATATACGAGATTATTATCCATAAAAAGATGAATTTCATTTCAAACATCAATTTATCTATGCACTAACATCTCATGCGGGTCCCTTCATACAATTTGCTACTACGAGTCTCTAGTGCCTTATTTTTGGAGTAGAATTTCCTACCGAAGACCTTTTTTTGTCTCATAATTAGTTTCCAATTCTCTTTATACTATTTTATTCACAATTTTATGTTATAGAACATCTACTTATTACTACTTTGTCACCAAAAAAAAAAAAAAAAATGTTTATTTGTGTATATTACCTCAATAACTGGTCTGTTTTTTCTTATTCATTTGTTTTGATAAAGTTGATATATTTTAGAATATTTTTAGCATATTCTTCTCAAAGAAATGGGAAAAAAATATATAATTGATCCTCTAGCAATAAATCAGTAGAAAATATATTCAATATACATGCTCAAAATCTATATAAGAAATGTAAATCATATCGTAATCATTTTGTTATTGTATTCCCGCCACTATATGCATCAATTATTTTGTTAAAAAAATAATAAGATTGATTGAATTTCATAAAATTATATACGCCATTTTGTTATTTATTTAACATAATTTTTATTTAAGTTTTTTCACATCACATAGAAATTACGTATACTTAAACTCAATAATTTTATATTTTTCTCTTATAAAAAATTTAATTAACGCGACTATAGTGATATATTTAATATATTAAATTAAAAATTATCTAATAAATATATCGGACTTATTTGCACATTTTGCAAAGTGTAGGATTCAATTACAATTTTTTCTAATTAAAACTAAGGTCATATTTGTCATTTTAATCAAATAAGGACCAATTGTACACCAAACACATAGATTAGAGAATTCTGTGCCAAAAACCAAATGTTAGGTACATTTCTGCACTGAGAATAAAGGTTAGGAATCATTTGCGCAAATTTTCCTTCAAAATGAACAAATGTTTGCTCGAAATGTAAAATGAGCTGAATTTCACGTGCCACAGAAAAGAATAATAAAATTGCGAGGCCTGTTGAGCCGAGGTTTGGAGGCTTACATCCACTAATCTAAAAAGCTCGCTTAAATTTCGTCTAGACTGTGGGGGCGCGACTTTCACACTTAGCCACGTTTTACGTCTTGCCTTTGCCTTACTCTTATCTCGCTCTCCTCGCCAGGCGCGAAAATTTTGAAATTTGCCCACACTTAATCACGCTTTATCTTTTTAATATCAGACAAATGATACTGTGTGGATAAATTTTTTTTAAGAACATATTTACTAGAGTTTATTTATTTATTTTCAAACTTATTTTCAACAACATATTCCATATGATTTATAATTTTTCAAACACAGACTTTATCAATTTTTATCAAAATTTTTTAAAGAATTATTCTTAAACTCCGTAAGCGACGTCAAGTTTATTCCATCACAAAACCGGCTAGAACCAATTTGGCTCACCCTACATGATCTCGAATGCCATGTAATGGAGAAATGCGACTTAGAACATTCCTGTTTTGAACACGATTTCATTATTTCTTCATCATCACCCTATTTTTCCCCTCTATCTTCTCCTTCACCTTACGAGCATCTCTCTCTCTCTCTCTCTCTCTGTGTGTCCGGGTTCACTCCCCATATTTTTATTTAACACATTCCGGGTGACTTTCCATTTTAACTTCCCTTCCAACGGAAATGCCAAATTGTTGTCTCAACTTCAGGATACCCGAAACCTGAATCCAGTAGTTTAACTCAATTCTTGGCTAATAGAAACATGTATTCCTTACCATTGGGCACTCCTAAGCCCTTCATTAATTTCCCTACCAATTTTCCCCACCAAACATCTGTCAAAAGTTTGAGCTTTTCCCCCATAACCCCCAAAAGATTGCATTTTGTCAACTGCCCACATGCTTTTTTGCAAAAACCCGGTTCAAATTCTAAGGCTTCGCAGAATTCTGATGCTGAGAAAGAGGATTTTGTGACTAAGGTTTTAAGGGAAAACCCTAGCCAGGTGGAACCAAAATATTTGATTGGGAATAGATTGTACACATTAACAGAAAAGGAGAGTTTGAGTAAAAAGGGCTTTGATAACCGGGTTTTTGAGATATTGAGGAGGTTGAATTTGAAGGCGTTGGTGGGTAGAAATGGTAAGGAGAGCAAGATTGATGCGAATTCAGAGGGGGTTTATTTGAAAGATATCCTGAGGGAGTATAAAGGAAAGCTTTATGTCCCGGAGCAAGTTTTCGGAATAAATTTATCAGAGGAAGAGGAGTTTGACAGGAATTTGAAGGAGTTGCCCAAATTGAGCTATGCGGATTTTCAAAAGTACTTGAAGAGTGATAAAATAAAGTTGGTGAGTTTTAAGGAGGATAGTGGGGTCTCTTATGGTAATTATGGATACAGGGATTTTGTGGTCGATTTGAAAGAAATACCTGGAGAAAAGAGCTTGCATAGAACTAAATGGTTTGTACTGTGACACGTGACATTTTGTCTTTGATTGTGTGTGGTCTGCTTGATGTTGCGAATTTTGGTTATAGGGCAATGAAGCTGGGTGAAGACCAAGCGCGAGCTCTTTTGGAGGAGTACCAGGGTCCACGATATGAAATCGAGAAGCAAATGATGGTATTCTATCTCATTAACATTAGCAATTCCTTGTAGAATAACTGCTCATGCTAATAATATGCGAATAAACTCAATTGACTCTTGGGTTGGAACTGTGTGGATGGGGAGAAAATAGGATGCTGGAGGTAAATATGAAAAAAAGCAGTCAGAAGTATAAAAGATATTTCTTGCTGGAATAATATTTCATTACAGTAAGAAAATGCCAAGACTTTTTCGCGAGGTAGCTTTGAATCTGGTTATTATTTTGTCAATTTTCTGTCTTGGTTTGAGAACTGCCGTCAATAAGACTTCATACTTCTATCACTCTCTGTGTCTTGTACTAAATGGAGTTCTTCTTTTGTAGGAGAACTTGTGGCTATCAGTTAGGGTTGAAATAAAATATAAATGGAATTTATGATTGAAAGAATTTATGATTGAAAGATTAGGCTAAGTAATCAAGAACTCATCTGCTATCATAACCATTAAATTATGATAATGGATATTCTATGCACGTAATAGTGATCAATACATACCTTTCATTCTAATGAATTCGAACATACAAAAGGCTATGTTTTTTAATGAGAATGTACAGATTCTTAAGCGCCAATAGGATGAAACACGCTATAGAATACACTACATTTCAAGAATTTGGAAGTGTCATTTATTGCATATAAAGTACATTCAAAATGGTCAAAATAAGTACTATGTGTAATTTTTCTTCATCACAATCAACCACCAAAGTTTAAAAGGACATAAGTTCTGCCAAGAATTTGTTATTAAGTTGGAAAGTGTTCTCCTCCTTTTTGCTTTTCCATCTTATCTGACAGTTATATATTTGTTTTTATAGTCCTACGTAGGAAAATTGCCAGAATATCCTCACCCAGTAGCATCTAAAATATCAAGTAGAATGATGGTTGAACTTGGAGTGCTGACTGCTGCAATGGCTGCAGCTGCAGTTGTTGTTGGAGGATTTCTTGCTTCTGCAATATTTGCAGCTACCAGCTTTGTTTTTGCAGCGGCTGTATATGTCTTATGGCCTATTGCCAAACCATTTTTGAAGCTATTTTTTAGTCTCGTTTTTGGAGTTCTTGAAAGAGTGTGGGATAAGCTTGCTGATATTTTTGGCGATGGAGGAATCTTTTCCAAGATTAATGAAGTATACACTTTTGGTGGGGTGTCTGCTAGTCTTGAAATGCTGAAACCAATTATGCTGGTATTTTTTACCATGGTTCTTCTTGTCCGTTTTACCCTTTCTAGAAGACCAAAGAATTTCCGAAAATGGGTGAGCATTGCTTCCTACAACTTTTTATGGCAGGCTAGTGACTAACTGTTCATGGCCTCACTACTTTCTATTTCACGCAGGATATATGGCAAGGCATTGAATTTTCTCAATCAAAACCACAAGCGCGTGTGGATGTTAGTTCTACTTCTTAATATACTTCTTCTGCTCGCCTCCCTAAATTTCCTCATAAGCTGGTATAGTTTTTGACCTTTTAATGTAATTGATTATCTTCTTTCAGGGTTCAACTGGAGTCACATTTAATGATGTGGCAGGGATTGAGGAAGCAGTGGAAGAGCTCCAAGAGGTAGATACTTTCATTAGAAGTTATAGTTTGGATATGTCTGTTCAATTTTTCATTACCCCAGTGGCTTCTTCCTGTTGCACTTTTCCCCTCGGCTACGGTTCGACCTTCAAGATAAGGTCGTGGGAACCCCGAGGCGAAAATTTTTAAGTGTTATAGAGGTACTTTGGAAAATTCACACATGTATTAGGTCGTCCTAATATTTTCCTCCTATATAGAGGTATTAGGAATAGCCTCCATTCTAAATGTGTCATAGAGAGAAAACAGAGAGAGAGGCGTGAGTATAAAACACATTGTAATTCTTTTATTTGATATAGTATAATTCTGCAGTGGCACAAGTAGCTTTCGCATTGAGAGTGAAACACCTTAAATTTTGTGTTATTTTTGTTTTCATTTTTCTTATTTCACGTTATTAATTGCTCTCGGCAATACGGATTATTTGTTTAATTCATAACACTTCTTTCGTTCTAAGTGAAACCCTTTGTGAACAGAAAACAATGACAATAACATTTCTTCCTAATAAACTTGGATCGGCCACATGAACGATGAATCATTTTTGCTGCTCCATTTGATCCATCTTTGCATTTATTAAAAAGCCCAATGCAATCAATTCTTACAAATACATCTGGTCATGTTAAGCTTGGTTTACTTCTCCCTCTTCAAATTGTTTTATTAGGATTGCAATCCTCTTGTATATTAGAGCTTCTATAGGTGTACGCAAGATATACGTCAACCCCCCAAGTAGTCATTCCCTCAAATGATTCTACCTCCATTTGTTGGATTTTAACTTTTTATCCTCGTTTCTCACTACCCATTCTAGTATGATCATATCTGCAAACTGCAATGTTTGCCATATGGAAATTTTGTCCTTTTAACAACTGATGAAATCCTTTCTAGAGACAAGAGGAAGAAAAAAAATCCCTTTTAACCCTCGTGAGTTTGAGAAAAATTGGATGATGTTCCAAATTTGTTAAAAAATCAATGATTGTGTACCTACTAAGGGCTGGAACTTCATTTCCCTTGAAAGTAGTCAAATCTCTTTGCCAAAATTTGGATCACTAATTTGTTTTACAGAATGAGAACTTCTAAGGCTGAAATAGTGAGTGACATCTGTCTTCTCGTTAATTCTAAACGTAATGGAACAATTCATTCTATGTTCGGTGACGTTTGGCATCGACTTATATTCAGATCGCAAATATTGTGAAATTGCTGATATTTTTTTTTTAAAACTTTCGCTGCTGGTTAGTTGGTGCGATACCTGAAAAATCCTGAACTATTTGATAAAATGGGGATAAAGCCTCCACATGGAGTTCTTCTCGAGGGTCCTCCAGGATGTGGCAAGGTTGGTCGTCATTTCTTGGATCATGTTACATTAAAAGTAATAATATCTTGATGGATTTGTAAATAGAATCACATGTTGTCTTATCAGACTCTAGTTGCCAAGGCCATAGCAGGTGAGGCTGGCGTTCCATTCTACCAAATGGCTGGATCTGAATTCGTGGAAGTTTTAGTTGGTGTTGGTTCTGCTCGTATCAGAGATTTATTTAAGAGGGCAAAGGTACTAGTCACGATTCTCATTGAGTGAAACTTGTAAATTGTGAATATGACTCATTATTTCGGTTGAACAATTAATTTTGCAAAACTGTTGAAACTTTATGCATTTAATTATTATGTCATATTATCTTTGAAGAATTAGCTTTCCAACGGCTAGATGTATGATCCTCAATAACGATGTAACGCTAGGCGGACATGTAAATCGTCCTAGTAAAATATCTGAAGTCAAGGTTTCAGGAACATGTAACTTACTTAGTATTTTTATCAGTAATGTGATGTAACTTAATGTTGAGAATATGTTCACCAATTGAAAGTTTGACCGGATATGCACTTTCTTTGTTCTAAGTCTGGTTGGACACCTTAAATTTGTATAAAAATTGAAAATATATAATTGATGGTCCATATATTGTTACTAACTCTGGTTCTTCTTTATTCAAGATATCTAATCAGTTATTTTGACGAAATATACACAATGTTCTCTGCCATGTACTCAAATATGGTCTCAAATAGTGATATTATATTTATTATAAAGGCTATGATGTTGGCAAGAACATTGTTTCTTGGATTTTGAGGGATCCCGAACTTTCACCGTGCAATGATAAATTTCCTCATTCTACCTTCATAACATTAGCAGATTTTAAAGGATTTTATTAAACTCAAAGGGAAAATTTTAGTACATAAAGGTAAAGGGAGGACTTTTACATTAATTCTACCACGAGGACACGTGAAATTATGAGGACTCTTTTCCTTGATATGCTTTAGGTAATGAAGATGATTACTTTTGTAAATGATAAAACATGGTCTGATAACTCTTTTTACAGGTAAATAAACCATCGGTCATTTTTATTGATGAAATTGATGCTCTTGCTACAAGGTATGGCTGTTCTAAATTTTCTTTTAGCTAATACCGTGTTTGAGTTTACTATAAATTTTAACATCTATGTTTCTTACGTAATTATAAGAGAAATTTTCTTGCTGAGACCTTTTTGATTTCTAGATAGTTAAATTAATATATGTAAAGCATAGTCCAGGAGTAAAAGTTAGAGCCTCCGTCTTTCTTTCACCGTTTTCATAATATAATGAAGTTATTCCTACTTTCTGATACTTCATCTGCACAACTAACCAATCCTTGTATTCCTTTGTTTCTAATATGGTCTTCTTTTAGCGTATTCTTGGCCAATTCTACCATTAACTCTTCTTATTGATGTACCACTTAGAGAATATGAATGATCCTCAATTGTTAATTATGCTTTATTAATATACAGGCGGCAAGGAATATTCCGTGAGTCAACAGACCACCTATACAATGCAGCAACTCAAGAAAGAGAAACCACATTGAACCAACTCTTGATAGAACTAGATGGATTTGATACAGGCAAAGGTGTCATATTTTTGGGTGCCACTAATCGAATGGATTTGTTGGACCCTGCACTTCTTCGTCCTGGTCGGTTTGATCGCAAGGTTGTACCTTTAAATAGGATATAGAGTTATCAAAGGGTGTTTAACTTTTCTTATTTACACCTGTTCTTATTTCTTTTTCAAACTATTTATGTGTTAGTTCTCTTGAACATTACATGGCTAATCATGATTGTTTTGTTTATTATATAGATAAGAATCCGGCCTCCAAATGCAAAAGGAAGATTGGAAATTTTGAAAGTTCATGGCCGTAAGGTGAAATTATCAGATACTGTTGATTTGACTAGTTATGCAAACAACTTGCCCGGTATGCATTCTATTTACTGTTAATATTTGAAGAAATTATTGTGATTGTTATGTTTATTGCTACATGAAGCTTTATTTTTGAAATCCTTAATTAATATAAATCAGGGTGGTCGGGTGCAAAGCTGGCACAGCTACTCCAAGAGGCCGCTCTTGTCGCTGTCAGGAAGAAGCACAATGCGATTCTTCAGTCAGACATGGATGATGCAGTTGACCGTCTTACTGTGGGACCCAAGCGTGTTGGAATAAAATTGGGCCATCAAGGCCAATGTCGCCGAGCTACAACCGAGGTGGGGACCGCTTTGACTGCTCATCTGCTAAGGCGCTTTGAGAATGCAAATGTTGAGTGTTGTGACCGCATATCAATCAATCCTCGTGGACAGGTCTATTTCTTAGCTTTTCAGATTTTGTTAATCTCCTGAAAGTTTATTTTGTTACCTTCTTACTTTTAGTTCTCAATGTTTTGCAACTTTGGTGTATCCTACCTGTGATGTTGGACAAACTTAGAGTTGCTTGTAGACTTGTAGTGGTGAATGAAAAGGGGGCATGGGTTTTAGTATAGTAGCAGGAAATCTTTGACCACACAAGGTTAATATAGACTATCTTGGATTATTTCTGACCAAGTGAACACCATAATTAAAACTCGCCTACGATCATCAATAACAAAAAGACCAAACTACCCTTAACTCGCAAGCATAATAAATCTACAAAATAACTTCAGCAGCTTTCTTATCACATATTTTATTCTAAAAGCATTAACACTTGTTCACATCCAACTAATCGTAGAATTCATGTCTTGCCTTTCTTTTTGTTCTCACCTCTGGCTTCAGCCTGGTATTGAATCAACCCATTTTTTGGGGACACAAGTTGACGGTTGTATTTTATTATCTGTCATATAAAATTAGTATTTCCATACTTTTACTTTGTTTGAACTTTCGAGGAGCGATCTATATTATGTGCTTGGATCATGAAGTTGAAATTAAAGGTTCTTGATATGGATGCTTTTTGGATAAGAATGCTTTTCTATTTAAACAATAATTAGTTACTTACTCTTGATGTTACATACAGACACTGTCTCAAGTTGTATTTCATCGTCTTGATGATGACACATACATGTTTGAGCGTCGACCTCAGTTGTTGCACCGCCTTCAGGTTCACACTTAAGTTCTCTGGTTTTATTTTAGTTCACCTTATGTTGTTTTGCATTCAATCATTAGAAGTGTAAGATTTTCTTGATAAAGGTATTACTTGGAGGCAGAGCTGCTGAAGAGGTCATTTTTGGGAGGGATACTTCAAAGGCATCAGTTAATTATCTTGCTGATGCATCTTGGCTTGCTCGTAAGATTATTACAATGTAGGTTTTCAGTCTGTTCTATTCAGTTGGTTAAGGAATTGCTAAAACATTCCTAGAAACAGGCCACAAGAATTCCGTAATACAGGGAAATTACATATCTAAAAATACTTTCTTCTTCTCACAGATGGAATCTGGAGAACCCAATGGTGGTGCACGGAGAACCTCCTCCATGGAGAAAGAAACCAAAATTCGTGGGCCCACGGCTTGATTTTGAAGGATCACTTTATGATGACTACGATTTGATTGAGCCTCCTGTCAACTTCAAATTGGACGATGACATTGCAAAGAGGACGGAAGAGTTAATGCATAATATGTACGGAAAGACCATTGCTTTGCTGAGACGGCATAGTGCTGCTTTGCTGAAGACTGTTAAGGTATGTAGTTGACATGCTTGATCGAGTTTATCTTCTTTCCCATTATCATTCCTCCCTCCTTGGATGCATAGTGATAAAATAATTAGAGGGTTGTGATTTCTTTCTTATTCACAGTCCAAAGAAAGTTTACTAAGGTATTACCGACTTATTTTATTTCAAGTGTTTTGTGGCTAGTGGTAAATTTTGTTCGTTTGTATATGGAATCGAATTGTCTGAAATTGTATCATGGATGCATTATGAACATTAGAAACCCAAATGGATTTTTTTCCACTACATGGATAATTATCATCAAGATGCTAGTAGAAGCGAGCTTCATTGTCAAGTGTTCTAAAAGAAACCATGTTTTCTAGCACAATAGTTTGACCAGCTTTTACCCTAAAGTATCCGTAATCATATTTAATAACAGGATAACCGTGGTGTACACGAAACATATTAGTACGACTGGCACAAGCTTAGAAAAGTAATCATATATAATAATATTTTGAGCATGCTTGGCTAAGCTTAACAATAGCAGAAGTACTTAGAAGTTAATTTTAGATAATATTAGCTTTTTTAAAAGTTACTTTATTTTGGAGATTTTAGTTCGAAAGCTTACTTCTTTAGAAGTAAGTCTACTTATCAAAATAGGGCTTGGTCTTTAGGCTTAGCCAAACATGCTCGTGCCATGGAGTAATCCTCTATTTGTATTGCAGGTTCTTCTTAATCAGAAAGAGATACACGGGGATGAAATAGAGTTTATCATCGACAATTATCCTCCGCAAACTCCCACGAGTCTTATATTGGAAGAAGGAGATCCTGGGAGCCTTCCATTTTTCGAAAAAAAGCAAGAAGAGAGCGATGAATTGGAATACAGCCTTCTGTCTTCATGAAGAGGCAGGATTTTTGTCTGATAGAGTAAGCAGGTTCCTGTGAATCCAATCTGGCCATTCTATTTGATAATTACTTGTTCAGATGAGCTCTTGGGCTGCATAATACGAGGTTCATCCGATCATGATTTATCTGAAGATCGCGAAATAATATCCAAGTTTTGTTTTATGTTTATAGATGCTTAGTTATAGGATGCACCATTTGTTTGTAATTTAGCCATTCATTGGTAACAGAGGAATTTATTTTTGGTTTTTTGAATGCTAAAGAATCTTTTTACTCAGCTGAAACATGCATGAACAGAAGGACATGGCAGCAAAAAATAACTAGTAAAAATCAGTTTTCGCGTGCAGCATGGACGGGTCAGAGAGTACAATAAATAAGATTTTTGTTTTTTTTTTTTTATTAATATATTTACGTGATTTTCGGTCCATTTTACCAATATTCAAACTTGCCAGGACGGAGTTGGGCTAATGCAGGCTGCATGATGTAGCTATGATATGAGCACTCGAAACATTTGGTAAAATTAGACCGTAGACGTATATGGAAATACGATAAAAATAAATAAAAATAAATTTTAACTTGTTTTATTTTTTATCATGTTTGGTAGTGTTGAAATTATTTTTTAAGTACTTATAAGTTGTGAGTCTTATAAAATATATAGATAATATTATAGCAAGTAAATAACTAGTACACTGTTTTTTCGTGGTAGAATTCGATAGTAAGATGTATGAAATGAATCACTAAGATTTGAACCATTTTGTTTTTTATGGAGTGGCGAGGATGGCGAATTGAGTTGCAGTGGTTATGATTTTAAGATTGAGACATTGAGTAGAATAAGGAGAAGATTATTTGAGGAGAAGTTTTGTTTGACAAGGAGATTGAAGACGTAGAGAAACATAGACGTATATATTTTTTTCAGTAGTACAAAAAATTTCCTACAATCGTGATAAATTATTGGTCTTACAAAAAATATATTTAATTAGTTTAATTAATTTAGATCATAATTTAAACTTAACACTAAGTTTAACAAAGTAAACATGCTTCTATACAATGAAGAATAAAGAGTAGTGTTCTCCCACCTTCAAGAAGACAGAATGTAGTGCCCACGTACTGAGGTGTCAGCAGATGAACTGTCTATAATAAAAACAATCAATTCACTTGATTGCTCACCTATTGACACTTCAGCAGATGGACACTACATCCTGCCCCATTGAAAACAGGACATCACTACTCATACAATGAAAGTTATTATATCACTTGTAACTTTGTAGGGTGATATTTGCTTATTGGGGGAGGGATTCAAAATATATTGTTAGATTTTAAAATATTATTATTCTATTGAGAGCTCGATCAAAAAAGGTGAAATTATAATTATTAAATTCTTGCTATTTATGAGATTATCTCGAAGCACTTGTATAATTAGTATATCCATAGAGCATCTTGAATGATTTAAATAGATTGTTATTTAGGTAATATTTTGATGTTTATTGAATAGAAAATTAAATTTAAAATAATTTTTTAATGAGTTTTATCTACAATCCAATAATTTAATATTGTTGATTAGTTTTGTTTTATTTTCTTAAAAATAAAATAAAACTACTTTTAACGATGCATAACTCTTTTTGAGTCACGCTAGTCACGACCGTATGAATTTTTATCTGCTATGAAAAAAAAAAAGTATAGCGTTCGTGTGTTACCACGTCTTCAATTTATTCTCTAATAAAACCATCTCTTTCAAAATTTGCCGACCGCTTCAATCTATCTCTGAGATTCGATCATCTCCGAAATCTGTTCACCTATTCAATTCATTTCTCTCAATCTATCATCTCCCACCACCAATTATCTCTAAAATCTGCTCATCATCTTAATCCATCATCATAATAAAACTTACAGTCTAATCCTACCGCAAAAAAGCGGTATATTAGTTTAAAAGAACTTTTAAATCTAGATGAAACTTTTACAATTTTCGTTTTATAATTTTTCTTTGTCGATTGCACTACAAATTTTTTTGAACAAATTCGGACAACACCACCTGGAATTTCATTTTTGACACGAGCCTAAATTGCCGACATGCCCATTTTTGACTCCGTTAATTGGGCAGTGATTTCATCTGTTTTCTAACAAAAGGAAAAAGAAAAGGAGAAAAAAAGATGGAGAAATCTTGTTTACACACGTGGGACATAATATGCCAATTACACGATGAGATAAGAAATAGTTAGTTTCCGCTTCAGTTGGGGGAAGGCAGAAGGCTGCGTAATTATTTATTTGCCACAAATCAATACACAAAATAATCACTTTTTCTTGACATTCACTTTTCGATTAATCCAATTTCCAAACCCAGAAAAAATTAAATTATTGAAATGATCATTCAACAGTGAGATTGTTTTGTTTACCGACAGAAAAAACAATGAGAGATGAAGAAACTCGTCCATATTGCGTCAATAAAAGTGAATCCAACGATTCATAAAAACAGCGATAAGCATCATCTCACAATTAACCAGAATGATAAGAAAAACAGCTTTTGCGAGTTGTCTTTGTCTCTGTTCTTCTCATTTTGGTGTGTTGTTTTCCTGTTCTATACTAAATTTGGCCTCACCCGCGGTAACGAAGGTACACTCTGCTTTTCTTCTTCTTCTTTTGCCTTTAATTTCTTATGCCCATTTCTTTATTTTTGTTTCTCGATGTGCCCTTTTGTATTTTTTCTGAATATTTTGCATAAACCAATTTATCGATCTTTACTAGTAAAGTTGATCATGGGTTTGTTTACAAATTACATTTGAAGTCCTCAATATTTGGGCATGTTTATTTGTTATTAGTTTGGTAATTTTGAGTTTTTGTTTCTTGGATTCTTGATGTTTTGAGGTTAGACAATTTGGGAAATCGAAATTTCCTATTAATGGATTTGAGGTGTAAAACCAAAGTTTCCTTTGGCAAATTGTTTATGGTAAGATGAAAATTTGCTGAACTACTTAAAATTGCCCCATTCAATAATCTAGAAAGCAATTGTCTGCTGAATAACTTGGTAATCTAGAATACATCTGTGTTAGTTGCTTAACAACGTCTTAACTCGACAGTTTTATAATCTAGTTTAGCGTGTTGATTGGTTTATTTGCCAGGGGGTTCGAATGCCTATAACCAGAGCATGACTAACTCTAGTATTTGCAATGAGAAGTTATGCAACTGCGCTGTTCCAATTACGGAAATTGAAAATAAGAATCAAACCAGTGAGGTTTTCATGGAGCTGAATGTGTCGGTGAATATTAATGATTCCACTTCCTATGATAACTATCCAAATCTGGGATTCTCACCCCGGGAAACAAGTGGATTAGAGGAAGCATTGTCACTTGTGTTAGATTATGAATCTTTGTTTTGTCAAGTACGACCACAACAAGATTATAGGAAGACTGAAAAAGAACAGCAAAAAAATGGGAGAATTCCATTAACTTATCCTAATCTAGACGAGTTCAAATATATTTCAAGCCAAGAGAAAGGTGTGAGTGCACCAAGCCAGTTGGTAAATATCACGCACAGGCTCGAGTCCGACGGAACACCGTACAACTATGCCTCAGCATCCAAGGGTGCAAAATTGGTGGCTCATAACAAGGAAGCAAAGGGAGCAAGCAATGTATTGGGTAAGGATCATGATAAGTATCTCAGGAACCCGTGTTCAGTTGGGGGGAAGTTCTTTATAATTGAGCTTGCGGATGAAACTTTGGTCGATGCTGTCAAAATTGCAAATTTCGAGCATTATTCTTCTAATTTTAAAGATTTTGAGTTATCTGGGAGTTTGGTGTATCCAACTGAGACATGGAATTCCTTAGGGACGTTTGTTGCTGCAAATGTCAAGCATGCTCAATGCTTTAAGCTACCTGAACCAAAATGGGTTAGATATTTGAAGGTGGATTTACTGAGTCATTACGGGTCAGAATTTTACTGCACATTAAGTGTTGTAGAGGTGTATGGAGTTGACGCAATCGAACATATGCTTGAGGATCTTATTGTTACTTCCGGGGAGTCTTCTACCGTCCGATCGCCAAAGCCTAATTCGACTGCAATGCCTGTGATACTGCCAGAACCAAGCTCCAGCAAGCCCAAAGCAGACGATGTTGCTCATAACGTGAGTGACACTGTCAATAAGGGAATAGAAAATGCTCACGAGGGGCAAAAGCTTAATGCAGATCCAAAGAAACCGACAACAAGCAGCATGCCGGATCCCTTAGTGAAGGGTAGGCAACAACCCAATGGCAAATTGCATGCGGATGCGGCTCTAAGAATATTGTTGCAGAGGGTCAGGTCGCTCGAGTTGAACTTGTCAGTGCTCGAGGAGTACATCAAAGAACTTAACAAAAGGCAGGGGGATGTTCTTCCTGAGCTTGACAAAGAGGTATTGAAATTTACAGCTCTTCTGGAGAGAAGCAAATTGGAGATCAAGAATCTCTTGGAGTGGAAAGAAATAGTGGTACGTATGACCTTTTTTTTTACTACGGGATAATTTTCTGTAGGTTTTATTTTTAACTCATTCGTTATATTTCTTTCATTTAGGAGAAAAAAAATGCTGACCTTGAAACCTGGAAAGCTTTCATCTCATCCCGAATGGATCTTTTAGTCAGAGAAAATAGCATGCTGAGGTTTGTATTACCATATCTTGCTACCTAATCTAATTGAGTTATTTTACTTAATTATCAGTTGCTGTTTGACTATGTTTACAGCTTACTGAGCTCAGAGTAAGCAATTTTTTTTCAGCATTTTCATATTTATCTCGTCCTTTAATTGTCTTTTCAATTTTATATATTCTGAGGGTCTTCTGGAGACTGGAGCATCATGAGGTGCTTTAATATGTTTGTATCCTTCTTTTCCGATGATTAATGAAATTAAAATAAGAAAACTTCGTTGTGCATACCCGTTTTTGAACAAAAGTTGATGAGGTTAACATCTATAAACTGTGCTTCAAATGGTTAAGGGCTATAAGACAGACCAGAAATAGGGTCCCACAAACATTGAATAAGAGTCGCAAAATGAGTAGAGTAGTAGATTTTCATTACATAGGCTATCCATTTGCAGCTAAGCTTTGAACCCCACCCCGCTCCATCCCACACCCTAGAAAGATGAAACCCAGAGAATTGAAGATTAAGGTCTGTTTAGAACTTTTCATGTGTACTTGTGTTGATATATCATTTTGATTTCGCTAGCTCCCACGTAATGGAATACCTCGAATAAGGATTTGAAAAATGCTCCCATAAGCTGATAGAATATGCATTGGAATGTGGTACTATACAACTATTGGGATCTTTCACTGAACGGTAGCATAAGGTTCTTTTTTGTTCGTTTTATGCGATGCTTTCTGAATTTCGCACTCCGTCCTCACCATCTACTCCACTTGTTTTGCAGATTAGATGTCGAAAAGGTTGTAAATGATCAAGCAAATTTGGAAAAGAAAGAGCTTATGGTGCTAACAGTGAGCTTTTGCTTTGCATGCATTGCCATTCTTAAGATAATTTCAGGTAAGTTTTTGAAGTTTTTTGGATCGTCGGTACCTGATACAGTTTTCCAGTCGAGTCGAGGTTGGACTCTAATACTTATCAGCAGTAGTATGACAATGTTCATTACATTAATTTATAGTTAGTTTTCTTAATTGTAGGTATAGAAATTCGGGTGCTATTTTAGGCATCTTGACCAAGAATTAGCGATGTAATTGTTTTTGAGGATGTTTATAGTTCCTTTTCCTATCACCTTAAAACCTACGAAATTTTGCAATGATATAGATTTCAATACTCTCAATTCTTCACTTTTATCAGATTAAATAAAATAATTGCAATCCCGGTTAAGCATGGATAATAAATTTTATTATCTAATTAAATAAAATAATAACAATTATTTTATTTTATTTTTAGTTTTAAATGAAATTAATTGTTATCGAAAAATTAAAAGTAAAATAAAACATAGATAATAACTTATATATAATTTATAAATTTAAGTACTACAATCTTGAATTACAAATAGAAGGAAAGAAACAGAGTTGGAAATAATTGATAAGAGTGCGGACCGTCTTTTGTTAATTGGGATAGATGTGAAAATCGGTGTCATAAATTAGCTAGATGGCAAAAAATTTGAGAAAAAAATTGAGAAAGGTCAATGAAGAGGCTCGACTCAATTTGAATGTGATAATAAATTTAATAAATGGTTATCGAACTAATTTAGAGTTACTACTTGCTCACTTAACTTGAAAATTGTTCACTCAATTTTTTAAATAATTTATCATCAATCACTTGTTGCGAAAATGAAAATAGCGGACGAAAATTGACACACGCGGTGAGTAGAAAACCGAATGGTATAATTAAAAAAATTGACATAATAGTGAACACGCTTTTGGCTTGCTTTAAAAACCGAGAAATGTGTTTTAAAGCAATTAAATTGTTAAAATTGTTCCGATTTTAACAATTTAATTATATTTAAATTGCAAAAGTGAAACATGCTTTTGGTTTAACGCTTTTTTAAAAGACGTTTTCCAAAATTGTGAGAAATGTTTTTTAAAGCAATTCGATTAATTTGGTGGTCATTTATTAAATTTTCGATAATCTAATCTAGAAAGACAAAAAATTCATTTCTTTGTTGTATAAGAGACTGTTTGATAAAGTTTTTAATAAAAATTTTAGCAAGAAGAAATAAAATGTATTGTTAAAATTAATTTTTAATTTTGACCTTAACTTTTGAAGTTAAATCAATCAAGGACTAAATCATCTAGATAACGGTTGTTCTATTTTTCCTAAATACGATATTTTTGAGGAGTGATTATTTTCGTTTTCAAACGTTGTTTATTAATCAAACTGAATACTACTTCCCATCATAGTCTTTTTATTTTCTAGACTCCAAAAACAACATTTTTCTTCTTTCAATATAACTTATTTTTTTTAGACAAAAATAAAATAAATGGAAAAATCTATAATACCGAACTATTTCTATTTGTTTTCTTCTATAGTCTTCATGATCAATCAAAATCCCTTAAAATGGTCCATGATACATACTATTTCATCAGCTCTTTGACATAATATATGATTGATCTGACTGGCGTAGAAGGGTCTTCCTTAAAGTTAGTCTGCAGAGTTGGCAAGGTTAGCAGAGGTCTTTTTTAATCTGCTTGATGCGGAAGTCTAAATTGTCTAATATTTCTTTAATTTTTAAATAATAATCAATAAATTCACTGTCTGGGTCTATTGATTCGTATATAATTATCTCTTGTAGTTCTTCTATTCTTCGTTCTAATAAATTAAGATCTTTATTTTGTAAAATAATATCTTGTTCTAATAAAGATGAGTCTAGTTCTGAAAATTCTTTAATTACTTTGTCTAAAATCTTAAATTTTTGTCCTAAGCTTTTTCTTACTCTTTCTAATTCTCTACTATTTTCTAATATCAAATAATTAAAACTTTCTAAAAGTTCTGAAGATAACTTAATTTCTTTACTTCCTGAACTAGAGGGTTCGTCTGTTCTTGAGCTTGATGGGTTCATAAAATCTTTGTTTTTCAGATTTTTCAGATATCCTACTCGGTACTTCCCTTTTCATAAATTCTTTTAAATGTTCTAACAAATCTCCTTTTCTTTTTTTTTTTTTTTTTTTTTTTTTAACGGAAATATAAATACCAAAACAAATATCACCACCTAAGACATGTTAACTTGAACTCGATTTTTTCATTAAGGTTACCACTGGCACTCCTTAATAAATTTCTAAATCAATTGATTCCCTTTCCCCAACATCTAAAGGACATCTAAGGCTCACTCCTACCTACAATCCTTACTTATTTGGGTCACTCGGGATTAACTTTAAAACAAGATGGCTTCTAAAAATCAAGTTATGCTTTTATAACATGCATAGGATGAAATGATGATAAAACAAATATCAACAAAACATTTCAACAAAATATAACTTCATAAAAATTACAATAATGTAAATATTTTTGGAGATCTGTCAATACATAAAAAGAAAATACTACTAAGATTTCCTTTCGGAAAATCCCGAAATCTAATGAAAAACTTTAAACTTAATTACAAAGTCTAGAACATATACCTGAATACAAGCTTTCTAATTTGGATTGAGAATTTTGCTTATACAAGAGGTTTTGAGAGAGCAAAGGTTTTCGGGGGTGTTAAGAGATTGACCGATTGAACCATGCTTTTCACAAATGAAAACTTCCCCTTATATAATAAAATTCTTGGGAGCAAAAACAGTTTAAAGTAAATTTAAAAGATAAGCATCTAAACTTTCTGTCTAATCTTCTGTTTGAAATTGGCACGCGTTTCACCGAGAAACTTCTGGCCAAATCTTGAAATGAGAAATCTTCTGATAATTAAGCCAAATGTGTCATCTTTTTCAAAAGGTCTACAAAGATCATGTTCGAAAGCATCTTTGAAAAAATTTCTTCCGCAAAACTTTTCTCGATTGAAATTTGTTTTCATGAAATTCAAAAAGGAACAGTTTCTTTTGTCTTTATCTCTGCATTTGTCTCTTTTCGCAAATTTCTTGAATAATTGCAAGATCTTCGCGAAACTTTCAATGTTTGAACAGTTCTTCTTCTTCGGCTTCTTGGAATTTTCAAAAGTAAAAATTTCTTGATCTTATCTCGAAAAATCTGCGCACAAAATGAATTCTCGAATTGTCGTCTTCATTTGAAAGAGAATCAAAAATCGCAACTTTCTTTGTTCTATGTATCAAGATTGTGTTCTCATTGTAGGGAAAATGACATTCCGAATCAATTATCACAACCTAGTCTTTCATTTTCTCCTCTAAAATTACATCGCCTTTCAATTCTCTCGATTTCTACGGTTCGGATTCGAACACATCGAATTTCTTTTTCTTTGTTACTTGCTTTCTTTGTAACAATTTTTTCTAAGACTTTTTCGATTTTTTCTTCAAGATTTTCTCTTCTTTCTTTTTACTTTTATTCTTTTTGAAACAATTCTTCTTTTCAAAATTTTCTCATTCTTTTGATACTTTTCTATTTGGGAAAGAAGTCTTTCTACGTAAATAAACCGTCATTTGGGTCTTGGCTATCTTGGAGTATCTCTTTTTCTTTCGAAGTCTGGGTGTTTTGATTTTTCGAACTCGGGCTCGAAATTTGAATCTGGGTTAAATGTTCGGGCTTTGAGATGGGCTTGTAGAATAATTAACTAATAAATCAAACTTCTTGCCACTGGGCTGGCCAAGTAAATCCCAGGTTTGGGTTTGTTCTAAAGGAGTAGGGAAATCAACACTTCCCTGAGTCTGTTGAACTTTGGGCAAGTCCACAGCCATCAACGGGTTTGATGAGTCTTTCTGGGTTCACCGTTTGAAGCCGGACTAGCTCCGACTTGACCGGCTCAAGAGTACCTTTTGGATAGATCATCTTTAAGTTCACAACTTCTTTTTCTAATGAAGCAATTTTCTTTTGTAAAGAAATTCTTTCTAAAATTAATGCTTCATTTGATTCATTCAAAATTTTAAAATTCTTTTGCATACACTCGCAAATGATGAGTGCAAAAATCTTTTGTCTTTACTAGGGAGAAGTCTAATGGTGCATCTTGAAAATTTCTTAATGAAGGAGAAATAAAGAAATTTAATCCTATGAGATGTCTGGCACAATCTAATGCTTCTTGAAAACTAGTAAAGCCTTTATAAAGAGGGTCTTTAAAATTATTAATATTTTCAACTACTTCTATCCAGGTGTGGAAAATTCCTGGTGTCTTTCCTTTGATGACTACATAAAATTTAAACTTATTTTTATTCTGATTAAAGAATTCTGACAATGCATTCATGCATGCAAGGAAATATTTCTGGTCTTTTGGATTCTTATTATAAGAGATCTATAAATTGTCTAAAATGCATTTCTCTTCTTTTGATAAAGAAATATGTGGAAAAACTTTGAAAGAAATATTACTTGTAGGAAAACATATAAGTTCTTGATTACCAAATCTAAGCTTGTCTTGGTAAAATAGTCTGTTCTGGCTAGATGAAGTCTCAAGTAAAGCAGAAGAAGCTAAGGAATTTCTGGCGGGATTCCTGGTCTCAAAGGAGGTCTGGACATCTATAAAGGAAAACAAAAGCTGTTAGATCAAAAATCCTTAGAAATAATCATTCTACTTAAGATGTCTCACGCCTTTATTATCTTTTCCTTTAATATGCTCAAAATCTATACTAATTCTCGTATTTGTAATTCTATCTACAAAATTTAACCATCTTCTTCTACTACTTTTCTTAGAATCTAATTTAAGCTTATTATAAAAGAAACAATTGTCACAAGAATCGGTTCTAATTAAAATTTCTTTCCTAGAAATTATTAACAACTCAAACCTGTCTAAAGCATAATTAATTGCAAGTAATTACGCATCTATACTACTTAAATTACCCTTTTCTTTATAGCTACCGCTATTATATCTACATATTCTTTCCGTACTTTTATCTGCGCACTTATTAGCTTACATAAAAGTATGGCTCCCCATCTAAAAATACTACCGTCTGTTTCTATAATTAAGAAATCGTGTCAGGGGCATTGCTAATTTCGCAAACTTTTAATTCTATTTTTAATTTCTTGGACTAATTTAACATCTTCTAGATTAAAATGTCTTTGTCCTGTAGGAGATGTCTTAGAGTATAAGGGTCCTGCTATTTTTCCTAAGTCTTTAATAAAGGGCCTAGCGTAATTAACTAATCCTAAAAATTTTGAATTTGCTTTAAATCTTCTAGCTTATCCGAAACTCTAAAGCTTTCATGCTATATGCGGGTCAGAAGGAAATCTTTCCTTGTCTATATTAACTCCTAAGAAATCTATAAATTCTTTAAAAGAACCATCTTTTTCTTGCTAATTATTAATCCATGATTAATAAATTCGAAAATATAATTTGCAAGTGTCCTCTATGTTCTCTCCTATTTTTACTGAAAACTAGAATATCATCTATGTAAGTAACTACAAACTTACTATGTTTATTAAAAATACTATCCATCTTTCTTTGGAAAATGCCTGGGGCGTTCTTTAATCCAAACGGCATGACTAACCATTCAAAGTGTCCTTCTGGACATGTGAATGCTGTCCATTCTATACTATCAGGATGCATCTTAACTTGCCAAAATCCTGACTTAAGATCAAACTTACTAAAAATCTTACAGCTTTGAATTCTATTAATAAGAACGGTCTTATCTGGCAATCTATATGCATCATCTATGGTATTATCATTAAGTCTTTTATAATTAAATACCATCCTACTTTTACCTCTTACTATCTCTGAATGTTTTCTTACTATAAATGCACGGTGATCTATGAGGACTATCTCGATTTTCTAATTACTCCTAACTTAAGTAAGTCTTGAGTATGCATCTTAAAGTCTTCAAGATCTAAATTTGTTGCTTCTATATTCTTACATCTAATTATGTATTCTGGATTCTTAATCTTAATCTCACATGTTACCTTGTCTTTTTCCCAGTATTTTAAAACATTTTCTCCTAAAATTTTCATCTTTTCTAACTTAGAAATTAAACTTTCTATATCCCTGCTTACATTATGAGAGTATAATAAATCTTTTCATTAACTAAAAGTCTATTGGGTCAAAATCAGATTCTTCTAAATTATTGAATTCATTTTCTAATTCATCCTCTTCTAAATTACGATTTTCTATATGTTCTACTAATTGACACTCTCTTTCTAATTTATGGACATTCTTTATTACTACTACCACCACGCTTCTCCGAGCACTCGATGGAAAATAAATAGTGCGTGCGGTATTGAATAATGTATGTTTTGGAAATGTATAAAATCTTTACTAATTGTAATACTACCATTGTCTTTTAATAAAAACTTAATTCTAAGATAAAGTCCGAGTCTTTAAGATTTAACGGCCTAACCCATGTTGAATCTTTTGGTAATGTATATTCTATACTTAGTCCACAATTAGTTTCAAAACTAATCTTACTATTAGGTCTTAATAAATCAGATAAGTATAATGCTTTATCGTCCATTTGTTGAGCTTCAATTGGACTTTTAGCCTTTACTAAGTATCTATCTCGGGATTAATTTCTTATTAATTATACAATTAGTACAACCGAGTCTATTAATCCTAAACATTTAATAACATATTCTCCTATCCTAATCGGCATTTAACTTTAATACTTTTAAGCTTTTTTTCGAATTACAAACTATCTCGAACTAATTCGGATTTTCTGAAATTGATTCTTTTTGAATTGATTCTTTTAACACTATTGCTTTACCTTTATTATTAGATTCTAGGATTTCTAATCTCTGAACTAATAATTTCTGCATATCTTCTATGTTTTCAATTCTTCTTCTAAGAATTCTTATTTCTGAAATCTCAATTTGTTCTATTGTAATTTCCGGCTTAATGTCTTCTTTCTCAATTAAATTGTTTTCTTCTAAACATTTAATACAAGCTTCTTTATAACATTCTAAACATTTGGCTCTAAGTTTTCTAATTTGGATACCAATTACATAAAAACATGTTGACTATCAAGACTGCTCTTTTTAACCGCTTATGATTACATTCATCTAATGAAGTCAGACGAAATCTAAGTCTTCTTGATTCGAATCTTCACTAATTCTAAAATTCGAGAATTCATCTAAAATTTCAGATGATCGAATTTTCTTGAATTTCTACATTATCTTCTATAGATATAATGCTATAAATAGATTCATTGTCTCGAAATATATTCATCTAATTGAATAAGATCTTCATTAGTACATTCTATTAAAGTACTCTTCTTATCATAACTATTAAGTCTTTTAGGACATGTCTTGGCTAAATGTTCATTACTATTACATACAAAACAACTAAGCTTATTTCTATAAGTTCTATCTCGGTTTAAACTTTCTAACATGTTTGGTCTCATCTAAATAAGGTTTTCTCTTATTAGATTTTCTAAGGAAATATATTTTCTTAAAAGGTCTTCTTTAACCTTCTTATCTTTCCTATATTTTTTTTCTTAATGGGTTTTGAAGTACCATAAGTTTGGGGGGTAAAAATATCTTTACAAAACTTATAGTCTGTCTTTTTAAGTTGTTTACGAATCGTAATGTTACACATTTCTCTTCTAAACATCCGATTACATGTTGAATTCTATGTCCTATGCTCCATTTTTATCCGGAAATTCTTTAACCGAGGTTAATTCATTCCATTTGTCTGTGATTTCTAATCCTAATGGGCCTGGCAACTTGTGAAATAACTTCTGTCCTAATTCTTGATTAAATGTATTACCCGAAATTGAAACTAAATAATGGTATTCATTTAAAAATTGTTTAATATATTTACCCTTAGTCCATAGACTAAGTTGTTCTAAATCTCTCATTGCTTTTCTTTGTACACTCATCGACCTGAATTAGGGTCCGATCCCGTAATAAGTACTTGAATCTTATTAACAAAATTATAAGGATTACTTCCTAAGGCAACTAACTGCTCAAATTCTTCTTTTTATCTTGAGAGATTAAAGATAATAATAACAGAATATCAAACTAAGAAAGGTAATTATATTTACACTATATTTTTATTAATCACACCACATTTTAATTACAATAAAAATCTTCAACTATTTCTATTTTTTGTATTTATGTCTCCAATTATTTTTTATCATATTTTTTCATCAATTTATTAATTTGCACATTTTATTTCTGTCTTTGATGATAACTCTGTCCAAAAAGTTAATTAGGATGGCGCTTTGCCTCTCGTATTTTTAAATCTGCAAAATAACTAACAAATCCAAAATTTTGATACAATATGTGCCCATCATTTAAATGTACATTAGCAGAATATTTGGACAAAAATCATCATCAGATACAAGATGTGAAAATTTAATTGAAAGTTAATGATAAAAATGTGATAAAAAAAAGTTGAGGACATAAGTGTTAAAATGTCAAAGATTGGGAGACATTCATTACAATTAAATATAATAAAAAATATAATGTGAATATAATTACTTAATTAAGAATTATAAAAAATTAGTGAAGACATTATCGTCCATAAAATGATTATTAAGTTACGTGACTTTTAATATATTATAGATTATAGATAAAATAATAGAGTTTTCTTCTAGCCTTGTTAAGTGTAAACTATTGTATTAATTAACAATAAGAAATATATTTATATGCAGAGCTTGTTTAACATAGTTTTTTAGCAAATTTTAATAAAAAAATGATGAAATATGTGATTGCAAAGTTAATAAAAATATAGATTCCATAAAATATGTTAGAATTAATTCTTAATCTTGACCACGGATTTTTAACATACTGTAATTTGGACCAAACAAGCATGCAATATGAATAGGGAAAATTTAAAGCCGATCATCTCCAAAGTATTTATGGACCCTCAAGTCATATAGTCTAAAACTCCTCCATTTTAAGTCATATAGCAATGCAAAAATACACTTATGCCCCAGTATGAAATTTGAATTTTCAACATCTTTCTCTAATTTGCCTGAAACGAGATTCTATGTATCTTTTATCTTTTATTTTTTATTTTTTGGCGCATTTCTCAACATTTCGGAACTTTACTTATATATTATCTCTGTCCCACAAAGTTAAGCTTACTTTTCTTATTCATTTTGTCCCAAATTATGGTCAACTGCAGGAAAAATAGTATTTTGCAACATGTAAACAACAATATTCATTAATTGCGTGTTGCCAATGTATCCTTTTAAAACTTTCATAATCTGTTGCAATTTTTTTTTTTTTAATATTTTGTCATTTAACAACGGACAATAATCGTTGTAAAAAAATAGTATATTTGACAATATTTATACATGTTGTTAAAACATATACTTTTAGCACATTTTGCAACATTTACAGTTTGTTGCAAACAAATTTATATAATTTGCTATTCAACAACGGGCGTTGGCTATTGACAAAATAGTATATTTGGCAATGTTTGTCGAACGTTATTAAAACATATACTTTTCACAATAAATATAGTCTATTGTTATTTAAGTCCAATTAAAATTATCTGACCCAATTAAAATTTAAAATTAAACTGTGTAAGACTTGTAAATTCCCAAATTTAAAATCCAAATAACACATTTTTAGAGAAGATAAACACCTGACTCCAAATTAATCAATTCGTTTGCAATACTTTCACTTATTTTCACTCAATTTTCTCAAATTCAAGCTCTAATAAGCCGAAATCAGCCATAAATCCGTCTTTGCCAGCATGCCAGCTTCATTTATTTTCTTCCTCACATGTGATTGAGCACTACAAAGTGTCCAAAATCGATCAAACGACTACGAGCGAAGTGCGACTGTGCTACCAAATGACCCGTATGTTTTGTACTTTTTGTTTTTGTTTTTTAGCATTTCTATAATGTTTTATATTGTTTTGTATATTTTAATTTTGATTTTCTACCTTGTCCTAAAACTGTGTTGCTTCTTTCACCATCCTAAAATTTGGAGACCTCATTGACACTAGATAATGTCATAGTTTTAAAATTTCACGATGTTGATTGATTCAGGTCGTAAATAATTGAATATTTCCGTTCATTTATAGGTAGGCAAAAAGGTGCCACTCTTTTGAATCTTTTGCTGATCCTATGTTAGAAAGAGTTTTTGTTAAGGTACAAAGTTGGTCCAAATGTTAGAATCTGATAGTAAATATAATTTAAAGTTTGAATTACGTTCAAGTCAAGCAATGACTGACTTTCATCAATGCATCTAATTGGATTATGAATTATGTCCTCAAGATTAATTATCCATTTAAGGTTTGTTATCTTTCTTTTTTACAAATCTGGTAGGATTTAAATTCATTTTCTTATCAACTTTAGAAGTTATTCTAGTGAAACTTAGAGATTGGACGGTCATGATTTTGAACCTAGGATGCGAGAAAATAGAGGATAATTGTGAAGCCCATTTGTAGAATCCACCACTGCCATTAGGTCTTAAGGGAGATCTTCTATGCTTTGATTGGAACTTATAGCAGCTGTTTCCTTTTCTATATGCTTTGATCTTCGAATTTTGAAGTATTCTTGTATTATTGCTCTCCCGACCTTTGAAGATTTGTTACTTATAAGTTCGTCTTATGTTTTAATAGTGGTGGTTCTTGTGCCACCCATTGCCTGCAAATCTTTTGCTTTCTTAGTTCTTTTATGATGAAATAGAAAGTTCATAGATTGATGACTTCCCCATCAAAGTTGAGAATGAGCTAGATTAATTTGTGTTATTGATGCAAATGATGGAACTTGATACAAATAATTGAACTTGATTGCAATAATTATCTACTCCAAGTTGTGCGTTGAGCTATATAGACATTGTGAGGTACTGAATTCAATATTTTTACATGAGTTTTATGGTTTCCTTCAATTATTGTTTCAATTACTAAAATGAAAGTTTTTTTGTATGATTGTCGAAAGTGAACTATTTCAATAGTATGTTTTTCTCAAATGGGTTCTTGCTCTTCTATTGAATTGAGCACGGGTGTTGTTGGCTTTTTCACTAACCTCGCAGTTGAAAATATTGCCAATTTCAAGCTTCTGCCACCAGCAATCATTACCAGTTTCAAGATTTTGATAGATTAAATATTTGTAATGGCAAGAAACTTCCAGGTGTTAGATTGTGGCTCAAACTTTGTATCATGTTTGAAGAAACCTTAGGGCCATATTTTGTATGACTAAATACAAATTCTACGACTTTATAATATATTAAATTGGTTTAGCCTTGTTTAGAATTCATTAATATTATTGTATAAATTTTATTTAAGGGTTAATGTAGTGTATTGATTGAGTTATACATATATCTACAATGCAAAGAAATATAAGAAACATGTTTTTAAAAAGCAAAAACATTTCTATTTTTAAAACGGCAATGTGCGGAAGACTGTTGTTAAAAACCAATAACAACGTACAGTAGCACATTGTTAAAAACATTGGCAATGTGGAAATGATCGTTGTTAAAATAACAATAACAACGGATATTTGAACGTTGTTAAAAGATCACACTTCAAGTCTTACCACTAAAAGCAATGTTTGTTGTTAAAACCTACAAGCACGTTGCTAAAACATAAATAACAACGTGTTTTTATCTTTCGCAACAAATTGCCGTAGACATCTATTTTTGACAACATCAAAGAATGCAACATACGGGTGAATGTTGCTAAATCTCTATGGCAATGTATTCTGACCGTTGCTAAAAACAATTTTTCCTGTAGTGTGTATTGTTATCAACAAATATGAACTATCATTATTCATTGTAGGGATATGTTAGAAAAAATGTAAGTAAAATTTATGGTTTCAACTATATTAATCACATTTTCTTAGTTTGTGTGAAAATGGAAGTAAGAAAAAAATTTGGGAAAAAGATCCCAACCCTACCTCTCAATTTTTTAATAAGATATTGTGTAATATTATTTGTGACAAACATGCTCTGCGAGATATTTTTATCTTAAAATATTGTTTCAATCTTGAGTTGTGTTACGATTTTGCTTTGATGTTCGATTTCACACAATAACAAGTAAGTCATGTGAAAATTAAAGAACACAAGAGTTTTTACGTCCCTTAGCACTCATGTTCATCCAACCTTTGGCTACTTCCCGTTGAAGCTCCACAAAGTGGACTTCGGCTTCATACATTAACAAGAATGTTCAAAATACGTCTCAGAGATTACAAGATTCAACATAGAACCACCATCTAACCCTAACCATTTACAGATCGAGTGTTGTCAGGGATTTTATGTGTTTAATAATTCTGCAAGTGTACTGATCACACAAGTAATAAAGTGGATTATAAATCCAAGTATCGTACCCACAAGAATTTATATAGTTCAATTGTAATTAAATTAACCTTAATCGAATTTATTAACTTTAGAAAATTTGGTGTTTAAGAACTAATTAAAATCTGAACTAAAAAAAAATTAAATAATTATAATTCAAATAACTAGAAATTAGATTAATGAAAATTACTTTAACTTGAAGAAAGAAAAGCACTAGGATTCCGAATTCACTTATAATTGTTAATTTTTCTATCTTGATTCTTGGTTTTGACAAATTACATCAGTTATGAATATCAATATCCCTAGATAATTTAACAATTTCTCTCGAATAAAATTAAGCATATTCATATGTATGACTCGACTATATCTCTAGACGAATGTGAATACAACGAATGCATTAAGTCTTTGTGGATAATTAAAGATCACCTAAAGCCTAGTGGTATATTTCTATTCCCTATCGGACTTTAAGATAATTAGAATATTGTATAGCCTGCTTTCGATCTTTTGATAGTAAAACAAACCACAATACTCATACAATTATTGCCCATATAATTGTAGATTTAAATAAATCAAAATTAATTATTCAAAACTATATTGAAATAAATTGTCAAAAATCAAGTCTTTTGATAAAATAATTTAAATTACAAACTTCATCGTAATCATAGCACAAAATAAACTAGCATAGCATATTAATAATAAGGAAATAAAGAGAAAAAGAAAATATAGAATTCATCACCCGGATATGAAGAAACTTGAAAGAGAAGAAATCTTGATCTTGATCTTCATTGAATTCTTCAAAAATTAATTCTTGATCTTCGTTTCTTGTCTTCGTCTATTGTTTTTCTCTCCAAAATTCCACACTGATTATAAGTATATAACTCATATTTATACTTTCCTAATGGTACCTCCAAAATATCCCAAAATATTACAAAATTCACGGCCTAAAAGGTTTCCTAAGTGTATTATGATTCAAAAAGGAAAGAAAATTTCTTGCTGCCAAAATAACAGTGGGCTGGGCGATCGCCTAGGCTAGTTGTTTTGCTCTCTGTTTCTGATGTATGTTGCTGGGTGCTCGCCCAGCTATAATCTGGGCAATCGCCCAGCTTGTTTCTTTTAAGTTCTCGCAATTTGGTCTTTTTAGTTTCTATACCCTCCAATTTGGTCCTCAATTTTGGGTCTTGGTCATTTTAGTCCTCAAGCTTTCATATTTTATCTTTTTCAGTCCTTCAACTTTTAATAACTTCTAAAATGGTCCTTCAAGCTTCAATTGAATATAATTTGATCCTCTTACTTTTGAAATATCTTCTAATTTATTGCTATTCATCAATTTTTCTCCAATTGCTATTAAACAGGTCCAAAACTGAAATATGAAGAATAAAATACCAAATTAAGTATAAATTCAATAAAATGATGAGATAAAAGCTTAGTTTAAAGGCTCGAATAAGTGTACAAAATGTACTTATCAAACACCCCCAAACTAAACATTTGTTCATCCTCGAACAAGAATAAAAATAAACTACAAATTTAAACTAAGCTAAGAGAATCATCAAGAATTTAGTTAATGTTAAATTTTTTACCATATGCCTCAAGTTTGAAATAAAGCAACACTTTTAGAAAAAGATTAAACAACATCACAAAAAAATATTTCGCTTATCCGATGCTCGACCTTTAGTGAGTGTGTGATTAGGAAAAAATTGAACTTATACATGTATTAGACCATGACCAATATTGTGTTGATAATTTTATAATCTCGAACCTTTTGTAGTCATTTATTCCTTATACCTCTAGTAAATTACGCACTTCTAATGCTCTTCTCTTCAATTTCGAAGTGTTTTAACAAATTTGGCTCCTATTGATCAACACAATGCTTTTTCAAATAAAGTGGTAAAAATTAGAACATTGTATTCTTAGAACTAAGATGGTGAGTGATTTCTAAATTCTCATCTTCAATCTCTTAGGTTTTAACCTAGCAATCCTTACCGAGCACTTCCAACTCTTTTTATTTATTTTACTCATGTAAACAATCTTACATCATGTGCAATACTTTTTTTTTCACAAGCTTTCTATGTGACCCTTGTATCGAGCTTTGAGCCGATAACTCCCAAGTCAGATGACCATAGGGTACCAGGTTTTGAAATACCCTAACAGACTTAATTGTTCGAGTCTTATAGGCTATAAGAGATTTTTTTTGTTGACTTATGTAACGAGCTTTAGGTCGATGACTCCCAAATCAGATGATCATAGGAGACTAGGTTTTAAAATACCCTAACATGCTTAATTGCTCGATTCAGATATTTTATTCTTATTTATTAATAGTGAGTAGTGCTCGATTTAGATTCATTGACTACAACCTATTCAACCAAAGATGAGACCCATAAAATCTAAACCATCAAAATTGTACAAAAATATGTACTAACTTTAACACCCTCAAACTGTTCTCAAACAATTTGATTACTAGTCAAAGAATTTAGGAACAAATTTTTTCACGATAATACTAAGTCATCAACATCAACCCATACACTCAAGTCATGTTTCCAATAAATGATAAGTCAATAGTGGCTATGTGCTTCATTAATCTGGTCTAACATGGATAAGTATATAGGTAAAAGCACGAGTTCAAGTATTGTCTAATTTTCTAACTAAAAACATACTCAATTTAAAACAAAATCATTATATATATATATATATATATATATATATATATATATATATATATATATATATATATAAGCGAAATTATAATTTTTAAAATAAAAAATTGTAATTATATAGACTCAAAAAATAAGCAAATTCCAAATAATTAAGCATCATGATAAGCAAATTCAAAATAATTAAGCATCCTGATAAGAAAATTCAAAATAATTAAGTATTTTGATACTTAACTCATTCTCAAACTAAAACATTACATTGTTCTCAATGTAATAGCAAAATAAAGCAAATAGAGGAGGAAAAATATCAGTTACTCTCCGGAGGTAGATGTGGAGATGATGTATCTGATTAGTTGAAGGTCTGGTTGAAGTGGACTCATATGTAGTGCTGGGAGTCTTGGTCAAAAGATGATGTCATAGATATTATCCAAGCGGCTCGCAAAGTGGGACATCCTGCAATTGACATGGTGAGGCTTAATAAGTGCACTAAATAATAAATGAAATAATACCTAATGAATTATTTAAACTAACTAAAACTACTATATATAAAGCAAGTAAATAAAATGATTAGAAAATGGGTTGCCTCCTATGAAGCGCTTATTTATAATCATTAGCTTCATTAGCTTGACTTATTGTCTAATTGCTCATGTAGAAGAGGAAGGGAACTCGAGATTATCGAATGTGTCACTCTCTAATATTCTCTTGTTTTTCTTCTCCATGCTTTGTGGTTTGTCCTTTATCTTCCATTTAATAGCTCCAACATGTGCTTCAGGGATGACTTCTTTAGCTTCAGCCTTATGTTCACCAACGATAACTTCTTGCATCTGAACAGTCTGTTTACCTTTGTCTTTCACCTTTACTGTTGACTTTGTATCCCAATTTTTTTTTAAAGAAGTTGTTCTTGAATTTTTTCAAAGTCTCCATTTGATAACCTGTCCAATAAGAAAGAGGTGGTGGTGGTGCTGCATCTCTACCCAATATATAAAATACTTTCCATTCATGCTGAACTCTCAATGTCAATACACCTTGTGAAACATCAATGAGAGCATCTGAAGTAGCTAAAAAGGGACGACTCAAGATAATAGGGGTTTCTGCATCTTCAGGCATATTAAGAACAACAAAATCAATGGAAAATAATAACTTTTCTACTCTCATTACCACATCTTCCACTATTCCAAATGGCTTTTTAACAGATTGAATTTTATAGGTTTAGCTTCACCAATTCCCAATCGACTAAAAATAGAGAGGTATTAAATTGATACTTGCACCAATATCACATAATGCCTTGTCAATCACAAGATTATCGATGGTAATTGAAATTATGAAGCTGTCTGGATAATGTCTTTTGTCTGGTAGTTGCTTCTCCATTATAGTATTTACTTCTCTTGTAAATTGTACTATATCTCCTTCTGCCAATTTTTTCTTATTCGAAAGCAGTTGTCTCATATATTTGGCGTAGTTGGACATTTGAGTCAGGGCCTCCAAAAATAGTATGTTGATATAAAGCTTCCTTAGATGATCTAGAAATTATATACATTGCTAATCCTGCTTCTTCTTCTTTGGATTTAAACTTTGTGGAAAATGGATGGAAGTTCATATAGTTTGATAGGAACGACTACCTTAACCTGTGGTGAAACTGAACTCTCTTCAATATCTACTTCTTCCTCAGTCTATTCAACGCGCTCCTCATCAGTGGAAGGTACCTTTTCTTTGTTTGCAACTGATCTCTTTACATGGATTTCTGGTAACTGAACCATACTTCTAGTAGTTATTGCATGTACCCTGTGGTCTACTTGATATAGCAACTGCCATCTGACCTATCTATGTTTCCAAATTTTTTATTGAAGTGCTTTGATTTTAAAAATTGATCTCTGTCTGTCTCATGAACTGATCAGATTTTTCTATGAATTTATTAGTTCTCTCGATGAATTTATCGAGCGCGTCTTCTAATGAAACTCTTTTTTCTGGCGGCTGAAACTAAGAAAATTGTGGTCTATTGTTATTATGATTATCCATCCAGGAAAAATTTGGATGATTATGCCATCCTGGATTAAATGTATTGGAGAATGGATTACTTTGCGGGTATTGACCACCTTGAACATATTCGACTTGCTTAGGTTGCTGTGATAGAATAAGGCATTCTGATGTGCTGTGATTTGTCCAATATTCTTCACAAGTTGATTTCTTCGTTTGCATCACATAGACTAATTGTGACATGTTCTCCACTTTGTGTGCCAAAGTATCTATTTTTACACATAACACCGTGATAGTGTCTATTTCATGTACCCCTATAGTTTTCGTGTGTATGACTCTATTTGATGCCCACATGGCAGTGGTGGTAGCTACTCTTTCAAAATGCTCTAAAGCTTCAACAACATTTTTGGTGGATAATGAGCCCTAAGATGAAGAATCGACCATGCTTTTAAATGAAGAGAGTAGCCCAGCATAAAAATATTGAATTTGTTGACCTTTGCCAATGCCATGATGAGAACACTTCCTTAGCATATTTTTGAATCTGTTCCACCTTTCATCAAAAGATTCTGTTTCTGACTGTTGAAATATAGATATGGCATGCTTCAACTTTGAAACCTTGGCTGGTGGGAAGAATTTTGTGCAGAACTTTTGGGTTAGATCATTCCAAGTTGTTATGCTATTGATTGACAGTTAGTCCAGCCACTCAAGGGCTTTGTCCCGGAGAGTATGTGGGAACAAACATAGCTGGATGGCATCGTCTGAGATTCCTTGATATTTGAAGTGTTGACACATTTCTAAGAATTGTGAAACATGTGTATGTGGATTCTCTTTGACATTGCCATAGAATTGATGTCCATTCTGGAATAGATGAATGACGTTAGCCTTCAACTGAAAGTTCGGCTGCCCAAAATATGGGTAGACAATGCTAGATTGGTTTTGGATGATCTGTGGAGTAAAAAAGTCCCCAATTAGCATATTGTCTTCATCAATCTCTTGTCGTGCCAGAGCAACGTCGTTGTTATTCATTTTGTCTTGCTGTTTTTGGTCTTTTTGGTGTGTTTTTCTTGCTTTTCTCTGCCTACGATGAAAAGTACGTTCAATATTTGGATCAATTGGAATTCGAGACTCGTGTCTCACACTTCGCATGCAATGGTCTGAAGAGAAACAATTCCAACATTGAAATAACTAAAGAAAATAATAATAAATAATTAAACAAATAAAAAAAAGTTTGAATTAGTGCTAATATAACTGAAAAGAAGTAAAACTAAATTCCTGGCAACGGCGCCAAAAACTTGTCAGCGATTTTATGTGTTTAATAATTCCGCAAGTTATCCGCACAAGTAATAAAGTGGATTATGAGTCCAAGTATTGTACCCACATGGATTTAAATAGTTCAATTGCAATTAAATTAACCTTAACCGAATCTGTTAACTTTAGAAATTTGGTGTTTAAGAACTAATTAAAATCTGAACTAAAAATAATTAAATAATTATAATTCAAATAACTAAAAATTAGATTAATGAAAATTACTTTAACTTGAAGAAAGAAAAGTACTAAGATCTTGAATTCACTTATAATTGTTAATTAATCTATCTTGATTCTTGGTTTTGACAAATTACATCAGTTATGAAGATCAATATTCCAAAATTTTTTAACAGTTTCTTTCGAATAAAATTATACATATTCATATGTATGACTCGACTATATCTCTATGACGAATGAGAATACAAACGAATGCATTAAGTCTGTGTGGATAATTAAAGATCACCTAAAGTATAGCGGTATATTTCTATCCCCTGTCGCACTTTAAGATAATTAAAATATTGTGTAGCCTGCTTTCGATCTTTCGATAGTAAAACAAACCACAACACTCATATTATTATTGCGCATATTATTGTAGATTCAAATAAATCAAAATTAATTATTCAAAACTATATTGAAATAAATTGTCAAAAACCAAGTTTTTAGATAGAAGAATTTAAATTACAAGCTTCATCGTAATCATAGCACAAAATAAACTAGTCTAGCATATTAATAATAAGAAGAAAAAAAAAGAAGAAGAAAAATGGAATTCATCACCTGGATATAAAGAAACTTGAAAGAGAAGAAATCTTGATTTTGATCTTCATTAAATTCTTTAAAGATTAATTCTTGATCTTCGTTTCTTGTCTCCATCTTTTGTTTTTCTCCCCAAATTCCACACTGATTATGAGTATATAATTCATATTTATACTTCCCTAATGGTGCCCTAAAATATCCCAAAATATTACAAAATTCGCAGCCCAAAAGGTTTCATAAGTGTATTAGGATTCAAAAAGGAAAGAAAATTTCTCGCAGTCAAAATAACACTGGGCGATCGCTCAAGCTAGCTGTTTTGCTCTCTGTTTATGATGTATGTTGCTGGACGCTCACCTAACTATAATCTGGGCGATCGTCCAGCTTGTTTCTTTTAAGTCCTCGCAATTTGGTCCTTCCAGTTTCCACAGCCTCCAATTTGGTCCTCAAGTTTGGGTCTTGGTCATTTTAGTCCTCAAACTTTCATATTTTGTCTTCTTCAATCCTTCAACTTTTAATAACTTCTAAAATGGTCCTTCAAGCTTCAATTGAATATAATTTGATCCTCATACTTTCGAAATGTCTTCTAATTTATTGTTCTTTTCATCTATTCTTCTTCAATTGCTATTAAACAGGTCTAAAACTGAAATATGAAGCTTAAAACACCAAATTAAGTATAAATTCAATAAAATTACGAGATAAAAACTTAGTTTAAAAGCACGAATAAGTGTACAAAATGCACTTATCAAGCGTCAATCAAAGATTGATCTCTAAAATATCACAACTAAAGATCACTCTCACAAAGGAAGTATCATCACCATAGTCATAGTGTGATTCCACCAAGAAATCAGAAAGCTAAGAAAAAAAATGGAAGAGTATCAGAAAGATGGTAATCACAGAAAGAGGGAGTAGAAGAAGAGTCCAGAAAGAGTATGCGTATCTCTAAGCCAACGGTACAGCCAAAGTACCTTACATACTCCATATGAAGGGCTTAGATCAAAACCACAAAACCAACGGTTCAGATGAAACTGAAGGTAACATAAGTAAAAGCGCCATTTCAGAATGCATTTTATCACCAATGGAACAACAACTTCAACATTGTTTAGTGACAATCTCCACCTTGATCAAAACAATACCATCCTCGACGTTCTTATCTTGTTCTCATTAATGCATGATTGGCTTCAATCCATTTTGAATTCATTGCTTTTTGTACCTGTACAAAAAACAAAGATAAGTAAAAACAAAAAATTACAGAAAACAAAACAAAACAAAACAAAATTTAGACTTACAATCCTGTATCTAAGTTCAAAATACTTAGACAATTTTTAAAGTTACTTAGAGGTAGAATTTTTTTGCACATGCCTGGTGGATTAAATTGGGAGGGGATCTTTCCAATTTTACTTACTCTTGGGACACATTGTCCCTAATGAAATGAAGTTTAACATAAATGTGTTTTGTCTTTCATGAAATACTGGATTTTTACACAAGTGAATGGAAGATTGACTATTAGTATATATGATATGAGACTTATATTCATGGCCCAATTCTTTCAGTATTCCTTTCAATCATAAAGCTTCCTTAACAGCTTCATTCATGGCCACATACTCAAATTCAGTAGTTGAAAGTGCAACAATGTGCTGGAGTTGTGATTTCCAGCTAATGCAAGTATCACATATTGTAACGCCCCAGAATTTCTAAGGTTCTGGAGTGTTAATAAAATTCATAAGAAGTAAAATATTGCAGAAAAGTGACTTTAATAATAAAATCTCAATTGCCAAACAATTGGTTAATTCGTAAGCATTAAAAGAAATTAAATTGTCGAATGTAAATAAACTGGAGATTTTGACGCTAAATCGTCTTATTAAGTAAATCATTATAAATAACCATTTTTTTTGCGACCATTGGCACGACAGCTTCACCAACCCGTCACGCATCCATCACATTAATCATTACCTGAAAATTTATTAAAATGAGAGATGAATATAAACAATTATACTCAATGAGATACTTGCTATTTCCACGAATAGTCCAAATATTATAATCATGCATAAAATTATTTTACTAAACTGAACTGAGAATGATCACACCATGACAATGATAATTCATGCAAGCGCTGCAAATAAACTGAAACTCAAAGGTTTAATCGAACACGAGAGTTTAATCGAATCGATTCATGATTTCTCGAAGAAGGAGCACTGAAATAAAGTAATTAAATTACATGCACAAAAATAATACATAGCAATAAGTGGAAAACAACTAATAGCATTTAGAATCTCACCTTAGTTCTTAAAATGTCATTGCTTGTGAAAAATGAATGGCTGAATGTAAAGCTTGAAAAAGGGTGCCACAAGTATTCGCCGGTTGATTTCTTGATAATGACATAGGGGGTTAATAAATTTTATATAGGTTAAGCATTATGAATTGTTTTTAAAATACAAATCTAGTATAATAGATTAACTAGGATTGTTGGTATTTGAAAGCAAATAGGAAGGAGAGAGAGAGAGAGAGAGAGAGAGAGAGAGAGAGAGATAGATAAGCTACAAATAAACAAATTGGAATTCAAATGAAAATATGTAATCTGGCCAAAAACTGTTTATCTCAAAAGAGTCCATTTTAACAATCATTTTACCATGGAAATCTTTAATCGACTCTATCTTGAGTTTAGCTTATCCAAAAATATTTTTTTTGAGCCGTTAATCATAAATAAATACGAGCTACTCAACGAGCCCAATATAAAAATATTAAAACTCAAAATTTCACTAATTAATTATTTAGCCCAGTTAAAAAAATAAATTCTAAAATTTGGTTCTCACTTAGGCCCTTTAACAGTAAACAAGAAATAATTGGGGTTCTACACATATAGTAAATAAATAAGAAGTTACACATTTCCTATTATCTCTATCACTTGCATAATCAGCATCAATATAGCCTTTCAATTTAATTCCTTTTGAACTATGTTTAAAAGTAAAGCCAACATTTGAAGATCTTTTTAAGTATGTCAGTAACCATTTTAAAGCCTCAATGAGAAGGACCATAATTAGACATAAATCTACTTAGCACACTAATAGAATTAGCCACATCAGGTCTGGTACAGACCATATAATACATTACAGAACCAATTGCATTACTGTAAAGAACATTTTCTATTTCAACAAGTTCTTCTTTTGATTTAGGGCAATCATCTTTGCTGATTATAAAATAGTTTCCAAGAGGGATACTAACTACTTTTGCTTCAGTCATAGCAAATCTGTCAAAGATTTTATGTATATAAAGAGTCTGAATTAGTTTCAGTTCAAGGAGATTTTTATTTCTAATAATCTTCATTTCTAGAACCCTCTTTGCATTACTTAAATCTTTCATGTCAAACTCAGAAAACAAATGATACTTTAACTTCTTAATTTGACTTATACAGGAACTAATCAACATCATATCATCAACATACAAGAGCAAGTATATACTGATATTATTTTCAGGTTCACAATTAAAATACAAACAACTGTCATAATCACTTCTTTTGAAATTTAAAAACAGAACAAAAGTATCAAACCTTCTATACCATTGTCTTGGAGATTGTTTCAGACTATATAAGGATTTCTTTAGCAAACAAACATATATTAGTTTTAATTCATCTTTAAAACCAAGTGGTTGATTCATATAAATCTTTTCATCCAAGTCACAATGTAAGAAAGCTATGTTTACATCAAGTTGTTCAAGTTCCCAGTTAAAGTGAGCAACTAAAGTAAACATCAATCTTATAGTTGTATATTTAACCACATGAGAAAAACAATTCATTGTAGTCAACCCCTTCCTTTTGAGTAAAGCCTTTAGCCACTAATATAGCTTTAAATCTAATAGGGTCAGAATCAGAAACCCGTTCCTTAACCTCATAAATCCATTTACAATCAACACTGGACTTAGTTTTAGGTTTGGGAACTAAGTCCTAAGTTTTGTTTTCTGTAAGGAATTTCATTTCTTCAATCATAGACTTTTTCCATTCAATTGAATGAGTTCTTTTCATTGCTCTTCATAAGATTTTGGTTCTTTTTCATAGAGTTCTTGATTACTCAGAAAAGCAAAAGAAACATTATATTCAAAACCTAATCTTTGTGGCTCTTTTATATTTCTTCTCACTCTATCCCTTGCAAGCTGGTAATTCCTAAGATTACCATCATCAGGGACTAAGGTATCCTGATCAGCAATAGAATTAGTTACGGTTTCATCAAATTCTTCAAGATCTGTTTGAGTCTGATTATTATCAGACTCCATCTCAATTTTAGAATGAGGATTAGGTCTATTTAAATCATTATCAGCAATGGTTGAGAAAAAAAATCATTTTTCTTTTCATTTTTGTCATCTACTAATTTGGGATCTAAATAAGGCATTTCACTTTCATTAAACATAACATCTCTACTTATTATTACTTTTACTCTACCATAAACCCTAGCCCACAGTCTATACCCTTTTACACCTTGAGGATAACCCAAGAAAACACATTTTTGAAGCCTAAGTTCAAGCTTACCTTCACTTTGGTAGGAATAAGAAGAGCATCCAAAAGTTCTTAAAGAAGAGTAATCAGCAGGCACATCATTCCACATTTCATAAGGAGTTTCATCATTTAGAGCAGCAGAAGGAGTCAGATTCACAATATAACATGCAATCATCACAGCTTCCTCCCAAAAATTTTTAGGTAATCCAGAGCTTACCATCATGCATCTCATTTTATCTAAAAGGGTTCTATTCATTCTTTCCGCTTTTCCATTTTGTTGAGGAGTATATGGGACAGTTCTATGTCTTAGAATTTCATGCAATTTACAAAAGTTATCAAAATCAGAATTACAGAATTCTAAGCCATTGTCAGTTCTCAAAGTCTTCACTTTCTTTTCAGTTTGATTTTCAATCAAAGTTTTCCACTGTTTAAACTTTTCACAAGTGTCTGATTTATGTTTCAATAAGTAAATCCACACTTTTCTTGAAAAATCATCAATAATGGAAAGGAAATAAACACTTCTTCCTATAGTGAGAACTGGAGAAGGGCCTCATAAGTTTGAGTGAATATAATCAAGAATTCCTTTAGACTTATGAGTTCTAGTTTTAAAATGCAATTTATGATGTTTCCCTAAAATGCAAGTTTCACAGAAATGCAAATTAGAAATTTTATCTTTACCAAAAACACCATTTTGTTTTAGGATGGAAAGCCCTTTTATTGCTAACATGAGCAAGCCTTTTATGCCATTTTAAAGTGTCACTTTGATAATTTGTTATAGACAATGTAGAATGATTTCTTGTTAAAGTAGTGGCAGAGACAACAAAAATTCTATTTTGTGTTATTCCCTTGAACATGAAAAGAGAACCTTTTGTCACTTTTGGTACACCCTTATCAATTTTAACAGAGAACTCAATATCATCAAGCACACATAAAGAAATCAAATTCCTTTTCATTTCAGGCACATATCTTACATTTTCAAAATTGCTCACACAACCATTTTCAAATTGTAAAGAAACATTCCCAATTCCTGAAATATTAGAAGTAATGTTTATTTCCCATTGTTACCAAACCAAGATCTTTTTCAATCAAATTTGAAAACCATTCTCTTTTTAAAGTCATACGAAAAGAACAACCTGAGTATAAGACCCATTCTCCTTCAAAAACATATTTAATAGTCAAATTTGACTCAGTAACATTAGAAATTTGATTTATGACTACATAGACTTCAGCAGTATCAAAATTGGAAAAAAAGTAATATTTGCCGCTTCCTTATTCTGATCTTTTTGCTCATTCTTTTTCTTATACAATCTTTTATAAAATGTCCCATTTTTTGACATCCATAACACTTATTTCTTTTGGCTCTAGACTTTGATATACTTCTTTCCTTTGATGATTGTCATAGTGCCCCTTTTATCTAGAGAGTGATCTACTTCTCACCATTTAACCTTTTTCCTTTAACAAAATTTAGATTCTATTGTTGAATATCCAAATTTTTGGTTCTTAAAGAGTTAACCACCAATGATAAAACATTTTCTCCTTCTCCGAGCGCAACAACAGCAGTGTTGAAGACCTGCAAAAGGTGGCAAAACTTCTTTTCTCCGTGTTCACTCTGTTGTGATAATCAGTACGGGATTAAACTCGAATATATAGAATAACAATATTGAGTATGTGTGTTATATTTTTACCTGGAGGGTTCGCCTATATTTATATGGATGACCTGCAGTTATGACCTTTAATAGTCCTTAATGGCACGTGTTGCTTTACCTCCCTTATTATTAGGAGTTAAAGAGATATGTTACATCTTTCTAATTATCGGTGGTGACTGTCAGTTTTTGGGTCGCCTATCTAGCTAACCTAAAGATAGTTAGGTTATTGCTGTCTATCTGTTGAAGACGAGCTTATGAGACCAACAAGGCGGACGGACCAATGAGACGAGCGAACTATTCAGGAAGGCATCACAAGGAGTGCAACTATCATCTACCAAAGTATGATCATATCTATCATCATAACTCATCTACTTTTCATGGACTACTGTCAATGAGAAGTAGAAATATAGTCAAGAAACTATTCCTGGTCAAAAGAAATCAAAGAAGTAATATTTATTTATTTATTTTTATTTTTATTTGTAATGAAAATCACATGGAAACATGTTACTTGGTGAGGCGTGGTCAAGTGATGATTTGCCTTGTGGCTGGTCAAATATAGACTAGCTATTTTGGGCCTAATTTAAGCCTAATTTGGACTTAAATCCAAGCCCCATTTAAGAGGGATTTTTTTTCTATATAAGAGAGGAGAAGGGAGATACTTTTTATAGTATTCCCATATCTTCTCACTTGGTTGGAATTCTTCTAAGACTTGTCTCTTTTTTCCTATTTGAGTCGTAGAGGTTTTTTATCTTTTCATTATCTAAGGTAATCCTTTCACCTTTGTTCTTCTTTAAACTTTTTGGCTTTCTTATTTTTTAAATGTATAAGACAGTGATCACTTCTAGTAGTAGTTCTATAACCAATAAATCTGATAGAAGTCTTAGAGACCTGTCTTATCGTACCTTATCTATAGAAAGAGATGATAATCTCCCGCCGGTTGAAGAATGGACCTTTGTTGGTTCTTTAGGACATGGTGGACCCCAATGTTTGAATAAACTGATTGATGAGACTGAGGTATGATTGGTATGTCCATTCCCGTGCCACGACGGGCTCACCCGAGGGCGGGCGAGGCTAAGAGCGGGTAGCCTTGCCCGCCTTCTGCCACGAACTAGGGAGGCCAGACAAGCATGTCCCTGGCCGAGGATGGGCGACCATACCCATCAGGTTGTAGTCCATCTTTGGCTAACGTAGATTCGTTACCTGAACTTTCTATCCTTGTTGAGTTTGTAGATTCTGATGTCAATTCTTCTACGGTATCCCGTCCACTTAATATTTAAATAGGACGCTCTCTAAGTGATAATTTGATAGAGCTAGACCTATCAAAGGATGGTTGTGTTTACAATCCTAAGAGCTTTGTGAAAATGTTGAAAAAAATATGAATTATCCCTTCGTCACTTATACCGAGTTCCCTATCCTAGTGAGCAGATTCCAGGATCGGACCCTAGGGAGGTGTTAATTTACCGTGACAGTATGATAGTTGGTTCAATGTTTTCCCTTCATCCCTTGTTCATTTTTTTATTCAATGAATTTCACATTACTCTTGATCAATTGACTCCTAACTCTTAGCGTCTATCAAATTATTTCTTGTACTTGTGTCTTACAAATGATATCGAGCCATGTCTGAGACTTTTTAGAAGTGTGTTTGATATGTTTCTTGTGACCGGGAATAACTGTTATGCATATATCCAACTTAAAATAGGATTGTTATTACCCCACTTTTCCAATTCAAATAGTGGTTGGAGGAAGCGTTTATTTTTGTTTGGCATGAGGTAGGACAGTTCCCTTTTAAAACTTGTTAGAGAACTCCTTTTTACAAGCATTTTAATGAGCCCTTGGATCTTGATCATGAGTTGAAGGCACGTCTAGATAAGCTTTTACACCTGATGCCTTCGGGGCTGCATATGAGCGAGGTTGCTATTAAACGAGAACTTGCGACTGGTTCACATTGGATTATCTGAGGGTATGCTACTTTTATGTCTTTATTCTTCTTTTTGACTTTTTATTTTGCATGTACTTGCTTTACCAACCTCTATTTTTCTTTTTCAGATATGGATAATTTTGATCTTGGAGGTGTGATGGATGTGGCTAAAGACCCGTCTCTATTATCTTTAAACAAAAAGAAAAGACAGACTGATAAAGGAAAAGCCACTGCTAAGAAAACAGTTGTCCCTCATTCTGTGTTGCGTACTACTAGAGGTAGTGATGCCCATGATTTCAAGAAATTTGGATTTTCTCTTGTTGACTCGTTGGTTGAGGCCGAGGTCATGTTGGGCTGCGTGAATGAAAAACTTATTGACAGTTCAAAAAGTAAGGAAGCAGTTGTTATACGACGTATCATGTATATCAACCAACGCATGGTAAGCTGTTGTATTTTAGTGGCACTCTGTTGCTTTCTTGTTTAATATTCATCCTCTAGTTAATTTCAACTTTCTCTCATTTCATAGAGATGGTTGTTGTGGAGGAGAAAGTACTACACGATTTAAAGAAATTCGAAAAGCATGTAGCTGAGAAAGACCATGACAAGAAGAAAGTTGTAGTAGCAGTGCAATCTCTTTTAGACAAGGCAACGGCTGCATCCAAGAAAAAAGATGGTGAGATCAATCAATTTCATAAAGAGGTTGACCAGCTTCGCAAAAAGTTGGAGACTGGAGGTGATGAAGCCATAATGGGATACGAGATGTCTGTTGAATATCATAGCAGTTTGCACATGTATGGGGCAGAATCTTTGAAGGCTGCTATCAACATGACAAAGGATTGGCTGGTTTACAATCATTCAGAGATAAAACCCAAATAAATTGGACAAGTATATGAGGAAACGCCAGACTGCAAAAATAGCTGCTTAGAAGGCTAGGGTGACTGACCATGAAGGGGTTGGATCTCAACTCGATGGCTCTCTTGATAATTAAACAGTTGTTTATTTTTGTTGCCTTTTCTTGTTTACTTTAGTTCCATGACGGTTTTACCGTTTAATCATGAAAACTATAAGATTCAGTCTATTTTGTTTCGAATATTATTGAATACTGCGAACTTCAGTTTTGTATGTTTGGCGTGGAATATACATCTATACTTTAATTTAAAAAAAAAAATTGTTCTTAACATTTTCACTTTGTAATCGTTGGTTGTATTTCACTTTTTGCACTTGTTGATTGTAATGTATGATGGTATATCCCTCTACCAACGTAGCAAAGTGAAAAAATCGAGGCGAGAGGAAGGACGGCGTGGTATTTCCTACGCCTCAAGATGGGGGCAGGTGTACGCCCACCCCTGATGAAGCCCGCCCTTCCTGGCTTTTTTTTTTTTTTTTGGAAAAATTTAGGCTTACTACCATTCGTCATTTTGAACTAAGGGTCATCGCCCTTTATTAAATGAAGGCTTATCGCCTTGATTTTTGAACCAGGGCTCATCGCCCTTGATTTTTAGATATAGGCTCATCACCTTGACGTTTAGACTAAGGCTCATCGTCCTTTATTAAATAAAGGATTGTCGCCTTGATTTTTGAACCAGGGCTCATCGCCCTTGATTTTTAGATATATGCTCATCGTCTTTTATTAAATGAAGGCTTGTCACCTGGATTTTTAAAACATGGATCATCACCCTTGATTTTTGAACCAGGGCTCATTGTCCTTAATTTTTAAATATAGGCTCATTGCCTTGACGTTTTGACTAAGGCTCATCACCTTGTTTTATCGTAGTAGTAGTTAATGATGATATTTGTATTGCTCGACGTACCTTTAATAGAAACTATAGCAAATAACATATGGTCGCCACAGGTCCAGTTCAGTAGGTGTACCAGGATTTTCCAGCTACGCTGATCCTTCTGTATCACCCTTATCAATTCATCTGCATTGGCATTTTATTTAATTGAAAATCAAATGTATGAGTGTTATTCAATACAACTACAAATACTTGCTTTTACTCGAAAAAAAAATGCTGATAATTTACTGATAATATTTCTTCAAATGCTCTACATTCCATGGTCTTCCCAATGGTTTGCCATTCATATCTTTAAGACTATATGCTCCATTTCATATCTTCTTAATGACCTCAAAATGACCATGCCAATTAGGCTCCAGCTTAGATGGTGGGTTCCTAGCAGCTGCACTGCTCCTCAACACTAAATCATGGGGTTGGAAACTCCTAGGCTTTACTCAGCGATCGAAGTATTTGGCGGACTTGCGTTTGTAAGCTATTGTCTTGATTGCAGCCATTTTCCTGACCTCTTCAAGTAGGTCGATTTATGCCCTTGTGGTATTGTCATCTGTCTGTTCAACTTGCATTCTCAAAGTCAGATTTACAATCTCAGCAGGTATCACTACTTCTATTCCAAAAGATAACTTGAATGGTATCTCACTCGCTGGCCTTCCAGGGGTAGTATGATATGCCTACAGTACATTGGATAGTTCATCTGCCCAAGATCATTTTTCTCTTTCCAACCTCGTTTTTAAATTCCAAAGTATGGTACGATTAGTGACTTCAGTTTGGCCATTGCTCTGATGGTGTGCCACTGAAGTGAGTCGATGTGAGATTTTATAACTATCGTTATGGTTATCAAATTGTCTTCCATTATCTGTGACTGTCACTGGTGGTATCTCGAAACAACAAATTATATATCTCCATACAAAACTCTATATCTTGGTGGTGGTTATGATAGCTAATGGCTCTGCTTCGACCTATTTTGTGAAGTAGTCTATGGCCACCAACAGAAATTTTTTTGACCTTTAGCAAGTGGCAAAGGACCTAGGATGTCCATCCTCCATTGATAAAATGGACATACTGCATTAATTGTCGACTGTGACTCAGCTGGACGATAAATTATGTTGCTAAACCTTTGACAGGCGTCGCATTTCCTTACCAGTTGCTTAGTTTCTTGCTTCATTGATGGCCAATACTACCATTGCCTTAAAGTTTTAAAGGCGTCCCCACCTAAGTGATTTCCACACAGACCATTATGTATTTTATATAGGACCTCAGCTGCCTCTATCGGCTAGAGGCACTTCTAATAAGGTACGAAGAGTCCTCTTTGGTATAATTGTCCATCAATCATAGAATACATAGCATCTCGTACCCTCAATCGCTTTGCTTTCGTTGAGTCTGTCGGTAGAGTACCTTTTGGATATAATCCAAGATTGGGTTTATCTAACAAGGTTCGTCATTCAATTCAAGAACATCAATTAATAACACCCTGTTGGGGTCATTGAGTACCAAAATACCAGTTGTGGCTGGAAGATGTTTTTGGTTGGCTGATGCTAGCCTATCGTGAGCATCAGCCTCAGCCTCCACCGCTCGTTACCTTTGTAATCTTGAACCTTTTGAATTTTTGCTACAAGTTTCTTACTTTCATCGGATAAGCAGCCATGCGGCCATCTTTGGCTTCCTATTATACCAAAATTTGTCCAATGACCAGTTGAAAGTCGCTGCAAATTTCTACAATTGTCACTCCTAACTGTATGGCTAGTCCTATCCATGTGATGACTGCTTCATACTCTGCATCGTTATTAGTAGTTGGAAATTCAAAGCGAAGTAAGTATTCGAGTTCTGGAGAGAGAATTATGACCCCGGCTCCTGAGCCATCACTGTTAGATGATCCACACATATTATCCAGGTTGCTTTGTCGCCTACGGAAGGTGCTTCAAGGAGCGTGAGTTCTGCAATAAAATTTCTTAAAGCCTGTACTTTTATAGTTGTGCACGGTTTAAAATCAATATCAAACTCGCTCAATTCAATAACCCATTTGAAGAGACGCCCAGATGTCTCCAGCCTATGTAGTATCTGTTTAATTGGTTGGTCAATCATTACCTATATCTGAAGAGCCTGGAAATACGATCTTAATTTTCTAGCTGCCATTATCAAAGCTTGAACCAGTTGTTCAACTATGTTGTACCGTGTCTCTGCTCCTCTCAGTACTTGACTTACATAATAGACAGATTTGTGTCCCTTCAAAAGGTCTTTCACCAATACAGTGCTGACAGCGTGAAAAGATACTGCCAAGTAGAGACTTAGCTTGTCAATGGGGTTGGGGCGAGCCAACACTGCCTGTTGCTGTAGTGATTTCTTTAATTTTTCAAAAGACTCTTCACATTCATTTGTCTATTCACAATTATTGAACCTCCTACGGCTTTGAAGAAATTATTACACTTATCTGCAGCTCGGGACATGAAGCGGTTGAGAGCTGCTACCTTCCCAGTCAACTGTTGAACTTCTTTCTTGGTAGCTGCGCTTTTCATGTCTAAGATAGCCTGTATTTTGTCGGTATTGTCTTCAATGCCTTAGTGTGTGATCATAAACCCCAAGAATTTTCCGCCAGATGTGCCAAACACACATTTTTAGGATTTTACTTTAATTTAAGCTTTAGGACAACACCAAAAACCTCCTGGAGATCCTTTATGTGATCTTTTGCCAATCGGCGTTTGACCACCATGTCATCTACATAGGCCTCAACATTACGACCAATAAGTCTATGAAATCTCCGATTTACCATTCTTTGATAAGTAGTCCCTGCATTTTTTAACCCAAAAGGCATAGCGGTGTAGCAGAAAGTTCCACTGTCAGTGATGAATGAAGTCTTCTCCTGATCACCTTCGGCCATGGATATTTGATGGTTACTAGAAAAAGTATCCAGGAAGCTTAGCCTTTCATGTTCGAAAGTTGCATCCACCAAATGGTCTATTTTTTAAAGAGGATAAGAATCATTGGGACAAGCTTTATTCAAGTCTGTGTAATCCACACACATCCTCCATTCTCCATTTGATTTCTTTACCAATACCACATTTGCCAACCATTATGGGTAGTGTACTTCCCGAATGAAACCATAATGGAATGTATCACTACCACAAGGCTTTCAGTTCTATGGAATGGGGAAACTACGGAATCTTTCACACCTGGCAGGGGCCTAAGACAGGGGGTACCTCCGATAGTTTTGTTATATCCGTAGAAATGGCTTATTGTCGTTCTGGGGTAAATTGTCTTTTCTTTTGTTTAATTGATTTTATTTTGAGAGGGATCGCGAGTCTATGCTGATCAATCATGGGACTGATCCCTTCGATGTCATAGGGTCCCCAGGCAAATACGTCTATATTGTCAGCTAAATATGCCACTAGTTTATGCTTTTCATCAGGATCCATCCCACCTTCAATTTTTAGAACCTGGCCTTCAATTATCACAACTTCTTCAGTGGGTTCCAATGGTTCAATTTGTCCTTTATGCTGTTCAACGTAAAGCATCATCACCATATTTTTAAGAAGTATGCTATCTACATAACATCTCCTTGATGCCTGCTAATCACCTCTTACACATAATATTCCTTGACTAGTGGAGAACTTCATCACTTGATGGTATGTGGATACCACGACCCTAGCTGCATTCAGAAGTGGGCTACCATAAATCACATTGTAAGCCATATGAGCTTTCACCAACAGGAAGCTGGTCAATATCACTACACAAGTTGGGTAAGTACCCAAAGTCACTGGTAACTCAATGGTTCCATTTGGTATGACGGTGGCTCCTCCAAACCCATGGAGTAGGGTGGTGACATGTTGATTTTGCTATGTGATAATTTCAATCCTAGGAACACTCCTCAGGACATGACATCGGCTGCACTACCATTTTCCACTAATACCTTCTTCACATCAAAATGTACAATGTGTGGGCAGGTAATGCCTTTCAAATCCTCATCACTAAAGGTGATATTATAGCTGAACCTTTCATTTTTATCTACCGAAATAGATCAACTGGCCCGGGCATAGTTCTTCTGTGCTGAATTAGAGTTATCCCCGCAGCAATGCAACCCATTATGACATTTATAACTCCTGCGCGGAGATGTGGTTGCTGTCGATGTTCAACCTCTTTTCCCTTGTATTTATCTGTTTTCACAAACTTTGATAGGTGTCCTCTTTTTATAAGTCGTTCTATTTCCTCCTTCAGCTGCTGGCAGTCTTCGGTATCATGTCCATGATCTCGATAGAATTTACAATACTCAGTCTCATCTTTCCTGTGTAGTGGCGTCCACATCTTTTTAGGCCATACAAGCTCCATCATATTTCAGATTTCCATCAAGACGTTAGTCATGGAGGTGTGCATTGGTATATTATATGCATCCTTTCCAGCACTAGGTCGATTAGGGCCTAGATGGATCATTTTTCTTGTCTTTGTCTTCTAAGGGCCTTAGCTCATCCCGTGTCTTCCTTTTGTTAGACTCATGTTCTTTTCGATCTTTCATACCTTTAGTAATGAAAAATCCTTCTTCTACATCCACATATTTATCCCATCTCTGTAGTAACTCGTGCATCGTATCAGGTGGGTTTTGGAGAGTGACATTTTAAAAGGGTAACTGCGAGTTCCATTCATCATAGCAGTGACTACAATAGACATCTATAGATCCTTAATTCCCAAAGTAGCTCTATTGAATTGGATGATGAAATCTTTCAATAATTCGTCCTTGTCCTGGGTCAATTGCATCAGGCCGATGGCAATTTTTTTAACACGTTTACTACTAGAAAAGTATGCAGCAAACTTCTTAGAAAAATCATCAAATGTACATATTGATTTTAGAGAAAGAATGGCTACCCAATCGCTAGCCTCTTGCCTAAGTGTAGGCGGGAAAGCCCTGCACATAATTGCGTCGGGAGTGGCTCGCAACCTCATCAAGTCGATAAAAGCCCTGAAGTAATTGACATGATCAGAGAGATTCATCGTACTTCTCCATCTTTGGCTTTTCGAAGTCTTGTGGCAAATGGACCGCCTCACTTCTAGGAAAAAAAGGATTTTCTTCCAACACAATAGATTGTTGCCTACTATTTTTCTTAGACATAGCCTCAACTATTTTATGACCCATCATGTCTTCTAATCGCTGCTCTAGGCTTAACACTGGTGTCTCAACCAGCGTAGGTGTGGGCATCTACAACGATTACTCCCAATGTGGATTTGGGCAAGATGTCAATGAATGGAAATAGGGTGCAGAAGGTAGAGCCAAAGAAATTAGAGCCAACAGTGGAGCTGCCGTTGGTGGTGTTTCTATTGTTAGAAAGTTAAGAGCTTGGGGTGGAGCCCCTGGCGGTGAGGGCCCTACTGGTGGATGGCTAGGACCTTAGGCGAAATATATAGCAGTGAAGGTCCTACCGCCTGAAGGCTAGGACCTGTGGTGGCTGAGAAACCGCAGCGTTCTGATCTTGGAATAGAGCCGTTAAGGCTGCCACCTGAGCTTGCAATGCCGCAAGTTGAGGCAGAGGTAAATTCTTGTTGTGGGTGATTAGTGGCGGTGTTAATATCCCTGAAAGGGGCTAGGGGAGTGGTTATATTCCTAGCTCTTCTAGTTCGAGCCATGACTTCTTGTGCATATTTTCATAGACGGTGCCAATTGATGATAAAATATTTTCTCCTCCTCCAAGTGAGGCGGCAGCAGTGGTAGAGACCTGTAAAAGGTGGCGGAGCTTCTTTCCTCCGTGTCAACTCTGGTGTGATAATCAGTATGGAATTAAACTCAAATATGCAGAAAAACAATATTGAGTATATGTGTTGTATTTTTACCTGGGGGTTGGCCTCTATTTATATTGGTGGCCTGCAGTTATGGATTTTAATGGTCCTTAATGGCTTGTGTCGCTTCACCTCCCTCAATAAATTATTAAAAGTTAATGAAGGATGTTACATCTTCCCAATTGTCGGTGGTGACTGTTAATCTTTGGATCGCCTATCTAGGTAACCTAACAACAGTTGGGTTATTGCTTTCTATCTGTAGGAGGTGAGCTTATGAGACCAACAAGGCAGGAGGGCCAATGAGGTGAGCGAACTATTCAGGAAGGCGTCCCAAGGAGTACAACTATCATCCACCAAAGTATGATCATATCTATCATCAACTACAATTTTAGTAGTTAAAGAATCTCTGCCATATTCAATGGCGTTTCTTACATCTTTAAAAGTTTTAGGTAAATCATTTAATAAAATGATGGCTTGCTGCTTATCTGAAAAATTTTCACCACAACTTGCCAAATCTTGACTTAGTTTTGAAAAATTATCAAGATTTATTTCAAGGTTCACCGAATGATCCATTTTGTAACCAATTTTTTTTTAAAAGATATATTTTATTTGGAAAGGACCTAGTATGAAACAAAGTTTCAAGTTTATCCTAAATGAGAGGGGTAGTAGTATAATCACTCACTTTTCTCATTACATTATCAGCAAAATACAAAATTATGGCACTAAGAGCCAACTCATCAGACTCTTTCATTTGAACACTGGTCATATCATCAGGAAAAGACCCATCAATTACCTTAGAAAATATTTGTTGAATTAAATGAACTTTCATTTTTTGTTGCCATATTGAAATATCATCCCTACCATCAAACATTTCGAGGTCAAACTTATTGGTTCCAATTTTTCAGAAAAAATGAACAAGTCAAAATTTTCACACACACAAAACAAAAAAACAAAGAATCAGATAATCAAAACAACACATAGTCAATTTCTTCAAGATAAAAAACACTTTCGTAGAAAACTTGTTTAGAACATCACTTTTATGTATTATGCAAAATAAAATACATGAAAGATCTAGGGTCTCAGTTTTAACATTATTCAGAGATCCTAGGATTTCGTGAGACTCTTGTTCTCAGGTCAAAGGGATGAATCCAAACAAGAGGCTAAATGTGATGTTATTCTTAATATGAAAAAAAAAAAAAAATCAAAAAACAAGAATGCACTTCAGAGATATAATTTCTAAGTCACAAAGTACACAGAAAACATGTAACTCATAAAATCAGTTTGAAACCATACTAAAACGTAAAGATCTAAACAAGAAAGGGACAAATAGTCATATTTATGCATAAATCAGTTCAAACAATACACAGCTGAGAACAAAACTTAGTGTGTATGTAAAAGAGTGAGAGATTATAACTGAGCGAACACCTTGTGTTCGTTAGATGCGACTCCATCAATATTTATGGTTTCAAGATTTAGGGTTTACAATTTTTGCCCGCCCTAGGAACTTTTGTGCTTCTTCACTTTGGGGTTTTTCAGATACCTTGCAAGAACAACCGCCAGATACCTTTTGAAGTTTCAAGATTCAAACCCAGAACCAGTTCTCAAACATCAGAGACTTCAAGAACACAAAGCTCTGATACCACTGTTACGATTTTTCTTTGATGTTTGATTTCAAACAATAACAAGTAAGTAATGTGAAAATTAAAGAACACAAGAGTTTTTACGTCCCTTAAGACCCGGGTTCACCCAACCTCTGGCTACTTCCCGTTGAAGCTCCACAAAGTGGATTTTGGCTTCATACATTAACAAGAACATTCAAAATACATCTCAGAGATTACAAGATTCAACATACAACCACCATCTAACCCTAACCCTTTACAGATTGAGCATCAATCAAAGATTGACCTCTAAAATATCACAACTAAGGATCACTCTCACAAATGAAGTATCATTATTATAGTCATGGTGTGATTCCACCAAGAAATCAGAAAGCCAAGAAGAAATTGGAAGAGTATCAGATGGATGGTAATCACATAGAGAGAGAGAGAGAGATAGTAGAAGAAGAGTCCAAAAAGGATGTGCGTATCTCTAAGCCAACATTACAGCCAAAGTACGTTATATACTCCAGATGAAGGGCTTAGATCAAAACTACAAAACCAACGGTTCAGATGAAGCTGAAGGTAACATAAGTAAAAGCGCCATTTCAGAATGTGTTTTATCACCCATGCAACAACTTCAACATTGTATAGTGATCAACAATTAACAAGTTGTATATGACAGTGTTCTTATTTTGACATTGTTTGTATTTAATGGGATATTGTGATTCTTTTGAGTTATGGTTTTATGTTAAATCATGATATTTTGCCCCGCCTCCCAAATATATGTTTGATTATAATGTGCTTCTGATACTGTTATGTTTGTTTAACTTGTGTTATTTTTGTTTAACTTGTTTGTTGTCTTTAACCATAAGATATCATTATGTATGATACTATTTTTTTATTGTGTTATAGTTGACAGTTTTGAGTGTGTGTGTCATATTTTCCTTGTTTCGAGTTATGTTTTATGGTTAAACAATCATGATTTGCCCCCAAAATATATACAATATTGTTTTGATTTGATGAGATACTATGTGATATTGTTCGTGACAAGGATGCTTAGTGAGATACTATTTTAATCTTGAGCTATCTATCATACTATTTGTATTTAATGAGAACTATATTATCTTATTTTAAACGTAGATACCTATCGATATTTATTAAATATATCTAATTTTTATATTGCAGTGTTGATTGTGGAATACTTATCTGCCATGTGATAGAGCGACTAGCAAATAATGAAAAGTTGAAGAAGGAAGTGAGATAGCATAAATCACATATGGTTTCAAAACATCATTAGAGATTTTATTGTAGATGAATGAATATATTGTAGATGAATACATTTGTAGTTATCAATTTATTTGATAATGTATACTGTATTTTATAAACTCTTTTATGTTACTCTATATTGTATAAGATTGTTTTATTTAGATACAACATATGCTATTGTATACTGTTATACTGCTAATGCTATACATAAAATAACGAGAGTAAGAATTTGCACATAACTACTAGCTAGAAAAAAAATTATTTTAATGATAATGATATTGATACTTTATATTGCTATACATAAAACATGCGTTTGCTGTTTTGAGTGTGTGTATCATATTGTCCTTGTTTCGAATTATAGTTTATTGTTAAATAATCAGATTTTGCCCCCCAAATATGCTTGATACTATTTGGATTTGATGGGATACTATGTGATATTGTTCGTGACAATCATTCTTTGCGAGTTACTGTTCATATCTTGAACTGTCTATGATATTGTTCTTCTATTGGGTTGGAGTTTGTTGTTTTGAGTGTGTGTGTGAGATACTGTCTTTATTTTAAATTATAATTTATTGTTGACAATCATTTTTTTTTCAAGAATATGCATAATACTGTTTGGATTTAAAAATGCTTTGAATAGTATTCGTTATAAACATGTTATGTGAGATACTGTTACAATTTTAAGCTATCTATGATAGTCAGGGGCGGATGAGAAGGGGGTCCTGGGGGAGATCACGACCCCACAACTTTGAAAATATTTTTTAATTTATTTTTATTTACTAAACAAAGAAGGCTCAAAATGAATAACTTAAGTGATAATTTTATCATACACCACAAAATATAAAATAATTTAAAAAATACTACCTAACTTTTTTTATTCTAAAAATATTGTTTTTTATTTTTGTAACATTTGTTATCATATTTGTTATGTTTGTTAATAACAAATATAATACATTTATTGTAACTAAAATAACAAATATAACAAATGTAACAAAATGTGTTATAAAAATTGAAAATAGTATTTTTATAATAAAAAAGTGTGACAATATTTTAAGAAATATTTTATTTATTGTGGTTATTTGTGAAAAGACTCCATAACCTAAACAAAGATAAATAATCTAAACAAAAAAGGTCCAAAAATGGATTCATATTCATCTTTTCTTCTTCTGCCATTGGACTTCATATCTTCTAATTTGTGAAATTCAAATCACGATTCACGAATGGTAGGCAGTAGTAAGAATCATGTCGTCTGAGTTCTTCTGTCAAATCGAATGGTCGAATTGCCATAAAAAAATATTGTATTCTCATAAAAATGGGCTTAGTAATTGTAATTTGAGAAAAAAAAAATTGGGGGCACTGCTACCAAACCCCCGCGAGAGGGGTTCCACCCACCCCTTTTGCCATATCCTAGCTTCGTTCCTATTTTGGGACTCCTCAACTTAAAATGTCTTGCTCCGTTGATGATACTGTTCTTATCTTGATATTATTTGGATTTAATAGGATATACTTCTTTCGAGTTATAGTATTTTGTTTAGATTCAGATGGGTTTCAAAATTAAAAGCTTATCAACTTAAAATCGATAGAAATTTCATACTATGACAAAAAGGGAGCAATACTCGTTATTGTTGATTTTTTCGGTGTTGATCTATTCGAACTATAAAACAACAATAGAGCAAATTACAATAGTTCCCAATTATTCAGAATTAGTCAATATCGTTAAAAGAAAAATAAAAAATGAGAAAAAGGGAACTATTTAAGTCAACAAAAATTTCAGAAATTATTGACATGCTTCAATTCTGCATCAATTCAAATAAAAATAAAAATAAATAGGATTTCAAATATGCAATCTTATATAAGAAGAGACCAAAATTCATACAATATGGAGAGTAAATGAAGAGAGAAACCTCATATTCGTGAATTAAGGAGAGAGAAACTCGTACAACAAGAAAAATGAAATAAGTGCAAACTATTTATAAGTTAATTATGTTATAAATATTGTATCAACACAGTCAGTTGGCAAGGTCCAATTAGGTTTGTTGACGTTGGAAAATGGTTTACCGATTCCTAGTCAACTTAAAGATAAGTATTGAGAGGTCGGTTATGACCGTAGTAAGTGGCGTATAAGTAAGTATATAAGAAGACCCGATTGTATGATCTTTGTAAATTTTTTATTAAGCGGTTGAATGTCCGAAAAATTGACATTTATTTCTCTATTTATTTAAAAAAAATATGTGATGATTACATGCATTAAATGTCAAGCTAGGCATTTAATGCTTACAAGACATCTCCTTTATGAAAATTCAATGAAGTGACATCTCTGTGATGGGCGGCCGATCGACGCCCCGACACGTGAGAAGACGTGACATCTTGGTGACGTGAGCTTAACCGTAAGAGATGGGAATGAGGTCGGGCCGAGTAAGGCCCACTGGGATGAGGTCGACTGGAGTAAGACCCGCTTGGGATGAGGTCCGGGACACGGAGTAAGGCCCACCTTGGGATGAGGTCCGACTGGAGTAAGGCCCGCTTGGGATGAAGTCCGACACGAGTAAGACCCGCTTGGGATGAAGTCCGGCACGAGTAAGGCCCGCTTGGGATGAGGTCCGGCACGAGTAAGACCTAGATGAGGATGACATCCAACCCGCTCTTGTAGCACCGGTGAAGAATTACTTAGTTGATGTAACTGATCGAATTAGATATCAACAATTGCCCCCCAAGGCCTGCTCTTGACTTCAGTCATGGGTGGCCTTCAGTTCCTGGGCCGTTTTGATCTGTTTCGTGTGTACACACATAGCTAACGTGATAGTACTGACTGTAGGACCTGAGATATCAAGGTAGGACCTGAGATTGAGATAGGACCACATGGGCGAGGATGTCCCTCTTCGTAGAGGTTAGGTAGGACCTCCCTTTTGGAGTTGGGTAGGATCCGAGATATCGAGGTAAGACACGATATTGAGGTAAGACCTCCTGGGCGAGGATGTCCCTTTTCGTAGAGGTTAGGTAGGACCTCTCTTTTGGAGTTGGGTAGGACCTGAGATATTGAGGTAGGACCCGATATCGAGGTATGACCTCTTTTGTATTATTTGGTAGGACCTGAAGGGGTAGGACCTCCTTCTTGTGATTCTAGTGGGACCTCCCCGAGAGAACCTCATCTACATAGAGATTGGGTGGGACCTCCTACTCTTGACTTTGATCAAAGGTGGCCTTTAGTTCGTACTATTGCTCGATCCATTTTGGATGAGGGAATGAGGCTTCGTTTTGAGGCCGTAGATGAACCTGGAGAGAAAAGGTGAAGAGCTTTTCGAGAATGAGTCCGAGCTCCGGTGCTTTAGCACACCAAGTGGAAGAAGAGAAGATGGGAAAGTCCAAGCTGGAGGCTTTATTTGAAAAGAGCCAAGCGGACCTCCGAGCTTCTGTAGGGAGGTCGTGGAGGAGCTAATTGAGACTGTTGCAGAGAAGCATCGGGAGTGGGATGTCCAGTTTTTGAAGGACGAGCTCAAGAAGAACTCCAAGTTCAATCCTCCTTCTTCTAGAGAGGAATGTCACTGAAGGCCGGGCCCGAGCTTGACCTTTTTAGAGTACATATCGGATCAAGTCCCACTGTGGAGATGAGGTCGACCGGATCAAGTCCCACCACGGATGAGATCCGACCGGATCAGTTCCACCTGTGGGATGAGGTCCGACCGGATCAGTTCCACTTGGGGATGAGGTCGACTGGATCAGTTCCACCACGGATGAGATCCGACCTGGATTAGGTTCTACCAGGAATGAGATCCGACCTGGATCAGTTCCACTGGGGATGAGATCCAACTGTTTTACGAATGTACTTAGAATGAGGTCGACCTTAAGTTGATTAGCAAGTGAAAATTACTTATCGATATAGCGGATCGGATTGGATATCAACAATTGTGATGTCTGGAGTAGAGTCTGAACTGTGTGGAACATTTGTGTCTAGAGGTTTGTGACCTTAGTCACATCCTCAGTTTGGACGTTGGTTTTTGAACCGATGTCGTGAGTGCAACACTTCTACGATTGACATGGGTCCAAGCTATGTGGGACCTTTGTGTCCAGAGGTTTGTGACCTTGGTCACATCCTCAGTTCAGACGTTGGCTCCTCGGTGATGTCGTGAGCAAAGACTTACGCTGATTGACATGGGTCCGAGCCGTGTGGGACCTTTGTGTCGAGGTTTGTGACCTTGGTCACATCCTCAAGACGGACATTGGCTTCTTGGCCGATGTCGCCAGACGTAGCACTTACGCTGATTGACGTGGGTCCGAGCTGTGTGGGACCTTTGTGTCCAGAGGTTTGTGACCTTGGTCACATCCTCAGTTCGGACGTTGGCTTCTTGAGCTGATGTCAGCAGCGTAGCACTTACGCTGATTGACGTGGGTCCGAGCTGTGTGGGACCTTTGTGTCCAGAGGTTTGTGACCTTGGTCACATCCTCAGTTCGGACGTTGGCTTCTTGAGCTGATGTCAGCAGCGTAGCACTTATGCTGATTGGACGTTGGTCCGAGTGTGGGACCTTGGTGTCCAGAGGTTTGTGACCTTGGTCATATCCTCAATTCGGACGTTGGTTAGATTTACTAACTTTGTAGCTATTCCAAGAGTGCGGAATGCAGAAGCCCTCCATGTTCTGGAGCTAGTAAGCTCCATTCTTCAAGACTGTGGTACTTTTTTAAGGACCTTCCCAATTCTGGGCTCTACTATGAAGGCTAATGAGAAAGACGTCTTTCCCATGCTAGAGCGGTAAGTTGTGCGATAAGATCAAAGTATATTCAGAACTTTTTCTGCCCAGGCACCCTTGAGTTCATCCAATTGCACTTTCAAGGTGTGTTTGATTATTTTCGATTCTTTATCGAACGACCTCAACTTTGGTTAATGGTTACGCTTTTGCTTATTTGGTGAAGTAGTCAATTATTGACTATGGCGAACTTGGTCACGTCTTTTTCGTGGGCTTTGGACTGATTAGATCAATCATCTATTTTGAAAAAAGACCATAAGCTGAGGAATGAGGTAAGCTCTTCTGGGAGGGATCTAGTGATGAGGGCAAACCTCTTGCACTTGTTGCATTTTTGGACAAACTCGATAAAGTCCTTATTTAGTGATGGCCAGAAGTATCCATACTTCAAAGTTTTATGTGCTAGTGATTGCCCCCCAGCGTGATTGTCACATATTCCTTCATGAACTTTGCTGATGGCGTATTTGCACTTTGTCTTCCCTTAAACATTTGAGTATTTGAAGTGAAAAGCTTCTTTTGAATATGATGTTTTCGATGATTTCTTGGCCTCGCACTATCTCTGGGACACCCTACCATCCTTAAAAATTGGACGATTCCGTCCATCCGCTTGGAATTGACTGCGTGGTGAGCATGGACTCAAGTTGAGTGATCATCGGATTATTGATTCTTTAGGTCGGGATGCTCTCTAGTTCTTCTTTTCTTCACTTGTAGTGAGTCGAGCTCACGACATCAATGAGGCTATTTTGTGTCCTAGAAGTTTTCTTTTGCTTAGCCTCCATTTCAACTAAGAGTTGTTTAGCCCGCGATCTTGTGTCGGTTCAGTGGCGAATACTTGTGAGTTTGAAATGCATCTAGAAGTGGCTTGATTCTTTTCAAGCCATTCGATAACGATGAGTTAGGTACTCCAACGTTTGTAGGATCTGCTTTCCTTACGGAGCAGCATATTTGAGCCGAGATTTTCTAAGATGTCTTGATGAAAGGCTTTGGTAGGAGATCAATATGTTGACTCTATTTTCTTAGTGGTTGTGAGTTCTTGAGTCATGGCTATGACTCATGTTAAATGTGTTTTAGAGATAAAGTGTTTAGGTGTGGTGGGAGAGATTCACTTTGTGGAAATCAAAGGCTAATCTCTTTTGGTGAGCTTTCACGGAATATGGAGAGCCTTTTTAGGGGGAGCCCCTCCTTCTAGCGCCAAACTGTTGACATTGGAAAATGGTTTGCACTGATTCCTAGTCAACTTAAAGATAAGTATTGAGGTCGGTTATGACCGTAGTAAGTGGCAGATAAGTAAGTATATAAGAAGACCTGATTGTATGATCTTTGTAAGAGTGCTTTTATTAAGCAGTTGAATGTCCGAACTGTTGGACATTTATGTCTCCTATTTATAGGAAAATATGTGATGATTACATGCATTAAATGTCAAGCTAGGCATTTAATGCTTACAAGACATCTCCTTTATGAAAATTCAATGTGAAGTGACATCTCTGTGATGGGCGGTCGATCGACGCCCCGACACGTGAGAAGACGTGACATACTGGTGACGTGAGCTTAACCGTAAGAGATGGGAATGAGGTCCGACCTGGAGTAAGGCCCACCTTGGGATGAGGTCCGACCTGGAGTAAGACCCGCTTGGGATGAGGTCCGACCTGGAGTAAGGCCCACCTTGGGATGAGGTCCGACCTGGAGTAAGGCCCGCTTGGGATGAAGTCCGACCTGGAGTAAGACCCGCTTGGGATGAAGTCCGACCTGGAGTAAAGCCCGCTTGGGATGAGGTCCGACCTGGAGTAAGACCTAGATGAGGATGACATCCAACCTGCTCTTGTAGCACCGGTGAAGAATTACTTAGTTTATATTTATATCTTTTATCTTTTCTATACACTTTTTTCTTTTTCATTCTATAATCATAACTTTGAGGTGTGTATAAATCTGAACAAAAAGAGTAATTTAATTTCTTTAATTGCTTTCTAGCTACTTTTTCTATACAATATTCTTTTAATTTATCTGTTATAAATTTTATGGTATCGCTAATAGTTGTTCCTCTTCCATTCCAGTTTTCTACCTCATTTTTAATTTTATCATTCCATGGTGGTAGAATCTTTCTATATAGTCTATCTAATACATTTACATCCAAAGCTAATCCTGCTGTACTAACTAGTCTTTCAAAGTCTAATAAAAACGGTTGTATGTACTTCATATTACTTAAACTTAGTTTTTCTAGTTCTTCTAAGGCTTTATGTTGTTCATAAACATTGTCTCTACTTGGATCAGTTCCTATAATTTTTTCTCGAATAAAACTAGTGAAGTTTCTAGGATTTTCTCCTCCAGCCATTCTTAATCTTATTTCATCTGATTTTAGTCTTTTGGCTGTAACATAAATATCTAAAGTTGTTTTTCCTAAATATGACTCTAAATAAGCCCACATTTCTTCTACTGTCATTTGTATAGGTAAACTATTACATGCTCTAATTACAGAATTTTCCCATTTAGTTAAAGTGCTAGGTTTGTCTTGGGGTTTGCAATTATTTAATTCTAATATTAATCCTCTATCACTTGCTACTGGTAGACTACATCCTTCTTCTGTTTGTCTTTTTCCTATGCTTCAATATTTTTTGTCTTCCCAATCATACAAACGAGTAAGGGGAAAAGGGTATTTTCCTCCAATATTGTATTCTTTGTTCATGGGGTCTTTTCTTTTTTCAAACTCTTGGTCTGTTTTTGCTTTAGGCTTTTTACTACTGCTTTCTTCCATTTTAATTTCTATGTTTGGTCGATCTTTTTCTTCTAATAGAGTCTTAATTTCTGCTTCTCTGGTTCTCCTAAGATTTTTGTAATATTTCATGTCTATATACCCAAATTCTTTATCATCGTCTTCACTTTCATCTTCACTTTCTTCATCTAAAGCATTATTTTCTTCTTCACTTTCTTAGTCTTCTATTTCGATATATCTACAACTTTCTTCTTCATTTTCATCTTGCTTTGTTTCTTCTGCTTGATAATTGTAATTTCCAAATCTAATACTTAAAGTTCCATTGCTATTTTTATACATAATATTATCTTCTGGTATTAAAATTGGCTTTTCTTAAAAGTTTGCTAAATTCCAGTCTAATCCTGCATTTGTTTCTGAAGAAAACTTCTTTGCTGGGATTGCTTTTATACCTTTTTGTCCTAATAAAGTGATGATTTGATCATTTTCTAATTTATATTTAGTGGTGTTATTTTCGCTAAGTCTTCCTACAAATTCTGTTCATATTAATAGATTTTCTCCATTTCTTTTCATTTGGTATCCCCTAATCTTTATTCCTATTTTAATATCATTATAAAAATTCTTTGTTCTGACTAAATAATCGAGTGTGAAATAAACTATACCTCTTTTGTTATTCATGTCTAATTCTATGCTTCCTAATAATTTCTGTTCTATGTCTATAAATCTATTATCATATAAACATATTAATGTCTTGGCTCCTAAATTTTCTCTATATAATCCTTTTACTCTTACCATTATTAGTCTTAGATGTGTCTGTTGAAGGTTTTTATTTGTTATTTCTTTATAAGAATCTTTTTCTAATAAATCTAAAGACATGAACTGATTTTCGTGTGTACAAGAAATATATCTTTCTCCATAATGTTGTTATATCAAATATTTACTAAAAAGATTTCCTTTTTATATATGTCTAAAGCTTTTATTAATTTTAATTTATTTTGTCTAAACATTTCTATTTGTTCTTCTATATCTATTAAGGATTCTAACTGTTTCGATTCCATTCTTCTAGTTGAAGATCTCATTAAAGGATTTCCTAAAATTCTACTACTACTAGCTACGACTTGTTTTTCTTTATTCATTATGTATATACCCACTTAGTCTTTTTAAATTTACTTGTTTTTTTAGTTTTTCCTAGATCTAGCTTTTCTAATTTACCAATTAATTTATTCAAATCTTTTTATGATTTTCTATTGATTTAACTTTTTCTAAAGCTGTTATTCTACTTTCTAAGTTAATATTTTCTATGTCTTTATTATAACAAAACTTCTTTAATATTTCACTATTTTGATTTTTAATATATTCTATATTATTTTCTAAAATTTTCATGCTTTTATTAAAATTTTCTAAAACTACTTCTATTTTTCTATTATTTGAAAAAATATTTCTTTCTAGATTTTCGCTTAAATTGACTATTAAATCTACTATACTATTTAATTGCTTATCTTATGAATGTAAAAGATGTTTAAAGCTTTTATCAAAATTACAAACTAAAGTTGCTTTGTCTAAATTATCTTTTCTCTTTAAATTTTCTAAAAGCTCTAAATTTAAATAATCTATTTCATTCATACACTAATTAAAATTGACTTAAAACAGGCTCTGATACCAATTTAGGATGATTTTCTGAACAATTAAAATTTCTTGAACAATTAAGAACAAATAATAAATAACTGGTAAAATACTAATATAGTTTGAAAATAAATAGTATAAATGTAAATTACTCGTAAACAATACAAATTTCTTTCTATGTAATCTAAAACAAAACTCTAAACTTGATCTTCGTCTAAGTTGCTTTATAGATTTAGAATACTTGTAAGAAATTGGAAATCTCATAGAATATCTAACTAAGACCTTCTAAACTATAATGGACAAATAAGAATACGTATAATAACAAAGTCTTCTTAAAGTGTGTAATAAATGTAGTAACTAATGCTTATGATAAGTCTATTTATTACAATTTATGACAAGTCTTTATGATACAAACTTATGAATGTAAAAGTCTGTCTTTTTACGTACTTTAACTTTGTCTTTGAATCTTTCTCTTTTTATATTATTCTTTGTCTTTATTATATATATATATATATATATATATATATATATATATATATATATATATATATATATATCCCTTCTTCAAGCAAAGAGGTCCTCTTTGTTGGTAAGGCGTTGTCCTATTCTAGAGTCTCCAAGCGTTGGTCGCCCAAGGGTGTGTCCCGATTTGGTGGTCCCGTTGAGATTGAATAGTACGTCAAGCCAACCCTTGTCTGCCCCTTCTTTGAAGTCGGTATCAAAACTTTTCTTGCAATGTCTTGGTCTAGGTCTTGGTTCAATGGGTCTCGAAGCATGAGTAGTTCGAGTAGAGATCCTTTCAATAGTTTCCATTACGATGATGATAACAATGAATTAGAAAATAATCAAACAAATCTTGAATCTCTTAATGTTAGAGAGACACAAATTGCTGAAATTGAATAAAGATTACACAATTGGTCTATTCTGACTGTTGATGAGAAAACAATTTATCAAATTGGCACGTTTGATTTCAAATCTGATTATGCTATCAAAACATGTGAACAATCAATTTCTGTTCAGCCGAACTCCAATACAATTAGATTATTTTCAAGAGATGCTATTCTTCGTCATAGACAAAAATACAAATACTTGCATGTTGGATTAGTTCAAATTGCTGTCAAACTCCTTTTTAGACTTGGTTTAGACATCCCTATTTGTTTCACTCTTAGAGATAAGAGATGGAGAAAATTTGAGAAATCCTTATTATCAATAATCGATTCAAATCTTGAAAGTGGTCATGCATATTGCAATTGCTTTCCCAATTTTACTTTAGATCTTTCTGATGAATCAATAATGAAATGTTTATGTCTTGATCTCCAAACAAAAAATCTTGATATGGATGCTAGATCTAAAGCTATCTGTATCATCTATCGTATCTATTACAAAGTCATGAGTACCAATATGAGCCCTAAAGCTCTTAGGTCCTCTCCCAAAAATGAAAATCTACTTATTGAAGTTAATCCTTTACATTCAAATATTGCTATTCCAAGAAGACTTGCTTGGAACGAAGTTATGAAATCCCCTTTGGACCTTTGAAAATGAACAGGCTCCAATTAGGGAAATTCCTAGAACAAAACTCAAGAAAATCAATAAGCTACCGGATGGGAGTGTGCATATTCAATTTGCCCCTTCATCTTCTACAGCCCGTTCTTCATTTTCTTCCTCTCATTCTGAACCTTTTTCAAACCTTCAAACAAGCAGAAAAACAACCCTCAAATGAGAAATTCAAAGGTGTTGATTTTACACCCAACATTCCCAAAACTCATTATTCTGAGGAAGAAGAAGATTCAACCCGTCGTGGTTCTGAATCCCCTATCTTCTCAGATATGAGATCCGAAAGAAATCAATTAAATGTCATTTCTTCCACAATTGACAGAAAAAGAGAATTTAAAAATGACAAATCACCTCAAGTTACAGCCTTTAGAAGAGAATTTAGATAATCTTTTTCAAAGAAGGAAATTTATAAATTTTGGGAAGAATTTTATTCTTATCCAGAAGATATTAGTTTCTATGAATTGAGTTACTTCAAAACCTTTGGTGAAAAACCAAAAAAGACCAAACCTATCGTCAATACTGCCCATGACAAAACCAAAATTTGGAAAACTCCATCCGGGAATACTTTTCAATCTATTCATCCCCCTTTCGAGGAAATTGTTGTCCCAAAAGGAGACGTCAAAGTTATTGCCTCTCATCTCAAACAAATTTTCGATAAAAATGAACATGAAAACCCAACCATCAAAGACATTAAAAATCTTCAACAGCAGAATAATTATACCTACATTCTCCTTCATTCTGTTGCATCTCAGCTCAATCAGATTGATCAGCCTATCAAAATAGAACCTCCTTCCAAAAATGATAAAGGAAAGGAGAAAAATCAGACTCCAAAACCTGAACCTAACCCTACTACAAAAACCCTTCTCAAACCAATTGAAAATAAAGTCCAATTCAATTCCAGTTCAGCTTCTTCTGAGATTTTAAAGGAAATCGTCAAACATCTTCATAATAAAGAATCATCAAGCAAAATCAATGTTATTGACTCTATTCAAGAAATCCAAGAATAGTTTGAAGACTTACAAATCAATAAACTTAAAAATGTTAATCAAAATCTTCCTCATTACTATCCTCGCCCAACCTTTCCAGATATGCTTCATGAGGAGCCTAGGCAACCTAGGACTACCTTTTCTGGCAATGAGGTTATTGCTTGGGATATTGAAGGTTTAACTGAACATCAAATCCTTCATCTTGTTGGAGAGATGACCATGGCAGCTGCTGCCTATGGTGGAAGAGGAAACTCTGATAAAGATGAGGCAACCAACTTCGCTAATGGCTTCGTTGGTCAATTAAAGAATTGGTGGTTTAACTACCTCTCTCTTACCGATCGTACCAATATTCTTCAATCCGTCAAAACTGAAGGAGATAATCCTCTTGAACCTTCCAAACAAGATGCGGTGAACACTTTACTCTTCACCATCCTCAAACATTTCATCGGAGAACCTTCCATTTTCATGGAAAGAGCCTCTGATATCCTGATGAATCTATCTTGCCCAAAACTTCAAGACTTCAAATGGTACAAAGATATCTTCCTTCAAAAAGTCATGCTTCGCGATGACTGCAATTCTGCTTTCTGGAAAGAAAGATTTATTGCCGGTTTCCCAAAACTCTTTGCAGAGAAAGTTCGTGAAGCAATCAAAGATGAGTATACTACCCTGCCATATGACTTCCTCACATATGGTCAACTCATTGGTTTTATTAACAAAGAAGGCTTATCCCTCTGCAATGATCTCAAACTCAGGGTAAAACTCAAATCCGAAAGGGTTGAAGGTCGCAAGGAACTTGGTTCCTTCTGTGAACAATATGGATACGAACGTGTCCATCCTCCACCTTCAAAAATCTTCAAAAAATAGAAAAAGCCTTTCAAGAATAAAAAATTCAATAAAAATTCCTCTCCTGAATATTACAAGAAAAACAAAAATCCAAACAGGTTCTATAAATATAACAAATATAAAAGAAAACGTGAAGACTCCAAAAGTAAAGGAAAATCTTCAAAAAAGCCTCGCGATCCCAAAGACGCCACATGTTGGAAATGTCAAAAGAAAGGTCATTATGCAAATAAATGTCCTTTAAAAGAAAAAATAAATAATTTACAAATTGACAAAGATCTTAAAGACCAATTACTTCACCTCATCAGTTCTTCCAGTTCTTCTGATTCCGAAGATATCATCTATAATATTCAAGAAGATTCTGATTATTATAATGATTCTTCATCTTCTTCCCGATCTTCTAACTCTAAAAAAAATTTGTTACTACAAAGACAATTGTACTTGTGATGCAAATACAATTAATGTTCTTACCTCAGAAAAAGAATTGATTCAAGAAATTATTAATCAAATCGGAGATTTCGATCTTAAACGAAAATTCCAAAATCTTATTTATCCTGAAGAAATCGAAACAAAACCTCCCCCTAGAACTTATAATCTCAATGATGTTATGAACAAATTTAAAAAATCTAGTAAAGCATCTTCCAGTCAAGACTTACGTTTCGAAGTCAATCAAATGAAAAACCAAATTTCTGATCTCGAGCAAGAACTCTCTCAATTAAAATTTGATGTCACAATTCTTAAAAAAAATTCAAAAGGAAAAGAAAAAATCCAATCTCCTTCTTCTTTTTCGAGTTCTGAGTCCTCCTCTGAAAATGAAGCTTATAAGGAAAATGAAGCTTTCAAATTCAAATCTCCTGTTAAGATTCAAAGTCCCCCTTATGAAGATCAATCCATGAATATCATCAGTCAAATTCGCTTACAAAAATGGTACACTAATGCTACAATCGTTATTAATAAAGAATTCAAGCTCAAATCCAAAGTTCTCCTTGATTTTGGTGCAGATCAAAATTGCATTAGGGAAAGTCTTGTTCCTACCAAATATTTTGAAAAAACTACTGAAAATCTTTATGGTGCTAGTGGTAAGAGTCTCAATATCAATTATAAGCTTTCCAAAGCCCATGTTTGCAATGGCAATGTCTGTCTCAAAAATAGTTTCTATTTAGTCAAAAATCTGGACCAAGAAGTTATCCTTGGAACTCCTTTCTTAGTCCAATTATATCCTATCTATGTCACTGAAAAAGGATTAAGATCTAAATATCTCGATCAAGAGATATTCTTCGAATTCATTAATCCTCCCTCAATTAGAGACATTAATCTCATCAAAAAACATTCCATTTCAAACATTATTAACAATATTAATCTAAAAAAACAGCATATTAAATATCTTAAAGAAGATATTCGATTCACAAGAATTTCTGAACAATTAGAATCTAAAAATATCAAAGATCAAATTGAGAGAATTGATAAGGCTATTAGGTCTCAAGTCTGTTATTCTATTCCTAATGCTTTTTGGGAAAGGAAGAAACATATTGTTACTCTTCCTTACATTCCCAATTTTGATGAAAAACAGATACCAACAAAGGCAAGACCTATACAAATGAACAAAGAACTTCTTGACACCTGTACCAAAGAAATTCAAGATTTCATTCACAAATGTTTAATTAGGCTTAGTAAATCTTCCTGGAGTTGTGCCGCATTTTACGTCAATAATCATGGCGAGATTGAAAGAGGTGTCCCTAGGCTTATCATTAATTACAAACCCCTCAATCAAGTTCTTCAATGGATAAGGTATCCTATGCCTCAAAAGAAAGATCTCCTCAATAGATTAGTCGATGCTGTTATTTTTTCAAAATTTGACATCAAGTCAGGATTCTGGAAAATTCAAATAAGCGAAAAAGATAGATACAAAACCGCCTTCAATGTCCCATTTGGTCAATATGAATGGAATGTGATGCCTTTTGGCCTAAAAAATGCCCCTTCTGAATTTCAAAAAATTATGAACGATATTTTTAATCCATATCAAAACTTTTCAATTGTTTATATTGACGATGTTCTTATCTATTCTAATAGTATAGAACAACACCTTAAACATCTCCAGATCTTTCTTTCAATTGCAAAGCGAAATGGATTAGCCGTTTCACAAAAGAAAATTGTCCTCTGTCAAACTAGGATTAAGTTTCTAGGTCACGAAATCTTTAGAGGAACAATTACTCCTGTCAAACGTAGTCTTGAGTTCGCCTCAAAATTTCCTGATCAAATATTAAAAAAACAAGTCTTCAAAGGTTTTTAGTATGTATCAATTATATTTCCGATTTTATCCCTAACATCAAACAAATTTGTGAACCACTCTACCAAAGACTTAGAAAGGTTCCCCCTGAATGGTCCGATAAACATACCCAAGCAGTCAGACTTGTCAAAGAAAATGTTAAATCCCTTCCATACCTTAATATTGTCAATCCAAAAGCCTTCCTTATTGTTGAAATAGATGCATCTGATATTGGCTATGGAGGTATACTCAAACAATCGATTGATCATCAAAAGGAACAACTTGTTCGCTACCATTCAGGCATTTGGCTTGGTCCACAAAAAATTATTCTACTTTCAAAAAAGAATGCTTATCTATTGTTTTATGTATTTCAAAATTTCAAGACGATCTTATAAATAAAATTTTTCTTGTCAGAACAGACTGTAAAACGTCAAAAGATGTATTGCAAAAAGATGTTAAAAATCTTGTTTCAAAGCAAATCTTTGCCAGATGGCAGGCAATCTTATCTTGTTTTGATTTCTCAATTGAGTTTATAAAAGGAGAGAATAACTCTCTTCCTGATTATCTTACCAGAGAATTTTTGCAAGAGAAAAATGTCCAAGAAACCAGTTCCCCCAAAGGGAAGAACTCTGGAGGATTACCTCCTTGAAAGCTCCTCATCCACTTCAAAAATTCTTTCCTCTCAAAAAAGCAAACAATCCACTGGATCTTTGAATCCTTTTACCGTTCTTGGTACCCTTCCTTCCCAAATCAAAACACCGAAAAATTACAAAAATGCCCTCAAACCTGATACCATCCCTGGATCAGGTAAGCTTCCAAAATCAACAACCAAAACCAAAAATTTCAATATGTCATCAAACCCAACAACATTCATGTTGCAAATTTCGAGGATGAGTGGGCAAAATACCCTTCCTTCGATGAATGTTTCTCAAGAATCTTCCCTCTTTTCATTAAAGATGATGATCCTTTCAATTTTATCGATCAAAAGCATCATGTCCTCAATGAGTTTTATTTCATTCCTCAATCAATTCATCAGTCAAGAATGTGGTATGAAACCATCCTCAAGGTTACCAAATCTGTCATCATTTCTCATACTCCGAATAAACTAAATACCCATTGGATCGATTTCTCAAAAATCAAAATTCTTAAGGTTCTTTCTCTTTCTGATTGGGGATAAGAACCTTGGGAGCCTAAAAGTTTTTCCCTAAAAATGGTCAAAATCTCAATTTTCATATTTTGATTATGTCAAAGCTTGGCATAATGTCTTTTATTTTCGACCATCAAGCCATTCTCGGTTTATTTTGTTCGATCAAAAAGCGTCTAAAAATTTCCAATTTGGTTTCAGTCCTGGTGGTACTATTTTGGTGCCTCTGAAGAAATCCTTTCAAGTCGGATTTCTGAAGGTTTCAATCTTTTCAAATCAAACACTATCAATCTTCTCCTAAGTGAAAATCTCCTTTTCCAATTTTGTAAAATTTTCAAAGTTGCCTGGATTTTCTGCTGGGATTTTCAAGTTCTCCCAGTCTCCAATGAACCATTCTCTCACAAAAGAATCCTTCGCCGTTGTAAGGTAAAATGGTGGGAAAAATTTAATGACTCAAATGCATGTTCCAAAGCAGTTCAATCATGGATCAATCAACAGTTGAAATCAAAAGCAGTTCAAGGACCTTCTCAAAGTGACTTCCTTTCTGAAAAATCAAAAATTTTGGCACAAATGGCTCAATGTACTGACCCTGAGGTCTTTACTGTCCTTGCACACAAAGCTGCTTCTATGGCTAAGGCTGAATCAAGCAAGGGATCCGCCCTCGGTTCTGAAGTTGGATCCGATCCAGAATTTGATCTTAATGAGGATGATTGCCTCGGTGTGAATGTTGATTTTTTTGAAATTTAGCCTATCCCTTTATCACTACCCTGCAATCATGTAGGGAAAAACTGTGGATTTGGTGAAAATTCAAAAATTTCAAAGATTCCAATCATCTGCAATCAATCAATCATCTACAGTGACGTTGCCGACAACTTTTCAAAAGTGATACAGTGAAAGGAAATTCCTTTCTCCAAAATGTCAAAAGTTGAATAGTCCGAAGCATTATTCAAAGATGGCCAACAAAAGTTGACATACCAATGAAGAAAAGCAGATTCTCTCAAGCATCCAAGGCATCCTTAGTCTATTTAAAGATGTAATTGTCTTTGTAATAGGCAGAGCTTGTTTCTTGTATCTTTCAAAAATACTCTCTGAAGTTTATACTCTACTATTTTGTAAGTATTTGCTCAGTAGTATTTCAATTATGTCAAATATGATTGTATTATCTGTTTTCAATTAAATTATTCAATGGATGTTTCAAATCTTTTCTGTTGTTCCATAGAATTCTTTCATGAATTCATTTTTCAAAACAATGATTTACAATTCTTAGAACAATTATTTCTTTATCTGCTTACCCCTTTTCAAGAAAGAATTGAAAGTTTTTCTTCAAAAGAACAAAGAGATCTCAAAGCAAAGATCATGAACAATCGTATTGAATACCTCTGATGCAAAAAATTTCTCTCCCATTTTCCTGAAACAATATTCTCAAATAAAGAACAATTCCTCTCTGAAATGTGTGATCCCCCACTCAAATTTACTCATGTCCGTTCCGCGTCCAAATTGGTATATATATCTTAATTTAGTCTTTTTATGTTTTTCTATAGGATCTTTAATCAAGCAGCTCAGACGTTGAAAGATAGAGTTCTCAACAATTCGCAACTTGATCTGTTAAGAGAAGTCACCTCTATTTGTATCTAACAAGAATAATAAACAGATAATGATAAAAACTTTCAGATTAAACAATTAAGCAGATATATGAAGTCTAAAAATAAGAAAGGTTAAAATAATATTGATGTAATGGCCTTAATTCGAGTACTTTACCATTCAGCAAATTTAATTTCCTTCAATTTTTTTTTTTTATCTTTTTCTTGACCTTCCTAAAAGGCTTAAGACTGTAGCTAAAAATAAAATTTCATCATGTTTAAATAGGCTTTGAACAAATTCCCATTCTCGGGATAAAACAACCGTTCTTAACTCAGAGGATTACTCTTTCATTTTAGTCATGGAATCCAGAAAAAGAGGTTAAATTGAAAAATAAAATTCTTGAAATATAAAGACAATATTTTTGAAGGAATTAATTGCTTACTATGTTTTTCCTCTTTTAGGCATTTCCCGAAAATATAATAAAGTAACAAATAATTAAATAAGAAGAGATGAATAAATTACTTTTATTGAATATGTCTACGAAAATCTTTACAATTGAGAGCAATACAAGAGTATGTAAATCTGTGTGTGTTCTATTTGCTGAGTGTTTTTTGCGCGTGTATCTTCTGTATGCTATGAACAAAGGTATTTATGGACAAGGAAAATAATAAAATAATCTTACAATCTTTACAAGTGTAAGCAAGAGAAAAGAAAGAAGAAAAATTCAAAACTTTCTCTGCACACTTTACTGTTTATCATGAATGCTTGTACTATTAACTTTACTGTACTATTAACACTGTACACTTTTTTGATTACGCAGCATGCATTTTCTTCTATTATTGGTATTTTCTCTAACCTTTTTTGACCTTTCTCTTAGAATTATTGCCAATGGGCTGAATTATTATCCTCAGGTTGTCAAATCTCTTTATTATCTCATCCATCATTTCGATATAGCTTCTTCTAGATCAAGATCCATTTCATTGTCTCGCTTAAATTCGAGATATTTTCTCAGATCCGAATGGTTCTACGATGCTTCACAATAGCTTTCAATACAATAATTTTCTTGAAAAGTCATCAGATATAAATCTTTTTGATGAGTATTTGGAACACATAATCTTTCTACTTTGATATTTCTTACTAGAAATTCTTCACAAAATATTATTCCGTTATTCCATTGAACCACAAGTCTGTAGTGGGTCCTTTGCATTTCTATGAGAGCTGCTGTTTCTGAAATTCTTCTTTCATAATCAATGTGTCTAACTTTAACCTTGATATCAGTCTTTGAAGAAGGCTTGAATTTTCTAGAATCTTTAAAATTTTAATAAAATGGTATGCTGGGATAATAATACCATTATTTACAAGTGGTGGTCTGGAAATAAATTGAATCATTAAAGGGTGTTGTTTAAGCTAATCAAGAATCTTTTTAAGAGGGGGTGGAAAAAAGTTAAAATATCTGTTTAAGATATATACTATGTCAATCATGCCGTATTGTAAAGCTGAATAAAATATATCATTTTCTTCTTGAGAAATTGTATAGTCAAATGAAATTGTAGGGTAATTGTGTCTAAGAAAGGCAGAGTCGTGGATAGCTGTTTTATAGAGAGGGCCATATTGAAGGAAATATTGATTCTTATTATGATAATATTGTAGAGTTTAGGAGAAATCAATAATTTCTTGGATAAGTGAATTTTTTATAGAATTTCGAACAATGTTGGCACAATCTCCAATACTTTGTTGTATATCAAAAAGAGTTTTTTCTTGCCCCGCAGCTGTAGAATCTGTTAGTTGAATAAGTCTTTCTATTCTGGGCGGATATTTTCTACTAGAAAAAGTAATGATGTTTTTTGAATAATTTTCTTCATCAGTATTAAATCTTTCTAGGGTCTCATGTAATTTAAATATTTCATCTTGGTATTTAGTTATTTCTTGTTGATGAGAAGATACTTGGTCTTCTAAAATTTCTAGTTTTACTTCTAAAGTATGCTTTTTATAATTAAGATCTCTAACTACTCTAGTCATAGTTTCACAGTTATTACATAGTTGCAAAGATGAAGATGATGTTTGAAAAGAAGAAGGTGATGGTTGAAAAGTAGATGCATGAATTGTCTGTCTAACTTTTTCAGATATGTAAAAATTAAATCCGATGGTCTGTCTACAATGATTTAAAGCTTCTTCAAGAGAGTAAAATCCTTTAAAAAGAGGTTCGGAAATCATCTATCTGCTCAATTACTTACGGCGAGTTATAAACTCTTGGTTGTTTTCCTTTGATTACTACAAAGAAACTAAAATTTTACTTTGTATTTGATTATGGGTCTGTCTAAAATAATTAGCTAAAGCATTAATGCTGTCTAATTTCTGTCTAGAGTCTCTTGCCATCCAGAGATTATCTAGTAGACACCTTTCTTTTTCTGGAAGTCTTTCTAAATTATTTCATCTGAATCGAAGATTAGATCCTTTAGGGACCACTCTTAAAGTGATGTTCTCAAAGTTCACCATCCTTTGATCCATCTGCAATATGAACAAAATTGGTCAGAAAGTCAATAACTTGTCTACTTAAATTATCGACTAAAACGTTATTTTTTCCATCTATGTGTTCAATACTTACCTTATAACTATTTAAAATTTCATACAATTTTAACCACTTTTTATGTCTAATTTTATCAAAATTAGTCTTTTTAATAAATTTAACAATTGCTTCACAATCTGTTAATAGTAAATTCAGTATTTAAAAATAATTTAAAACTTTCTATACTATGAATTATAGTCATTATTTCATAATCTAGGCTGGTTAAGTATTTTCCTTTTATTTTATATTTACCACTAGCATATCTACAAATTTTTTCTTCTTTTTTATTACTATATTTATTTGGTTTAGAATATAAAATTCTTCCTCATCCTAAGTCACATCCGTCTGTTTCTACTACTTTATATTCATTATCTAAAGGCAATTCTAAAAGTGATAGTTGTTGGACTTCATTTTTTATTTGTCTTACTAATTCTAAGTCTGTTTGGTTAAAATACTTTTGACGCTTGCTTGATAATTTATTGTATAAAGGTCCAATCTTTTTACCTAAATCTTTAATAAAACTTCTAGCATAATTTAATATTCCTAAAAAGGCTTGCAATTTTTTAGTTTCTTCTATTTTATCTGAAAATTGTAAAACAGTCTTTACTATATGGGGTTGAAGTTGAATTTTTCCTTCTCCTATGATTATTCCTAAAAATTCTATTTTTTGTTTATTTATTTCTATTTTCTTTTTACTAATAATTAAACTATTTCCTATAAATTTATTTAAAACAATTTCTAAATATTTTATATGTTCTTTATGATTTTTGCTATGTACCAAAATATCATCAATATATACACAAACAAATCGTAAAGAATTAAAAATAGAATCCATTTTTCTTTGAAATATAGATGGAACATTCTTTAAACCAAATGGCATAACAATCCACTCAAAATGATCTTGCGGTGTTGTAAAAGCTGTCCATAGAATAGAATCTTTATGCATTTTAATTTATCAAAATCTTGATTTACAGTCAAATTTTGAAAAGATCTTGCTATTTTGTATTTTATTTAAAATCATGTCTTTATCTAATACGCGTGTACAATTGTTGTATTGGAAATGCGAGATAAAACAAATTTCACTGACCGAAAATAGATAAGAACAAATTTCATTTAACTACTGATACGGTGTCGTTCGTTTTTTCTTACGAAATCTCATATTTACCCTTCAAATTAAAGCGTATTTGCTTTTTCTCCCATTCTCCTTTCAGTTACAAAACCATCAATTTCTCTCTCTACACTCTGCAAATGATTCCTTCATCCCTCTTTCTCTCTCTACAAGCACCACCCTAACCCCTCGTTAGGGTTTTAAAAGAGGAAAGAATACACCAAAAAGGGGAAGGGGAAAAATCCGTATTCATACCCATATTTTTCTCTATTAGATAACAGGTAATTTAGGTTTTTTTTTTTTTTTTTTATATTTTTTCGCTTTTGTTTTCGTTTCATGTACTGCAAGGGGTTTTTAGATTATTATTGTTATTTTATGACTTATGAATGGAGTTTACTATTTCTAGCATTTTCTCCACTTCTTCTGATTCATCATTCTTCATAGCCCTAGCAACTACTCTTTTTTGCTTCATTTTTTCGGCTGTTTTTATTCTTCGGTCCTCAAGGAAACCAAAATTACCATCAAGCCCTTTAGAATTGGAAAATTCAAAGCCCTGTGATTGTGCATGTGCGGGAGAAAAGTGTGTAAATCGTAGTGGTGAGGAAATGACGCCTAGTTTGAGTAGCGGTAATTGTGGTAGTGGAGAGATTGGGGAAATGGCTGTGGAGAGGCACACAGGGGCATCGATGATGGAGCAGCTGGTGCCGGAGATCACGACCCATGCCCTCAGCTACTTGGATTACCCGAGCCTCTGTCGCCTCTCAATGACTAATTCACATATGCGCAAAGCTGCAAACGATGACAATGCATGGAAGGCTCTCTACCATAAGGTGCCTTATCCTAAAATTTTTTAATTTTTAGTGCACGAAAAATGTGCGGGTTTTTTTAAATCTGTCTTATAGGTGATTTTTGTTGTTGTTGTTGATATGCAGATGCTGTTAATCTTATTGTTTAGTCAGGAGCCTCTTTGGTTTGATCAATCTGATATGACGGTTGCCTTGTTAAATGTCGCTTTACTTTTGTTTAGCAGGAAAAGTTATTGATCAGTTTGTTGAATCACCCAGAAAAGTTATTGGTCAGTTTATTGAATCTCTCAGAAAAAGTAGTTGCATTATGCCAGTCTTTAGAGCTGTTGACTTCTTACCAGTCTATGCATTGATTTAATATGTCATGTAGCACGCTAGTAACTAGAACGGAAAGAATAGAATCAAGAAGACTCGTAGCAGTGTGTATTTCTTTAAAGAATGTTTTGTGCTGCTATCTTGATTGACAAAAAAAAAAAAAAAAAGGATGTCAATTCTCTTGAACGACATATGGAAGTTGAAGGAAAAGTTCTGCAAAATAAAAAAAAATAATATCAGCACGTTATGGTATCTCAATTATATCTTGATTGGATGGAATCCTTCAGAAGCAAATCACCACACCATCACCTGTATATATAAAAATGAAGGGTATACAAAATGGTTGCATCTGCATTTATTACTGTATGAGTAGGGACCTGTTCTGCACATTTATTCTTGCATTTTGTCGCTAGCTATTTTATTTAAATAAATGAATAAGATCTTAGCTTTTGAGGAACTTTAAATGCGATGCTTATGGTTGCTGTTAGTTTTTGGATCAAAGCTTTCTTTAAATTTGGTGTGACATTGCTTAAATTAGTTGTAATTGTAAAAGATTGAGATTGTGGAGTGAAAAGTTTTGAAGTTAATGCTTTTTTCAGATGAAGAAAGGTATTTGAAAGAAGAAACATTATAAGAGTTTTATACTGTCAATGTAAGCTGCCAATGTTATCGGATTAATGTAAGTTGTCAATGTTATTGGATTAATGTAAGTTGTCAATGTTATCAGATTAATGTAAGCTGCAAGGCGTTAATTGTTCTTTGATCCATACTGCCAATACCTAGTATCTCATACAAGTGACTTTAACTTGGTTTTGTTTGCTGTAAGAATGACGTGGGTACCTTAGTTATTTTAAGGTTGGTTTTCATTTCCTATTATTAATGTATAGAAAATAAATTACATGTATATATCAATGTACGACATGGGACTTGGACATTTGCGAAGGTACATGCCAATAAGCAGCTTTTAGAAGATTCCTTTCAGTAGAAAACTTTTTTTATTAGGTTGGTTATCAGCTTCTTGTACATTTTCAAACGAATTCATGCAATCTTTGTCCTCCAAAAGTGAGAGCAAGAACGAGGTAAGGAGTAGAGAGCCATGTTTTTATTAAACCTATTTCGTTAAAGTCACCTCAAAAGTGAGAAACAACCCAAACAGGCCGAGATAGAGAATAAAGTTATCTTTTATCCCGCTCCTTCCTTGTGCAGTAGGCAATTTTGAATTTAGTTTGCATCAATTACCAAATGCTTTCTTTTCTTCTTATAGTCTATAGGACAATTCTCTCTTTTGCCCAAAACTTATGCACAAAGGGAGCACATACTTCTTTTTCTTTGTAGGGGCAATTTCTCTATCTATCTATGTATCTCTCCAACTGTCAATTGAGAGAATAAAATGTACAGCCCGAAGAGTATTAATGCTGCAGAACAATTTTTGGGGATAACTTACTTTTGCTGAATTCTCTTTGTCAAAGACGCTTCACTTTCTGGAGTTTACTACTTGGATTATCATGTTTCCTGTGGAGATCTTTTAGTCTATATTTTTGCCATCACTGTGCTTGTTTGGTAAAGTATTTTTTTTTTTTTTTGATAAAAAATGGATAAAAGTTGTAGGTCTATAGAATCAGTCGATAAAAATGATGTTTGACCAGCTTAGAAGTGATTATAAGCACTCCCAAACATGCTATCGTGCCATTAGATTTCTCAGGATTTTGGCAACTGCAATCCTTTAACATGTGGCAATTGTATGTATGTGTGTTCATATCGGCAGATGAGCTTGCTTAAATGGATGGTACTTGATTGTTAATATTTTTATTTATTCTTGATTATGCATTACTGTTTTTATTTTCCATTTTTGACCAGATGTCCATTCTTTAAAATTAGGTTTTAAATACTATATGATTTCACTTAATGATGTTTTGTCAACTGCTACTTGTTTCCATACAAATTTGCAATTACCATAATGGCTTTTTTTAGATAGTTTCTAGTCAAGTGAAGAAAAGAACCATGAAGTATTTGCGAACTCCTTACAAACATTCTTTCTTGTACATACTATTATAACGAAATTTCTATATGCTGTTTTATCATTCAAGTTATGCTTGAAATGGTGAATGATTACTAATTATTTTCTTTTCTTCATCTTTCTCTAGGATTTTACTTTGGAACAGGACAGTGTGACACCAGTCAATGGATGGAAGGCTTACTATGCTTCTACAAGAGCCATTGTTAATGCTAATGCTGAGTTTTTTAGAATCATTAGAGAAAGATCACTTCCGGCAATGGGTCAGTTTTGGCTTAATGTAGATTATGTGAAGTGTTTTCATGCAACTGGAGAGTCCTTTACTGGGTATGAGGCTTTCTATCTGTCATTTGATCTACTCTAATTTGTAACCCGTCTCTCGAGGGTTAGAGCTTAATCCCAGCTCGTCAATTCCCTTCCCATCTCTTCTTCCTTGAACTTGCTTGTTTTCTGATCAATTTGTGTGCTGGCATGTTGTTTTAAATTTTTGACATCTATCATGGTTTGGTTTGAATCTTAAAAACATTGCAAATGCTAAATCAAACTTGGGAAGTTTAAAAGATCAATGATATAGAGGTTCTTCTGGATAAAGTGCATGGGTGGTCATTAGGAAGCGATTGGAAGGTTCATTTAAGATCTCCAATACTTTTTTCGATTATTTCCTCGTGACCCACTAAGTCTATTTTGAGTTTAGTTCATAGTTAAAGCTTCAGTTGCAAATACAGAACATCAGTGGCAGGTTGTTTTTGCTTTCATGTGTGAAAATTTGAGATAACAATGGTTTCTAAGAATCTTTTTTCATTAGAATTTCAATGACATCTCTTGAAGTGCTCTGTGTGCTGTAACACACGCTGCTTGCAATTTTTGTTTTGTTTCTACCATCTCTTGGTGATCTTTTTCTCATTATGACATTATGCTGAATATTTTTATGTTATTGACCAGCTTCCTAGCATATTTTACCCCACGTATAAAATAAAGCACAATGATTAAGGTGGAGATGGTATTATTAACAATATACTTACAAGTAAGAAAGATGTGGATGCTAAAGGAATTTTGTCTTCTAGTGGAAGTTCTGAAGTAACTAGAAGAGGGCTTTTGACCTCCCCTGATAGGGTTATGAGCAAATCTTAGTGTTGATATAAATTGGGTGAACGCCACTCATGCTGGAAAGTCCTTTTCCCTTCTCAACATTTTTGCCCGTTTGTTTCTCATTACATTTGAATCACATTAATATATCAAATAAAAAGGGGATTGCAAATCTTTTTCCTTTCCCGTTGCAGTTTCAATGCTGTTATGGAAAGCTGGCAGCTAGCATTTAGCTGGGAGAATGTTGCTGATTTCCAGATTCGAGATGTAAGAGCGCGGGTACTGACAGATATGGCTTGGGTTACCATGAAAGCTTATGTTGACATGGAAACTGGGCCATTCAATGTGACTAATGTTTACGAGTTTCATAACGGGAGATGGTACATGGTGCACCATCACAGCTCAGCACTGCTCATTCATGGAGGTGGTGAGCAACAATTTCTGCAGCAAGCATGACGAGGAAGATACTAAAATTTAGTATGAAAGTGAAAATTGGTATAGTTTTCTCTTTTATTTGTCATGACTATTAGAAATGACTCTAAGAAAATCCTTTGTGATTTCTTGGGAGATCTTAGTAATTTCTTTTCTTTTTCCAACTTCAGATTTAGCTCCCTGGTGTTTGGAAGCTGTCAGTTTCTGGGACACTTGTTTTCTTGACAACTTTTTTTATGGTCAAATACATGCACAGATGAAGATTTTTGTTTTGTTTTTTTTTTTTTCCCCTTCTTCGATCAATTGGAACTTTTATGGAATAGAGTTTGATGTGATTATGGAGAGGAATGTGTGGCTAGAATCAAGTATAGAATTAGGTTAAAGTTTAATCACAAGACGTATGGATTATTAGTTTAACATGTCCTTGTTCAAAAAGAAACAGGTAAATGACAGTTGGGATCTTCAATCTCCCGACCTATGTTTATCGGCATTGTGTTTATCCAAAGTGTTACATTGCGCAAACAGCCTGAGAACTCCGTCTGTAAAATCTTGCAGCAAGAAAAAGAAAGGAGACGCCAAGAGAATCAAGAGGAAACTGTATATTACTATGTAACCATTGCCTTTAGCTGCAAGGAGGGGAATTGAAGCTTGTCGCTTCACTGGAGGTTGAGTGATTTCAAATTGCTTCACTTGAACAGTTTTAGGTATTTTAGTCAAAAAAATATTATCAAATTTTATAATATTGATATTGCACAGGCGCAGCTCAAGTGGACCTAACAGTTTTCAATTTCTTTTGTTGAAGTTTAATTCTATAAAAATAATAAAAATCTTGAGGCTCATTAAGTCAGGCCTGGCATGACATATTTGTGCCATCTCAAAGGTTGAGTCCTGGTGCTTTGGACACTTCAAATTGTTCAGTTTGTTGCCTTTAAAGTTCTAAACGTGCCAAAGGTTCGATCTGGTCAAGTTTGAATGTTTTTTAATCGATCAAGCAATTGAGCGTGAGCTAACCAAGCGACTGAGTAATGAATTGATTAGACCTAAATTCAAATAAAAATAGATTAACATAAAATATTGGAGTAATTAGTGAAGTTAACATAGGAACGAAGTTAACTTAAAATTCAATATCATTTAATATTTGGTCCACTTTATTTATTTATTTTCTTTTAATAGTTATAAATGGTTCACACGGGTAAAAAGTAAAAACCCAACTCGGATCCTTCATTACCTTTTGCGGGTTGCTTAAAATTTACCCGTTTAAGTTAAAAAATCCTAAAGTACTTTTCTCTGGAATATAGATTCCCTCTGCCTAAACCCAGAAAAATCGAAAGAGAAAAAAAATGGACGCAGAAACCCAACAGATGGTGGAGGAAACGGTGTTGGAAATTTTGAACAATTCAAATATGGAAGAAACGACGGAGTACAAGATCCGGAAGTCTGCATCCGAGAAGCTAAGAATGGATCTGTCCGACCCGACTTGGAAGAAGTTCGTTAGGCAGGTAGTGGAGTCGTACCTTAGGGAACAACAGGCTAAAGCAGAACAACAAGAAGAAAAAGAGGAGGAGGGGGAAGAAGAAGAAGAAGAAGAAGAGGAGGAGGAGGAGGAGGAATAATAAAAAAAGAGGCGGAAAAGAGTATGATGATGAGGGTGGCCTGATTATTTGCCGAGTGAGTTTTTATTATTCATTAATTTTGAATTAATTTTTATTCCGCGTTCGATTCTGTGTATATTATTGACTGATAAACCTGTTGTTAAAATGCTACTTATATATTTAAAGTTTGATGCAGTTTTATGTGATTTGATTTATCTATTTAATCATAACTAAAACTGGTTATTTGCTGCGTTGCTTTCAGGTAGTTTAAGCCTTTTGCAATGAGTTTTTGATTTATTTTGTTTCGATTTATATTTTAGAATTTTTAGGGTTTTGGCAGGATATGAACCCTAAGTTTTAGTCAAGTCTGCAAAGTTCACAGTTCTTATATGAAATATATAATAGAAGGAGAAAGAAAATCAACTGTGAGTATGTTTTTCTTTTCTGATTCTGTTTTGACGCGTAAATAAATTTGGTGCAAACAAATAAAGGGTGGGGTTACGGTGAAAGCTAAATTTGAGGTTCCGGGGTTGGTTTGGGATGAAATGTATTCAGTCTCTTGATTATGTTTTCTTGATTTTTTAATCTAATTGACAAATGCACACTTTGTATGTTTGCACGGAACTGAAGGCTTGTCATTGAAATTGAATATTCAGACTCGAGTTCGAATCAATTTTTCCATTCTAAAGCATGAAATTCGTGTTAGCAAACACTACCGCAATGTTTATATTAATTGCTTAAAACATAAATCGAATGAGATGCTACTTGATTGCAATAGGCATTAGCCTCCAAGTATTTTGGCAATTCTAAATTCCCAAGAATGGTATGCAATCCTCTGTTCTTTTTACATTTCCTTTTTCCTCCTGTATCTTATTGACCGTCTATTGTCTCTCTTTTATAATATGGTATAGTTATCTGATAAGAGAAGGGTGACAATATCCGATTTTAGAGGGAAAACTTTGGTATCGATGAGGGAGTATTACAAGAGAGATGGCAAAGAGCTTCCAACAGCTAAAGGTAATTGTTTCATCTGATTGCTTTTACTGATGCTAAATTCAGTACTGATGTTCTTTCCATCCCAAAGACCAGGGATTTCAATCTTTTTATTTCCAAAATACCTTCTATCGATAAATCAAAATGTTAATGTAGTTTCCTGGTGAATCCTTTATTCTAAGCTTTTTGGTAATAATTATATTTGTGGATTTACACAAATATGATTATTTTACTAAGAGCTTCGCGAATTGTGGTAAGTCGGGTTGTATCCATGAAAAGTCAAAACAAGACGGTTGTTTCTGGGAAGGAAGGAGTTCAAATATTGAGCCTACAGACAAGATGTTTTCCCCCTTTCAATAATATAAGTTCAATACGATGTAGTCACAATAGTCCTGGCATTGTTGTATACCTTTGTTGGAGCCAACCAACAAAACAATTTCCGAGGTACTCAGTCTGATCACAAGATCAGGATACCCGTGTAATCCACCAATCTTGTTGGCTGGTTTAATACATAAAAATGATCGATCCTATGATGTCAATGGAGTAAATTTAATAAATAATCACCTAACATTACCCAATATTACCACTTGCTCTCCCAACTTTGAAATATTACACATTGCTCACTCGTCTATCTCAAATCATTACCTATCCATCACCCAACTCATTTCCGTCAATTAACTTTAACAAAAAATGCCACGTGGCGGACAAAATCTTATGTGGTATAAAAATCTGTTAAAATCTACTACATAGATTTTAAAAATAAAGAAATCTAGAACAAACAAAGTCACGTTTGGAGTAAATAATTGTACAAAACACCAATGCTCAAAGAAGATCCCAAAATTAACCCTAATTGTTAAAAGTTTTTCACCAAAATTGACCAATCCAATTAGGGTTAATTTTGGGCATTGGTGTTTTGTCTAATTATTTACCTGAGACGTGACTTTGTTTGTTTCAGATTTTCCTTTCTTTTTTAAATTTATGTGGCAGATTTTAACATATTTTTGTGCCACATAAGATTTCGTCCGTCACGTGGCATTTTCCGTTAAGGTTAATTGACGGAAATGAGTCGGGTGATATATGGGTAATGATTTGAGATAGATGAGTGAGCAATGGATAATATTTCGAAGTTGGGTAAAGTTGAGTGATTATTTATTAAATTTACTCGATGTCGATGTCAATGTATAGTCTTCTATTTCTCAAGATTGGAGAAGATAGAGCTTAATTATTGAGAACCTCTTTACCTGTTCGTGAAAATGAGATATGTCTTCTTGCATAATGGCCTGGGTTAAGCTACATCACTCCAGTTATTAGATACATATTTCCTTTTTAAGTTTTGTCGTGCTTTAGTTGAAGCTTGTTTCGGTCTCCTCTCTTGCAGGAATAAGCCTGACAGCTGAGCAGTGGTCAACCTTCAAGAAGAATATACCTGCAATAGAGAAGGCTATTAAGAAAATGGAATCTAGGTGAACTGAATATGGCAAGCCAGTTGATCAGACATGTTTGGAAATCGATCCATTTAGAATATTGAAACCTTCTTTTGGCTTTGATTTTGGGGATTTCGAAACTGCCCTTTTGGATCTTAACCTTCATCTGGTTTTGGATATGTATTGCAATCATTATATATAAATGATGCTCTCAATGGGGTGCCTTACTGTATCATGCATAAATCCTTACTACTAATTTCTTCGAAAATGCATCTACGCTTGTTTAATTCCACCACAATTTGTTCGTTTATATGAAGTTAAAGGGTGCAATTGTAACGAGTTTGTTATTGAAAGGATGATATTGAAACTTTGAAGTAACTGTATTTCGTTCTTCTTGATTAGAGTCATCTGTAATCTCGAGTCTGAACCTAGCGTGCAACTTCAGTTCATTTTAGCATCGATTTGATCTTGATTCCTAGTAAACATTGAAGCTTAAACTTTGATGTTTTCAGAAGTCATTGTTCGCAACACTCTTGTTTGTTCTTTGTAAGATGGTTTGATACCCGGAAAAATATTCCGGGTTCACAGGCTCCTAACAAATATAAAATAGTGTAGGGAAATACATTAATGCGGGCTTTCGCTAGAGTTTCTTGAATACTAATCTTAGGCTCCGTATTTTGATAATAATTTTTATGTTTCAGTCAAAATATATAAACTTACGTGCAAGTAGTCTTAAAGCTTAGCCAAACATTTGTTCTCCTAGATTTTGGCCTAACATCTAACTGATAACATGTCGTGTGAGATCGATATAAATTAAAGCAACCACGTGTTCTTTCAATATCCACAATGTACAAAATTGGCATGTTCTTAATGGGACCAATATGAAATAAGACCACACATAAACTTAAGGCTAAGAACCAATGAGCCACCAATAACATGACAATATAACCTATCAAAACATTTGCCACAACATTTCATGCACAACCCAATCTACCCACACCCACCAAAATCTTGAACTCTCCAATGGGGTGCGCCTCCTCCAAGAGAGTCGAAGCAGCCGTCGATGTTTACCGTCTGCCGCCGTCGAGCTTTGCTTTATTCGATATCAACGCAATCGAGGAGCCGTGGCTCAAGACGGGCGATCAACACGAGCAACAAGATGAAAAGCCCACCCACGTGCCGCCTCCCATTCTTGAGAAGCTCAAGGCCATTGAAGATGCCCCTGGCACGTGGGATGAAGTCAGCAAGGCATTGGAGGACCTCAAGCCCACTATGAACAGTCATCCGCCGCCGGCGCCACCTTCCGCCGTCAAACCCATCCCCAAAAGAACCAATAGTACACCACCAGCGCATGATAGCGAAGCTCCCAATTTAAAAGCACCACGTAAGAGCTTTTCTTTTCACACACTTGAAGAGCTTGAAGCCAAAGTTTCATCCAAACCCACTGAGTTAAAAAAGAGCGAGTCCATGCAGACTGGGATGAAGAAATTCCAATCAAACAAGACCGAGTCACATACTGAACACGCTCCGACAACAAAGTCACATACTGAACACGCTCCGACCACCGAGTCACGAGGGCTGAACTCTCTAAAAAACAATATCTTCATATTGAGAGACAGATTAGAGAGAGAGAAAGAAGGAAAAACTTCAACCTTTGTGAAACGAGACCTGTTAAGTGACTTCGAAGAGAAGTGCCCACCAGGCGGGGCCGACTCACTGGTTCTATACACCACATCCTTAGGCGGTGTACGCAGCACATTCGATAACTGCAACAGACTCAGAACAATCCTGGAGACTCACCGAGTCGTGTTCGATGAACGTGACATCTCTTTGCACGGAGAGTTTCTGAACGAGTTAAAAGAATTAGTAGGTGAAGGAGTGAGTGTTCCTCGGCTATTTGTGAAGGGGAAATACATAGGGGGAGTAGAAGAGGTGGTGAGTTTGAACGAGACGGGTAGATTCGGGAGGATACTGAGTTGGACAAGAGTGGAGAGGGGGGTGGGTAGGTTGGGATGTGAAGGGTGTGGTGGTGCAAGATTTGTGCCATGTTTGGAGTGTGGAGGGAGTTGTAAGGTTATGGTAGGGGATAAAAAGGAGAGGTGCCCAAAATGTAATGAGAATGGTTTGGTTCATTGTCCCATTTGTATTTGATTTTTCTTTTTAATAAATTAATATGTATTTATGGATTTTAGTCATTTTAGTGTTTTGGTTGTAATAAAAATATACAGTGGATTTTCATTTTTTCTTCTTTGTAAAAAAATTAAGGGATATGGCAATGGGCAATGGCAGAAATGATGATGCAAATTGCCAGGGATAAAAATAAATAGGGAAGGGCCCAACCGGGTTCGAACCGGTGACCTCTTGATCTGCAGTCAAATGCTCTGCCACTGAGCTATGGACCCCACTTATTATTTTATTATTATTTCAATATTATACTGGTATTTTAAATTATTGTAGTTTTTTGGGGAACGAATTATGGATTGTTTGCACAAATGGTCCCTATCGTTTGCCCTTATTGCAGATTGAGGATCTATACTTCTATTTTTGATAATAACATCCCTATTTCAACATTTCTTAGCACAAATAGTCCTTTCTGTTATATAGTTCAATTCCTCCTTTAAAAGAGGGCGTGCAATGTAAAATTTCAACAATTTTAGGCATAAAAATAAGGGTAATTTGTAATTTTGGTTCCCAACCTTTCAAATTTGTAACTAATCTACCCCTAACAAATTTTTTTTAGCATTAGGCATCCCAACATTTGTATTTTGTTGCAAATCACGTCCTCATTGATATATTTTGACAAATTTGCCCTCCTCTTTAAATAAACAAAAATAGAAAAATGCTAAAACAAAAAAAAAAAAAAAATTACAAATAAAGTCTCTAACTTTTAAAAAATACAAAATAACTCAATCTTCTCCAAAAATCTACCCCACCTCATGACCAAATCACCACCACCCAACCATGAGATGGAAAATCTCATATATCTTGCTGTTGAATCACTTTATCTTAAAATTTTAGTTTTCAATAGGTACACATTTCATAGATGAAAATTTTGCTGAAGATTATAGCCCCATAAATGGGGTTTTGGTCATTATGTACTTATTAAGAAAAATTCTCCTACCAAGAAATCTGAAAGGCCCTCTAAAGATTCAAGCTTTTCCATCAAAAAAAACAACAAATCACATATATCTTGCTGTTGAATCACTTTATCTTAAAATTTTAGTTTTCAATAGGTACACATTTCATAGATGAAAATTTTGCTGAAGATTATAGCCCCCATAAATGGGGGTTTTGGTCATTTATGTACTTATCAAGAAATTCCAATTCTCCTACCAAGAAATCTGAAAGGCCCTCTAAAGATTCAAGCTTTTCCATCAGCAACTGTTAGTTTTGTAAGCACTGCAGGATCAACGAGGGACAAGAAAACCAGAGAATTCGTCATGGTCAAAGAAAATGAAAGCCCTAATGATCAGGCTGTTTTTGATAGAAAAGTGTCAAGATCTAGATCTGTTGGCTGTGGAAGCAGAAGCTTTTCTGGAGATTTCTTTAAGAGAATTTCAATTGGATTTGGTGATTGTGCACTTCGCAGAGTGGAGTCTCAAAGGGAAAGGAAGTCTAAAATATCCTCATCAATGCATAAAAAAGATAGAAACAATAATGGGCAAGTTTGCATCAAAGATAGAGTCAGATGTGGTAGGATTTTCAATGGATTCACCATTAGCTCATCTTCATCTTCTTCGTCGTATCGGGCTTCCTCCTCGACTAAAGATAATGTGAATGGAAAAAATATTCAACAACACCTGGCAGTGTGAGAAATCTTTCTCATGTGAGGAGCAAAAGTTGGGGATGGGCATTTGCTAGTCCAATGAGAGCATTCAGTAAACCTTTTTTTTTCCGGAAAGCAGGATTCTTCTTCAAATAAGAATGCTATTTTGAATTATACATTTTATACATTCTTGTTCTATGTGTTACTATGTTTATTGCTCTGTTTATTTGTGATTCTATGTGTTATATCCTTGTTTCTATCCTTAAGATGATGATGTTAATTCATTGAATTAGTGGCTTGCTAGATTTTCCATCTTATGGTTGGGTGGTGGTGATTTGACCATGGGGTGGAGTAGGTTTTTGGAGAAGATGGAGTTATTTTGTGCTTTTTAAAAGTTATGGGACTTCATTTGTAATTTTCTTTTTTTTGGGGAGTTGTTTTTAACTTTTTTCTATTTTTGTTTATTTAAAGAGAAGGGCAAATCTAGGGATGGCAATGGGCCGAGCTGAGCCGCCTCGTCTCCAAAACAAGTGCTCGGTTCGGCCCACGAGCTCGTGGACCGACCGAACGAGCCGAGCTGAGCTACCCACGAGCTCGGCTCGGTCCCTGATGTTTTTTTTTTTAAAATTTTAAAATAGAAAATAAAGAAAATATCGAAAATACTTTATGTTAAAAATTCAAGGTTGAAAACCCACCTCTCTTTTTTTCGGACTTGGGATCAGCTACTTTGAAAGTAAGTGGAGTTAAAATTGTACACAAACAAAATGTCTACTTTGAAAGTAGATGGAGTTAAAATTGTACATGAACAATATATTACGTGTACAATTTTTTATTAAAATAAGACAACAAAAATATCAAATACTAATACAAAATAATACTTACTACAAATCGAAATAATCCATATTCAAATCTTCAAGTTCTTTAGACATCATTCTGTCCACTTTGTCTTGGATTCGAAGTTTGGCGTCATCACAATCCTTTAGACATAGTAAGTTTTCTAAAATGTCGGCTTTGAGTCTTGACTTGAAATCAAATAAAACCCTGCCACTTGTATTAAAAGTAGACTCCGATGCTATAGTTGAGACCGAGGTGTTAGTAGATCACGTGCAATTTTGAAAAAATTGGGTATGAACGTTGATGTTGCCTCCACCATCGTAGTATATCAAAAAATTTATGTCTTCGTCATCTAAAATACTAAGCATGTCATGTACAAAATACCTAACCAACTCTACATGTGTATCGCTAGAACGGGGAAGTGAAGAAGCAGAAAAAGAACCAACTGAATGTTGACCTTGTCCACTTCTATGTGAACTCACGTAACTCCATAAGTTAATGTCATCAGTTGATGACGAAGTACATGTTGGAATATGGGGTAGTACAACGTTTGTACCGGCCTTTTCAGCATAGACCTCATACATTTGACATAAAGTTTGTTCTAAATTACCACACGTTACTGGATTTTCGTAAATTAATTTTTGTGAAATTGTCATTATTATTACTGTCGTACCTTCTAAGTTAAGTCTATGATCTATAACACATGCTAATAGAAATAACATAGGTAATTGTTCCTAGTATTTTCTAAATTTAGTTTCCATGACATATGTAATTTTTTCAAAAAAAAGCAAAATTCTTATACATATTAAAATTGTTAGCAATATAATAGAAATGAGTTAAAACAAGTGGAGTAGTTGGATAATATACACCAGAACATGCATTTCTTGCTTCGTAAAAAACTTTTAAAAATTTTCTAACATGAACATATATTTCTCAGTCATATGCTTCCAAATCATATTTTGAGCCATGTGAGTGTTGGCCATTATAATATACAGTAATGCAATCTTTGTAGCCTTCACAAGATTCAAGTATGAGATATGTTGAATTCTATCTATGGTCAACATCAGTACATTTTTTTTATTGCAGCCTATTTTCAGCATATAGAGCAGTAAAAACTTGTTTTCTTGCTGATGAGACCGTAATATAATTAATATCATATCTATTTTTTTTTTCTAATTGATCTGATATGAATTTTAATCAATCTTGCACAATTAAATTAAACACATAACATGATTAGTGTACGTATATTTAATTTTGAATTAAATAAAAATAAAAAAAAATGAAGAAACAAAAACAAAAGAAAAAAGAAAATAACAAATAATCATCTTCCTCAATTCCAAACAACACACTACAACCTCAATAGAAGCGGTATATCACAATAATTGGTTTGTATTTCCAAATTGATGATGAAATTATTGGTTGGAATTGGTGCGTGTTATGATTTCATTTTTCTTTCTTTTTTCTTTTTAACAGTCAAATTGATGCTTTACTTATTGAAAAGACCTCATGCAAGAGATGTTACAATGTAGTAAGCCAACTTTTTAGCTCATATTTGAACATCATGGTCCAGTTAGATTTATCGTGTGAATGGAGAAAATGTTAAAAAATTATTGGTTACTTCTAAGCAAATTTCCTTAATAAGTAAAAAAATCAATTTTCAAAATAAATAATATTTTATCGGTGAAAGATATAAATAAGTAAGTTACTTATCATGTTTTGGGGATAAAAAATTACCTAAAAAGTAACTTTACATCTTTTTTAGCCAAACATGCATCCTCTTCTTTTGTGGCTGAAATGTTGGAAGTTATATTGCAGGTGGAGGAGAAAATGGTGAACACAGGTGAAGTGGCTGTTGGAAAATGCCATAAAGTAGTAGTTAACCACTGTAATATAATTGAGAAGAGCTTCTGGGAAGCACACCCAGAAATACTTGGTGAGAAAGCTCAGTTGCTCTAAACCACTTGGTTACTATTTTCCTTCGGACTTGGATTGTTCAACAAGATGTGTAACTTGTTGCAATTGCAAAGTCGCTAAATCAGCTGTTCAAACAATTCTCTCTCCCGAAGGAACCTGAGCTGTAAGAATTAATGTCCAAGGTCCAAATAGTTGGGTCGGACTTAATTAATTATTGGACCAAATTAATTAATTTGATTAATTAATTGGGCCTATTAGTTGATGGGTTCTAGTTGGACTAGAACTAGGCTGGGGGTTAGAACTAGAACTAGGGTTGTAGGGTTAGCTTATAAATACTAGAACTATGGTTAGAGTTGATCTTTAATTACTTGCTAGCACTTGTAAAAACAACCAAAATTAAAGATGGCAAAACCATGCCCGAGCGACCGATTATGGTTAAGAGTTGATCTTTAATTACTTAATAGTTTATTTTATTTTATTTTATATTTAAAATTTAAATTGTACAAAAAAAAATAATTAATTACTCCGATAAAAGGGATTTTTCCACTTTCTCCAATCCCCGCCCGCTTCCAAAAATCTTGACGGAGCGGGTATGGAATGGCCGACCACCCGAACCGCCCGCCATCTTTAACCAAAATACAATTACTCAAAAGGTTTCGCTTTCATCCGTTTCGATCGTGGAGGCGTTCTTGTTTGTGTGGATCTCCGTTGGAATTGGACAATTGACATTTGTGGTATTGAAGATCACACCTCCAGCCAATCAGATAATCAGATTTCACGTTGTTCATCAAGGTAAACTTCTATCACGAATTCTATCTAAGTACAAGGTTGATCCGGACTTATAAGAATTGAACATTTAATTCTCACCTTTGTGCATGCAGGGGCGGACGGGTGACATGGCGAGCTCCCGTGTCCGCTCGTGCTAAAATTTCACAAAAAAATGGTGCGTAACATGTTTTGGGCCGCAACTCGGCCCAAGTTCTGTAGCACAGTCCAAAACAATCCATATCCATTAGACTAGAATAATTTTTTTTTTTAAAAAAAAATTGTATTCCAAGTCCAGCCCAATTAAATTGATCCATGAGGACCATGACCCAATTGTAGTCCAATCAAAAACCCAAAATTGGCTGAAATATGAAGAAATACCCAATACAACAATATCCATCTAAATCCAAAAATCAAATTCAATCAAAAAAATTAAGAAAGGAGAAAAAACCCACAAAACGAGAAGAAGCAGCCAAGCAGGCCGACTCCGGTCCGGTCCGATCCGATAAAACTTAGAAGGCGATTCGGTGCGAGTTTGTAGTGCCTGAAAAGTGAAGCTGAACCGCTAAACGGCTGAAGGACGAAGCACAACAAGGCGATTCCGACGACTTACGAGCAAAACCGCAGTCCGCAGAAGACATATTGGCTGAAATCTGAAGAAAGGTATTTACTTTTTATCATCTTCAATGAGTTCAATCACCTTTTCTTCACCGCCATTTTGGAGTTCTCGTGACTGTGTGCGCAGCAGTAGAAATGTTTGGAAAATGGAAAATGGAAAATGGAAAATGAAAAATGGAATGGAATTTGCATTGTGTGTGGTTTACGTGTACTTGTGTTATGTATTTGTGGCTTTGGTCACAACTAATCATTCATAGCCTCATAGTCAAAATAGGATTAATTGTTTATTAGGTTAAATTGCTTATTAGTTGCTTATTAGCTTATTACTTATATTTGATTAGGTTAAATTGTTAATTAATAGTTTAATGGTAGAATTAGTTAATTAATACAACAATACATTTATTACTTATTAGGCAAAAAATAGTTAATTAATTTTAGTTATTAGTTGAAATGTTAATTAAATAATTTATTAGTTATTAAATTCTATTATTAAATTTACTTATTAATTATATTATTGCCTTGCCGGCTAATTTTGAATATTGTCGTTGCTAGTTGTTATTGTTTAAATTGTTGCCTTGCCGGCTAATTATTACATTGCTGTTGATAGTTGATCTTGATTATATTATTGCTTTGCCGGCTAATTATTATATTGTTGTTATTAGTTGCTATTGATTTTATTATTGCCTTACGGCTTAGTACATTATGTTGGGAGTTGGGACTTGGGACTTGGTACTTGGGATTGAATAATTTAATTGAGAAATAATTTTCGTAATTTGATTACTTGAAGTCTTGAACTGTTGAGTGACTAATTTGCAGTCTACAGACAAGACATCGTAGACATGAAAAGGTTTTTTCAACCTCAAAGAAAGCATGAAGTTGGATCAGCTGGTACAAGTTGCTCTAGTGCTGCTTCTAATGTTATCAATACTTCGAGTTCGACACCTTCACAAAGTTCATTACTTGTTGATAATGATGGTACTAAGAAGTCTCGAGTTGATATCAATGTAGATGCCCTTGACCTTGAGTATGATCCTGGGAAACGGCCTCCAATCGAATCCTATGACCCTAATATTAGAGACGAGGTTTATGATGATTTACTTGGAGAGAGGTCCTTGTCAACCACACGTACATAGTTTTTCAAAAACAATTATGGGAAAAGATAAGAGGTGTTTTAGGAAGGAATGGTTTGCCGAATTCTATTGGTTGGAGTATAGCATTGAGAAGGATGCCGTTTTTTTGTTTGCACTGCTATTTGTTCAAACCCGATTGAGGGGGTCAAGGAGGTGGAGAAACATTCACAAAAACTGGTTTTAGAGATTGGATACACAAACAAATTTTGAAAGATCATGTCGGTCTTATTACTAGTGCTCACCATCATGCTCTCACAATGTGCACCAACTTGATGAATCAAAGGCAAAGTATTTCTTTTGCACTTTCAAATCAAAGTTCTGAACAACAAAAGAGGTACACGACTAGATTGACTGCGGTGCTAGCTGCTGTTAGCAGATTTCTCTTGATGCAATGATTGGCTTTTCGTGGACATGATGAGTCGGAGAAATCGCTTAACAGGGAGAATTTTCTTGAGTTACTAAGCTGGTACGCATATAGATGTGAGGGAGTGAATGAGGTAGTTTTGGCAATGCTCCTAGAAATGACCAAATGATCGCACCAAGCATTCAAAAGGATTTGGTTAATCATTGCCTATTGTGGAGACAACAAAGGTTATCATGAAAGAGTTGGGTGATTCGTGTTTTCGATCTTAGTGGATGAGGCTCGTGATAACTCGGTGAAGGAACAAATGAGCGAGTTGTTTTGAGGTATGTAGACAAATTCGGATCCGTCAAAGAACGTTTTTTGGCCATCTCTCATGTCACCGATACGAGCCCAATCACTAAAGGATGCAATTGATGAAATCTTTTCTAGGCACTGGCCCGAGCATTTCTAAGCTTACGAGGCAAGGTTAAGATGGAGCTAGTAACATGTCATTTGAGTTCAACGGGTTGAAGGCTTTGATTTTAAGAGAGAATCCATGTGCACATTATGTTCATTGTTTTGCGCACCAACCCAATTATGTCTTGTTTACATTATGCGGCGAGAACTCAAGAAGCGATTTGTTTAACACATTTGAGTATCATAGTGAAATTGGTTGGTGCTTCATGTAAGCGTGTTGATGCTCTCAAAGCAAGCTACCACTCCGAGATTCTTCTTGAAGCTCAATACGGAAGAACTTTGCAATGTGGTAGTAGCAAGTTTCAAGACATGAGTTTGGCCCGACCGGGTGATACCAGATGGAGTTCACATCTACTCACAATTACCTGTTTTATTGGTATGTTTAATAAAATAATTGATGTGCTTGAGAATATAGCAGATGATGGCATAAGTTTAGATTTGAAAGGAATGGCGGGAAGACAACTGAGTATTATGCAAGACTTTGAGTTTGTGTTTTGTCTACATTTTATATTTGAAATTCTTGCAGTGACAGATGATCTTTCTCAAGCCTTACAGAAAAAAGATCAGGACATTGAAAATGCTATGAGATTATTAAGTTTGTGCAAGGGTTCATTGCAAAATATGAGGGACAATGGCTGGGATAATTTGTTGAGCAGGGTAATTGAGTTTTGTGTTGGTAGAGAGATTGTAGTGCCCAACTTGGAGGATATTGTAGTGAAGAAAGGTCGACCTAGACGCGGAACTCATCAGGTGACTTATCATCATCGTTTTTATGTTGACTTGTATTGCCATGTCATAGACTCAATCTTGCAGGAGTTGAATGATCGTTTTTGAGAGACTAGCACCGAGCTCCTTACTTGTATTTCATGCCTCAATCCAAAGAACTCATTTGCATGTTTTGATACGGCTAAATTAGTACGTTTAGCTCAGCTCTATCCTATGGACTTCACTACTGAGGACATCATGTTACTCAGACCTCAATTGGATAAGTTCCTTATGCTTGTCGAGAAGTGATGCGGCATATGTCGATCTCAATAGCATATCTTGCATTCATCGAGAGACTTGTTCAAACAGGATGTTATTGTTATTTCCCATTGGTTTATAGGCTCATCACATTGGTTTTGACTCTCACCTGGTGGCAACATGCGAGTGTTGAAAGGGCATTCTCTCGCTATGAATCTTATTAAGAATGATTTGCGCAACAAAATGAGTGATGTTTGGTTGAACGATAACTTGGTTGTTTACACGTGAGCGGGGATATTCAAAGAAATAGAGAATGAGGCGATCTTGAAACGGTTTCAGACTATGCGACCTCGGAGAATGCAGTTATCTAGTTTCACAAATTGAAATTAGAGTTGTACTAAACACTTTTTAGCATTATTACGGCTTATATCGAATTATATTTCACTATTATATGATTTTCTTGTTGCTTGATAAGTTACGTATTTATTAAAAATATTTTTACATTATTTTTTCACAAGCATCGGTCGTTGACTGGTCAACGGTCAATATTTGACCGTTGACCAGTCAACGTCCGCCCTAACTGAATTTCAACTCTAGATCCGCCACTGTGTGCATGTATACATCAATTCCTTACACGGGCTACACCAATCGTCTCAGAGATCACTGTGTGTGTATGTGCATAGATAGTCAATGAGCGCGAGATACTTCTCGAAGTTGGATCTACGGTTGAGATATTATCAGGTTTGTCGAGATGAGCTAAAGACTACTGTTTCATGCGGAAGGCCAATTCAGCCACTGTCTGCTCTATTTACATCTAAACATATATTTCTCTCTATTTTATACAAGAAATCTCATTCTCTAGTAAGAATTCAATTCCTTAACATTCTATGGGGTTATTTACTGATTGGCTATTGGAAGCTGGTGTCTATAATGGGTTTGTTTGGATCATTCAGTGGGTACTGAGATTGGTGGTTTGACGTTTGACAGTTTTGGTGGTAGACATAGTGCTGTTGATCTTCATTGTATAGTAAATAGTGTATTAGACCGGAAACATTCGAGAAGTCTCATCCCACTTAGATAGCAAAGTAAGTAAGAAAATGCTATTTCAACTAATAATACGGGTGGATGGACGCCTAGTCGAAGAATTTACGAACACCCTTTCTACTTGCCTTTCTTTACATTATATGCGAGTTTTACTTAGCTTTCTTTCTTTCATTAAGTTCTCTATTACAGCCCCAAGAACAGTAGGTTCGACATTTTCGGGGCGAGGAGAAGTCAAAATTTAGGCCCCAAATTAAGAAGTCATTCGATCATTGTTGGTGACTTCAATAATTTTTTCTTTCATTTTGAGTTCTTCTAATTCGTCCCTTATAGAATGCTTGCTTTGCTTTTGTTGGACTTCAAACTTTGTACAAGACATGACCAATGGTCCGTCGGCCCAAAAATTGGTCAATGGTCCGTCAAATTGGTCTACAAAATTAGTATGGATATCGAGGAATATAAGGATGAATGGCATTTTGAGTAGGTTTTTAGCCCAATTGAATCAATGGTTAAGATATTCACGAGCAGAGAAGAGGTTGCATGCAAAGGAATCCAAAGACCTATTTGTAAGAAAGTCCAAAGAGTTAAAGTCTGAATTTGTGTAACGTCCGGCACCAGTGGTCTAGTGGTAGAATAGTATCCTGCCACGGTACAGACCCGAGTTCGATTCCCGGCTGGTGCATCTGCTTCCCTTTTGGAGTTAAAAGTTAACTAGAATTACTTTTGTTTGCCTCCAAGAAAAAATTGAACTAGTTTCAACCAAATTTTCTGATTAATTAATGAGAACCCATTGTTTGTTTCTGTTCTTTTTCAAAAAGATAATAAGATCAATGTTATACTGTTTTTTATGTTTTCAATTTGAGATCGAGAGTTTACTGTCTTTTTTGTGCTAATTACTTGTCTTTTAAATATTTTTTTTTTTTGTCATTTATTCTCTTAATCTTGTGCAACACTATTGACGACATTGAAACATGGCAAGACTACAACATGGTGGTATGGGCGTGAGGTTTGCCACGCACAAAGAGAATCACAAAATTTAACATTTGAGTATTTAAATCATGCTTGAAATGTTGATCGTAAAAAGATATTAATTCATCACTTTTAAAAACACGCCCCGTTTCTTTCTATTTTATTTTAAATTTAAATCATATTTAAAAATAAAAAATTAATATTAAAAATTAATTAGTCAACTAAATGAGGCAATAAATGAAGATTTTTCAAACCCCTTCCCGCCTTCCAAAAATTCCCAGACCATCCCCGCCCGACTATGTTGCCATCATTATATTTGACTTAAATATGAGAAGAATGTTGAGGTGTGATATTTTAAGATATCAAAAACTTTTTGTATTTGATACTATTTGTAGTTTTATTTTTGGATAAATATTGTGAATTTCGGCAGCAAAACAAAGTTTGCAGAGAGTTTTTCGACAACTGCAGAAAAATGCTATAGAGGAAGGGCCCAACCGGGTTCGAACCGGTGACCTCTTGATCTGCAGTCAAATGCTCTACCACTGAGCTATGGACCCTTGATGATCGTATGATTATTTTATTAAACTATTATTGTAATTTTAGATTCTATTGTTTTGTCCTGTTTTGCCAATATACTGTAATAATTGATTTTTTTGTAAATTATAATTATTCTTGAATGGACCACATTCCTTAGATTAAACTTTCTACCAATGAAGGCATTTTGTTGGTTCGAAATCAAAGAGAATTAGAGAAATTTCTCTAAAATCCAACACATATTCGTATTTATTTTTTTTTTTAACCAAATATAAGAAGATAGATCTTATTGGTTTCTATTTAGAACTCAATTTTATAAAATACCATATCTTAATATTTGGGGATGTATTTAATCTGAGACTTTTAAAAAACTTTGATTCACATTTTCAAGTGGTCGATTTTGACTGATTTCATTAACTTTTGGAATTTTTGGCAAGAAATGGCCCCTATACTTTTGCCTTTTGTGTGGACTTGGTCCATAACGTTTATTTTTTGGCAAACAAGTCCCTAACCTATGTATTTTGGTGCAAAATTAGTCCTTATGACAAATATACCCTTAGTTTTAATTAGAAGAAATTGTATGTGGATTCCTAATCATTACAAAATGTGCAAATAGGTCCAATATTTTTATTTTTTATAAAAAAAAAAAAAAAAACTAATGGATTTTTTTTTAATTAACACTTTAGTAATAAACATGTCAAATAAAATTATTATTTTTATTATTAAATAATTATATTATTTAAAGAGGGAGAAATCATTGTTAGAAATCATTTTTCTCCCTCTTTACTTATAAATTTTTTTCTCTCTTTACTTTAAAAATTAAGTTAAATAAATAAAAAAATGACGTATATAATTTTATGACATTGAACTAATCTTATTATATTTTTATTTAACATAAAAATACTAATAAAAAATTAATTTACACATTATGTGTTTTATTTTTGAACAAAAATAAAACGATAAATTAAAATATGAAGAATATAGTTAGATTTCTAATATTTATAATTAATAAACATATAACTCAATTAAATAAAAATATTTGAACATCAAGTTAGTGACAAAGTTATTTTTTTTTATACAACAATAAAATAAACGTTTAAATTTTAAATAATATAATTACTTAATAATAAAAATAATAATTTTATTTGACATATTTATTACTAAAGTGTTAATTCCAAAAAAAAAAATCATTAGTTTTCTATAATTTTTTATAAAAAATAAAAGTATTGGACCTATTTGCACATTTTGTAATAATTAAGAATCCACATACAATTTCTTCTAATTAAAATGAAGGGCATATTTGTCTTTTTTATTCCATAAGGACCAATTTTGCACCAAAACACATAGGTTATGGACTTGTTTGCCAAAAAATAAACGTTATGGACCAATTCCACACTAAGGGCAAAGGTTAAGGACCATTTGTGCCAAAATCCCTTAACTTTTATTGACTTTTATAGATTTTAATAGACTCCTATCAACTCTTAATTGAATACAACCTCTTTAATTACTGACCGTATGGAGATTTTCTCCACCAGAGGCAAAAAAAGTAGTATGTATGTTATTATGTCTTCATCATTGATAAGTGCGTTTTATGCACTTATTTTGTGCCTTTAATTAATCATTTATGTCGTCAAATAGTTGCTTTTCTACTTAATCTAGTTTATTATCATTCTATTTCGGTTTTGGACTCGTTGGTGAACAATTGGAGAAGTTTGGGCAAAAGAGCAATGATTTAAAAGATATCTCATAAGTCCGAGAGGACTCAATTGCACTCAACCCAAAGTTGAGGGACCAAGAAGATGGAGGACCTGAAATGATCAAGACTTAAAGTGGAAGGACTAAATTGGTTACAAGTGGAAACCGAAAGGACCGGATTGCAAATTACACAAACAACAAGTCGGGCACTCGCCCAGATTAGTCTTGCAAGCGCCCAAAGAACCACCAAGAAAGAATGAGAGAGCATCAATGGCCTCTGGCGATCGCGGTGAGGAATAACTCAGGCGATCGCCCGAGCCATTTTCCACTGCGAGATTTTCGTTTTATTTTGTTTCCTTTTTTTAGTCCCAATTCAACTAGGTAACTCTTGGCCACGAAAATTGTAATCTCTTGGGATATTTTAGGGCACAATAAAAGTAGTATAAAGAGGAGATACATTCTCATAACATGGGTTGGATTTTTGGAGAGCAAATCAAGAAAAGACGGAAGAAATCAAGAGAACAAGACTCCTCGACTATCAAGACTTCTTCAAGATTTCTTCTCCTTGAATCCATGCGGGTTTTATCATTTATTGTTTTTCTAGTTTAATTATGTTTTTCTAGTTTTCTTTATCCAAGGTAGACGATGAAACCTTGTTTTAATTAAGTGATTATTCCGTTATTCGTTTGATTCCTGTTAGAGCTTTAACGTTTATGGCTTGTTCTTGACTAAATTAATTAAATATGATTTCTTTCATCTTAAATATCATGTATTTTTGATAGTTAGATGTTGATTTAATTAATCCATGCTTGGTGATATAATATGATCTATTAATTACTTTTGATTCTTCGTCATATTCTATTCAAATTGGGATACATAGAATGCTTAGAACTTCTTTGATTCTTTGTTTTCTTTCAATTGAAACGATACTGAAAAAACGCTTAAGTGGTTTATGTTTGAGCGATAGGGAGCCTATATTTGATGCTATTAAGCAAGTTCCTGCATATGCCAAATTTTTGAAAGACCTCTGTACTAAAAAGAGACAATTGCATGTACGTAAAAAGGCATTCTTAACTGAACAGGTTAGCTCGATAATTCAAAGCAACACCCCTCCTAAATTTAACAAATAAAAACACATATTTCTCTCTCAATTTTTCCATTTCTCCATATTCTTCAAAATCAAACACTACTCAAATAAAACTCTCTCTATCTCTCAATCTTCAACATTCAACGTATTCTTCTTAACCTATCAATTCATTAAAATCCTATATTACGGTCGAAGCCCAAAAAAAAAACAGTATACTAGTAGTATAACCATATAGCATAAGATAAGATGTGTTAGAAGAGGGGGATATCTCGGCTGGGGATAGAGAGGTTCTTGTCAAGGCTCAGTGCTCACTTATATTATGAGTATTTTTAGATTGCCGAAGTCTATTTGCTGGGATATGAGATCAATCATTATAAGGTTCTGGTGGTGCTACTCGAATAAGAATAATGGACAGAAAAAGATAGCATGGATGAGGTGGAGCAAGTTGTATAGACCGAGATGGCAGAAACCTGCAATTGTTTAGCCAGGAGAAAAATATCGATGACCTTGGCGAGCCCATGGTGCGATTTGGAGCAATCTAATATGCATGTGTTTTTCCATTGTCCTTCCAACAAGCAAATCTGGTGGGTCGCGTGGCTTTGGGTTTGTGGTAAGACAAGGTGTTGGTGCATCAGTTGAGGATACCATTTTGAATTTATTCCATCGTACAAGTAGGGAGGAATTCACGCTTGTTGGCAACCTGCTTTGGGTCATCTGGGGTGAGAGAAAGAGGATACTTCATGGGGGTAAAGAGAGAGTAGGCGGGGCGGAGCCTTTGATTGTACAACCGGTGGCCGGACCCCAGGGAAGAACTAGGTGGAGCAAACCTGATGTGAGTCGAATGAGGCTTTATCGGGTGGGGGCCATCATCCATTACCACAATGGCTCGGTGATGGCAGCTAGCTCGAGGCACATCATATCCAATGCATTTTTGAGCCTGAGGAGGTAGAAACCATTGCTTTACGTTACGGGCTCCACTTTGCACTGGACAACGGATTTCATATTGAGAAAGTGGAGTTCGTACTAAGTTTGAATCCTATTTCATTGAGGGTACAATGCAGGTTTTTTTCAAGATATTGCAACTCTTTTAGTTGATGTTGGTTCCGGTTAGTGTCGCTATATACCCTGGTATGGAACAAAGCGGCCCACCAGTTAGTTTTTGCTACTACTATCCTAGTTGCTTATAACTGGATTGATTGTACTTCACTATTTCTATCTTCGGTTATTGACGGTCTTATGACTTAATAGAAGGTAAAAAAATGCATTGACCGTCCGTCCATACTGAAAAGCATTTTGTAAAAAGTAGGCGCTTCCATAAACAAAATGAAGGTAAAAAAATGCATTGACCAGAGTCGCATTGTGCAGTAGCACATTATTGGCTTTAACTAGCAGTTGCCGCCAAGTAGTATTGTTACTCAGCCAAAAAAAGCAATATTTTGCTTCTACACACTCTTCATTATAAGGGAACGAAGTTTTCCCATACCATAAAGAAAATATGAAAATGAAAACGAAATGTTATTAGTTGTGTCCATAGATCCAGTTTTCAGAGTTGCTCGTGTAACTAACCAAATCGTCAGGTTTGAACCACAGATTGATTTCATCCTTAGCAGTCTCAGGACCATCACTACCATGAATTATGTTTCTGGAAACCAGGAAAGCATTAAATTAGGAGTCAATTAGCATTGAACAACTAGGACAAGTTAAGCCACTAAAGCAAACGAGTTTAAAATAAAACAAATAGTGCACATTTTGGTATGCTGTATTAGATTGTACTAGTTAATAAGAGACAACATTTTTAACTTCTTTTTGTTTTTAATTCCGTCGAGTATTATTTAATCCACCTTGAAGTTACCAAATAGGATTATTGAAGAATGACATGATTCTAGACAATGCAAATTAGTTTTATAAAAAATATTACCTTTCAACCACAACAGCCAAGTCCCCTCTGATGGTTCCAGGTTCAGATTTCTGTGGATCTGTAGCTCCGATGAGTTTACGGCCATATTTGATGACTCCTTCACCTTCCCAGACCTGAATGAGTAAAAATGTTTTGAGTTCAGTTCTCTTATAAAATAATTTAGAGAAAAGAGAAGAGATAGGAGTTGAGCCCTTCTAACCATAGCAATAACTGGTCCAGAGCTGAGGAATTCGCATAAGCCATTGAAGAAAGGTCTCTCCTTGAGATCGTGATAATGCTTTTGGGCAAATTCCTTTGAAGGAACCAAAATCTTGATTGCCACAAGCTTATAACCCTTGCACTCAAAACGGGATATGATTTCTGATATCTGATACCCATAGAGATTTTCTCAGATCAGACAAAACTTGAACATGTCTATGAAAACATAGAGAAGACTCGGACATAGGGGAGGTTCCAAGTATAGAAATATTTTTCTACCCTAAGTGTCTATATATTATAGAACTGAAAATAATTTTTTCTGCCCTTCAGGTTGAGGAGGTAAAGAAAAAGAAGAACGTGGTAACCATGTTAAAATGTGGATAACAAAAGAAAATTCCAATTTGGAGATCTTGTCTGTCAAATTTGTGCGGAAAGAATATGCCACAGAATAACAGTGGAAGTTTTGCATTAAGTACCAATCCTCTCTGCACTCCATCTGGCTTGATGGCAATAAAAGTGCGCTCCATCTTCAAAGAGCAGAAACAAGCAGAATAGAATGAACAATGACACATGTAAAATTGTATTAAAAAAAAAACCAGGTAGGGTGTAATGGAGTACCTCAGCGGCACATGCCTCTTGTTCCTGGAGCATGAAAACTATGTTTCCAAGAAAAGGGAAAAACAAGATATAAATGAAAATTTGATGTTGGAGAAGACTATAATCTTATATCCCTAGTAACTTCAGATTTCTAGAGTGATCAATGAAACATGAATCAATCAGATAATTTATCATTAAGAACTGATAGCATTTTTGCATTACACGAATTTATATATATATATTTATTACACACCCAGTCAACCGGTCACTGGTGGGACTGGGGGGTCAGCACAAAAGTTTTTGACAATGTAGGTGAAATAGTTTGTTCTGGAGAAATACAGTTTGAGACTTGTTCTCAATACAAAATTTAGCAAATTAAGTGCTTATAAGCATTGACAAACATACACTTAATCTCATTAGCATGCGGAAGCGCATAATAATTGCGGTAGAAGAGGGATCATATGCCACAATACTAAATTTGAGCAAATTCCATGGCTGCTCTTCACTTCACTCCAACTTATTACTCAGTGGCACTAATTATCAGAATCATCTTTCCGTCATTTCACCAATTTGAACTACTTGTATAATACTTCTTGCACAAAGAAAACGAATATCATGCACTTGCAAGTTGTATGGAACAAATTACCTACTAATCAAATAAAAGGCAAAGGCTAAAATAGCCATAATAGCTGGCATCCCACCCAAATAGATCAATGCATTATGCATCCATGAAAAAAAAAAAAACTCATTCCAAAACACTTAATTGGGGAATAAGCTTGTTGACAAACCTGCTGAAGGAAGGGCAAGGGCTCCAGAAATCCAACTCCTAAACGTGTTTCCTGACTCAGATGCACCATAAGAAGCTAGTGACGAAACTTTCCCTCTACATGAAACTGTGGCTGCTGCTGCTGCAGCAGCACGCCCTCCTAGAATATCAAATTCTTAATAACTTCTCTTTTTTCAGCTTCGGAATTCAATATGTTTTTCTTTTCATTTTCATCAACTCAAATCAATCATAAACAGATTAAAGTGGGCACATGCAGGCAGGCATAGAAAATAATGTACCATCTTTAATCATGGAATACTGTTAATCACCCTTCTCAAATTATATAAGCATATAACTAAACTAAACTAAACTAAACATAAACTGCATCATGACCATCGCTCCCCAAAATGTCAGTCAAAGTCAGTCAAAAGTAATCATATTATTTGAACAACATTCATCCAGCTCCTCAAGTTTTCTGTTTATTAAGTTCCTACCAACCGACACCACAAGGTCCACATCAATACAAGTACAAAAGGTAATACCAATAAAGTGTCTCTAATTGTTCCAACCCGAAGCTATAATTACATACAAGTGACTACATTTACTAATTAAAACCTCATTAATTACGAGAAACAACACATAATAATACTGGGAAAAAAAAAATAACAACAGCGTCGTCTTCACCTAGTTAATAATCACGTAAGTAGATAATGATCAGAGATGCATGAACATCTAAAACGAATTTAACAAATTAACGGGAAAATATTCAAAAATAATGAACAATTGGATACATTAAAGATCTAACATTTCACAGAACACTGATCAGTAGCCTATCTGAAATCATCATCATAATCATAGCTGAATGACTGAATATTGAATAATTTCTTCGCAAAAAAGGCTATGAAATTACCGGAAAAGGAACGGGAGGTCTGCTTAGAAGCAGCGGAGAGAAGAGTCCTCGCAGATCTGCAAATCTGATACCTCATTTTCAAGTCGAAGAACGAATTATTCTTAGCTCGTGGATTAGTGTTGTTGTTAGAGTGAGATAAATCAGAAGCGGCACACTACTGAGAAAATGTGATTGAGTGAATGCTTGTTTTCAGTTACTTAAGGCTGTGTTTGGTACGAGACCAAAGGTGAATGGAAGTGACTAACAATTTGAGATGGTCCATAATAGAATCAGATCAAGTCAAGTATCAGTCAGAATTCAACACCTTTGAATCAAATAGCTTCATATAAGTCATATAATTGAGTCCTAAATAGAATCAGATCAAGTCAAGTAGTCAGAATTCAACACCTTTGAACCAAATAGTTTCATATTAGTCATAGAATTGAGTCCAAAATAGAATCAGATCAGGTCAAGTATTAGTCAGAACTCAGAATTCAACACCTTTGAACCAAATAGCTTCATGTAAGTCATAGAATTGAATCGCACCGAATTGATTGTTCTAGTTTGGCCTAAATCTGTTCCTTTTATGAGAAAGTGTAATTTTCTTGTTTCACTCTCGTAAAGATAACAAAAGTGTACAGTATTCAGATTACATATTAATTCATGAATAGTCGAATTAAATGTTTCAATGATTTAATTTTTAGGCTTGTCTCTGATTACTCAATGAATTTTTAAATATTGATGTGTGCTGATTAAACTTTGAAAAATTACTCTCCACAATTTTGTAATTGTCAATAAATGGAAGTGCACACGAGACTGACGGAATGTCCACGTCACACACATTTGAGGTTAAATTCGAAGTTAAATGTTTCCATAATCACTTAACTTTTAGTCACCTTTTCGATTTTTCATTGAACTTTCAAATATTGCTGTATCTGCTCATTGAACTTTAGAAAGTTACGCTTCGTTAATCACTCTTCACGATTTCGTAACTATCAATGGATGAAAGTGCACACGTGGCTAACGAAATACCAATGTGGCACACACCTGTGTTAAATTCCGCCATCCAATTGAACTTGCCCCTCTATGTCATCAAAACATTTTTTCAAAATACGATTTATATACAAGAAATATAATTTTTTTCCAAATTGAAATTCCTCAAAGAATATTCTCCCAAATTCAATTTCTAACCCTAACCATTTATCACCCGCAACAAAATAACAATGCTACCCTCACAAACCAGCTTAATCGAAGACCATCATTCCATTTAAAATCAACAATGTTGCACATGGAGGTAAGGCCAAAGTCTGTTGGTATTTGTTTTTGTTTTGTCATATTATGTACCCAAAAATCTGCATGTATGAAGTTCTTCTCTAGGAAATCTAACTCTAAACGTGAAAATTATAGTTATTTATTTATTTATTTTTGATAATGTCATGTTGCATGCTATCTGTTACAACTGTTATTTCACGTTGAAAATCTGTATTTTGGTCATATTGGATCTCTTTTAGCAACTAACCGCATTTTCTTTTGTTTGTGCTGCCAGATTTGGAGGAGGATTCATACTTTATTGATTCCGAGAATGAATATGAGGATGTTGGTCATCTACCGTACGAGCAAAATGTCACAACAAGCATTGGAATGGAGTTGAAGATGAAGTACTTGAAGGGGTCAAAGATGTTGAGAATGAAGTAAATGACTTAGAGTATCTATGTTCTGAAGAATTATTAAGTGATTATACATCTGATTATAAAGTTGATTTTATAAACGAAGTGGTGATTCTTGATTAGATTGGTTTGTGGGGGTAGCATGTTGTTTTGACATAGAAGAATGGGTTAGGGTTCATGAATTGAATTTGGAGGAATAAACTTTAAGATATTTCAATTTGGAGAAAGAGTATACGTGTCTCATGAATAAATCGTATTTTGAAAAAAAAAAATTTGATGACATGGAAGAGTAGCTTCAATTGGTTAATAGAATTAATTTCAAATGTGTAACACATGGGAGTTCCGTCAACCAAGTGTGCACTTCTATCCATTGATAGTTAGTGAATCGTGCGGAGTGATTAATCAAGTATAACTTTCTAAAGTTCAGTGAACACATAGCAATATTTGAAAGTTCAGTGAGTGATCGAAGACACGACTAAAAGTTCAGTGATTATTAAAATATTTAACTCTAATTTAACCTCAAATATGTGCGTCACATGGGCATTCTGTCAGCTATGTGTGTGCTTCTGTCAATTGGCAGTTATGAAATCGTGGAGAATGATTAACTGAGCGTAGCTTTCTAAAGTTTAGTAAGCACGCATCATCATCTAAAATTCTAGTGAATAATTGAAGACGCGACTAAAAATTCAGTGATTATTGAAATATTTATTTCTGAATTTTCATATAAATTAATTTAATTGATCTAAAAACTAGAATTGATTAAGTTTTAATTAAAATCGAACCAAATATACTAGTTTAATTTGATTTTAGTGTTTGGTGGAGTTTATAAGTAAATTTTAAGAGATTTTGAAAAATGTTGCTAAAATGCGGAGTTGAAAAGTTAATAAAAATTGTTGGTCCCATGAAATATATGGTAGAAAATAATTAAATTTTTTTAAAAAAAAAAAATATGCCAAACAGGCTCTTAATTTGGTTAGAAGGTTTTCTAGATAAAATATCTACTCTAAATCATGTGGCAAATTTGTATTAGGGAGACTTTCAAAATATACCCATTTATATTATGTATTTACACTTTACATACTTTCAAAATCAACATTTTACCTATTTCTCTTTATTAAATGGTAAAGAAAGTCACATTTTATTAAAAAATTTTTACAAATATGCCACATAAATAATTGCACATACCAAAATACCCCTATTGAAGAATCATAAATCACATCCTACATATTAATTTAACATTTAACATTTTAACTATTTTGTTATTTTTCAAATTTTAAGTACTATTTTTTTCTAAAAAATTTCTTATTCCATTTCACGTATCTCTCCATAAATTAATCTTTTGTAGAGTCTCTTGATTACATTATTAATTTTTTTTATTCGCAAATTTTAAATAAAATCATATATCTATTTGTCTTTTCTTTTATTAAGCCTAGTCTAAAAAAAAAAAAAAAAAAAGAGAACAAAAATCAAGAAAATTTCGCATACATTCTTAAATAATTATCAAGCTGTAGAATGATATAAAGCCAATAATTCAACTTAAATAAAAAAAAAAAATATAAAAATATACTTTACATGATTTTTGTAATATGTATACAATCAACATAACTTTTTAGTAAGAATATGATTAGAATTACCATTTTCTATTTTACTATGTTAAAAAAAAAAATCAAATGAAGTTTTCATCTTTATTTTTCAATACGTTATTAATTTACTAAATTTAATTTCTTATTATTTAAGTTGGAACTTAAAGAAAATGAATATAATAAATTTGAGTTAAATGTTTCATTAATCACTAAACTTTTAGTCGCGTCTTCAATTACTCACTGAATTTTCAAATAATGCTGCGTACTAATTAAACTTTAGAAAGTTATTCTCCGTTAATTACTCCTCTCGATTTCGGAACTATCAATAAACGGAAGTATACACGTGGCTGACGAAAGGCTCACGTAGCATATATTTGAGATTAAATTCTGGAGTTAAATATTTCAATAATCATCGAACTTTAAGTCGTGTCTTCGATCACTCAATGAACTTTCAAATGTTGCTGCGTGCTCACTGAACTTTAGAAATTATGCTTCATTAATCACTCATCTCGATTCAATAATTGTCAACGGAAGGAAGAACACACGTGGCTGACGGAAACGCCCATGTGACACACATTTGAAGTTAGCATATTGAAGTTTCTCCTCCACGTCCTAATCATTATGTTTACACGTTTTAACGTTTTAGCTTATGTGGAAGTGGACTTCATAACACATGACAAAATGAATATTATGTTGTTCTTATATTTGAGAAGAGAATATGAGGTCACATGTTATGTGTTTCGCCAACTTTCCTTTGGATTTTAGAGAATTCTCATAAGGTATATATAGATAAGTTCGTCATTCGATTTGCCACGGAAGAGGAACGAGGCCAACGTTTGTTGAGACGCGAACCACCTTGACGAACCCTTCTAAGTACGAACCATATCAATAACTTCATTGAACCAAAGCAATTCGGTTGGGCACATAGAAGATTTGGGTCATTTGTGATAACGTGACCAATATATGACACGTGGTCTCTATATTCGACGTGACTCATACGCGATATCAAATAAGACGATGTAATAACAAGTTGTGGATATTTCAATTTTATTTTCTCATTTCCTAGTATTTTCCCCCTCCTAGTTTTTACTTTTTCAAATCAAGAAATTCGGTAGCCAAATTTGGTTAAGTCTTGATTTTGACAGTGTGTAACACATCTCAGAAAATTATTGCATTATGTGCAAAACATGGACGGATATGAGATTTAAGTCAGGCGTGTGAATGGGGTTACATTGATTATCATTGTTTATACTAATTGTTGGCTTAGTCAAAATAACCAATATGATTTTGTTTAAACCGAGCATTACGGTTTGATGCATGACATATGACCTGTCGACCATATATCAGTGATAATATCATAAAGTAATTTAGTGCATATATAAAGTGCAATACTAATTCATGTTTGGACATACTTAAATTATAATTTCAACTTATTAAATTGTTCAAATATATTTTTTATCTACATATTTTATAGTATTCACAACTTATAATTCACTTTTTATCTACATATATACCAACAATTTATAATAGATAGATTAAATAATATAAAGAATAATAATTTTTTTCCTTCACTATCACTACATTGTAGCGACACATTCATATGGTTTTAAATATTTTGCATGACAAATGTTTGGTCAGGATTGGGATACAAGAATTTGCGCAATAAAATAGAAATACTCTATGCGTTCTACAAATATATGTTTACTTTTTTTTTTTCATCTATTTTTAATTATAGTATATAAATAGTTAATTTCTTAATTTTCTAATGTGCCTTTATTTAATGTGTATTGTTATCAACAAAAATTAACTACCATTATATTAATGCACGGATTTATTAGAAAAAAAACGTAAGTAAAATTTATTATTACAACTATAATACGTACTCCTTCCGTCCCATAAATATAGACTTATTTTTATTTTCATATAAATTATAAAAAAAATTTAATTATTATAGTTGAAACAATAAATTTTTTTTTTTTTTTTTTAATATATCCTTATAATTCATACTCCCTCCAAGTCAAATTAACCATAATGTGACAATAAATTTTCCAATTTTCCCTCCCAGCTTCCTTCATGTCTAGAATGGTGTAATTTTTAAATCATTTAATTTCATTACTACTTCCAATAATAATTTAATAATCATTATTTTTAAATAATCTTAGTTATTGATAGTACTTAAATAATGGTAAATTGAAAAGTTCTTCGCAAAATTTACTTTTTCAATAACATTAATTAAATTTCTCAATCCTTGTGAAAAACGAAATCAACCTATATAAATGGGACGGAGAGAGTATTTGTTGAAAACAAAGTACATTAAATAGAAGTATATTAGAAAACTAAGAAATTAAATATACTAACAACAAGAAAAGTTAACTATAATTTGAGACATATGAATAAAAAAAAAGTAAGAGCATCTTCAATGCTAAATCTTCTAAAAAATCTATGTGGCAAGAGAGAGAAAATAAATGAAGAAAGAGAGTGTATAAAGAAGAAAGACTAGGAAAATTAGATAAGAGAGATAGACACAATTTAATTAAAAAAAAAAGTGAAATGTATATAACAGGATGTCTAAAACTAAACGGCCTGTTGAACGACATTCTACAATAAATACTGTCTCCACGTTATCGCCACATCAGCTAGACATTGTTGTAATGGAGATGCTCTAAGTCTATCTTTATGGGATGGAGGGAGTAATTACTTTTCTTAATCTGTTTGAAACTAAAAATAAGTCTATCTTTGTAGGTGTTGACCATTAAAAGCGTAGGCAACAAATTTGCGGCCACCTCCTTGCTGAAATAATCAACTTAATCCTCCTATGGAAAGCTGTCCGAAGATTAAGAGTTAAAAGAGCAAGAATTTGGCTAAGGTTTTTAATTGTTCTCTCATCCTTCTATTTAATTCAAACTATTTATAGATGTTGTAAAGCTTAAGGCTCATTTGTCTTCTCTTCTTTTTTCTACCACGTGTTGCCATCTAATTGGGAGACCCTTAATTCTAGAGGATTCTAGAACACGTGGCAGAAGGTCATTAGCTCGGCTATCATTTTCTTTAGATTTGGTTGTTATCCCCTCATGTGCTTTAGTTGTAACTAATTTTGACATGTGAAGATTCATTTAAAGGTCTAGGGATATTCTTTCTATTTAAAATTGATAGATAACAAACAGGGCTTGGGTTCGAATCTTTCGTCTCAAATGGCGAATGTTAGAATAAACTATGCTAGGATTAGATCCGAATAGTTTAAACGATAAATTTATGAACTCTTTTCCTTCGCCTTCCTAGGGGCGAAGGGTATTCTTAAGTATACCATATAAACTTCGTTCAAAAGATGTGTCTAAGCTAGACGTTCCTTCGTCTACTCAGACGAGATGTAACAATAGTCCTCGAAGTCCGGGTCTTATTATTCATATTGGACTAAGGACTTAGAATTGAGGTTGAAGTTTAGGGTCTTGTTTGGGATCTTTAGCTTCGCTCGAACTTCTTTCGATTTTCCCTTTATACCTCATGTAAGATAAAGTTTAGATAAAAAGGTGAAAACTGTTCGTGAAGTTAACCAAGCTTTCGTCCATTATAAAGACCTGGTTCACAAAAGAGTGTAACATGTTGTGTAACTCATGTTTATCTTTCCGACTGTGAAGATTGGATGAGAAAGTAATACTTATGAGTAATTACATTATTACGATGAATTTCATCTTCCCCAGTTAACATATTCCAGTTTTGAACTGTCACTCTTGAAAGATTTTTACTATACATCTAAAAATAAAAATCTTTCAATGAGCGACAAGTTTAAAACATGGATGTTAGCGAAGGTGTTCCTGGTCATCGGAATATGCTTTTTGAATTCTAAAAAGTTGATATTTACATTAATATGATGAACTCCATCTTTGCCTATTAATATATTCCAGTTTCGAACTTATCACTCTTGAAAGATTTTTATCATACTTCTGAAGATGAATTGAAGATCTTTCAAGAAGTGACAAATTCAAAATGGGGATATTCGCGAAGGTACTCATGGCCATAAAAATATGATATTTGGGCTCTGAGAAGTTTGCAAAAAGCAACAATAAAATGGGGGATTTCTAGAATTTATATAGAGGTAGGATTTAATCGTGATTGTTGATAGAGGTCCTCAAGATCTCGATTGTTGGGAAAGCACATGTGGGAATGACAACTCATTAAATAAGTCCCTTTGTGAGCTATTATTTAATGAGCATATAGACCATTATTAGTCATGTGCGCCCTTTCAAATATCTGCGCATGGACCGTTATCATTCACATGAAAGCAAAGGTATAATTTGAAGGTATACTAATCATAGTCCCCGAAGTCCGAGTCCATATTCATATTGGACTAAGGACTTTACTTTGGATGAAATCTGAGTCTATTTCTGTTATAATGATAGTAGGACACGTGTCTGCTCCCTATTAAAAGTTGGAATGGGAGCATTTAATGCACACATAGGGATGATAATGGAACGGGGCGGGGCGAGGCATAATGGGTATAGAAAAATACTCATTTATCGTTCTGTTTACTTAATTAATTAATTTTTATTATATTTTTTTATTTTTTTTACATACAATTTAAATTTTAAAATATAAAAATAAAATAAAATAAAAACATTAGGTTCGAGTTTGGAGAATTCGGGGCTGGGACAATGATTTCGCCCCGCCCGCTTAGTAATCGGAGATTCCCTACCCCATTAGGGGCGGGGCAAGGTAAGGTGGGCAGGGCGGGTCAGGGACGGATTTTTTTGCCATTTCTATGCACACCATGATTGCACATTGCTAGCGTGTGTCTTGGGAAAAGGTGTCAACCATGATTGTAGCCGTCATTTACTTGGTTGACTGTTGTCCTTTACGTGTTCGAGGTACGTGCAACGTGAGTGATAGATCTAGGGCGTTCATTTAAAACGTTTTTTTCCTACCTTTTGATTTTGATGACTAGGATGAACCAAATATTTAAAGAATTAGATGAATCCTTAACTGATTCGACGGCCTAGTTAGTTTGGTAACAACTTTAAATAAGGGCAAAGTACACTTGTAAAAGCCTATTTACTTTTTACATTTTCTCTCAGTATAGCTTGAATTTTCGCAAGTTTATCCTTCGCTTTTCCTACTCTTCCGGTGGTGTTCTTTGCAATTCTTCTTCTATTCTAGGTAACTTTCTGCCATCTTCTTCTTTTGAATCGAGGTGAAAATGTCTTCTCAAACCGACTCCCAAAATCTGTTGGCTGAGGTTGAAGTTGACATTCAAGAGCCAGACTGTCCTTCCCATACCTCTAGTTCGTCTGCGTAAGTGATAGCGCTCAATGTGTTGCCTAGTTTAGCTGTAAGACCTTTTGGTGAAATTTTGACAAGGATTAGATGAATCCTTAAGCTCGATTCGACCGCCCAGATTAGTTTGGTAACAACTTTAAATAAGGGCAAAGTACACTTGTAAAAGCCTATTTACTTTTTACATTTCTCTCAAGTATAGCTTGAATTTTACATAAGTTTATCCTTCGCTTTTCCTACTCTTAGGTGGTGTTCTTTGCAATTCTTCTTCTATTCTAGGTAACTTTTCGCCATCTTCTTCTTTTGAATCGAGGTGAAAATGTCTTCTCAAACCGACTCCCAAAATCATTGGCACGAGGGTTGAAGTTGACATTCAAGAGCCAGACTGTCCTTTCCATACCTCTAGTTCGTCTGCGTAAGTGATAGCGCTCAATGTGTTGCCTAGTTTAGCTGTAAGACCTTTTGGTGAAATTTTGACAAGAGAGCATTTAGATCAAATGAGATCTAAGTGGAGGTATTAGGAAAACTAACATTTAACTTATAGACTACCTATTTCAGAAGGGACGAACCAAGATGGGGAGGAAGAAGAAGAGAGAGAGAGAGAGAGGATGTAGTAATGAGGTTGTTTTTCAGGCTAGCAAGATTTTTACATCCATCAAGACAGACGAACAGCTAGTCGAAATCTGAAACCTTTATAATTTACCCGAAGATATATAATTGATACTCTCTCGACCTCACCAAACTGCTGAAAGGCCTACCCCCAACTCTGTAGCGATTTATACTCATTCAATGGAGTCTGAACTTCGCTTGCCTTTTCATCACTTTTATCGTCAACTTCTTAGTGAATATGGGCTTGCCTCCACTCAGCTAGGTTCGAATAATTTAGCCGTGATGGCGGCTTCCTTCGTCTGATGGAAAAAGGCAGGTTTTGAAGATAAGTTAGCACCTGAAGTTTTTCGTTTTTTCTATCATCCTGTACAGGCAGGGAACAAAAAGAATCCCCAACCTGAATTTTATTACCTTACTCCTCGTTTAAAATCAAACCCGAAATTAGTTGATACTCCAAACAAAGTGAAGGATTGTAATGAATCCTTCTTTTTGTGAGTGGGAACTGGGAGTTTCAACCGACGAACTCAACTCCAAGGATACCCATGTCTCGCTTCTATGGCGAGCTTCGTGAGTTCCTCCTTGTTTTCTACTAGATATCCTGCTTTACTTATTTCTTTTGTTTCTTTAATTACTTTTCTTTCCTTTGTAGGCAAAGACAAGTGACCTCGCTTTTTTGATACTCAGATATGAGACCTTTTCCTCCGTATTCGAGGCCCTTTACTTGAGAATCCTCGCCTTCCAAGAGAGATGAAAATACTGTTGCAGCGAGGGTACTCTTGATTTGTACAACGTAGGTTTAGAGATGGCTCCTCGTAAGTCTTGCTTCTGACCATTGGGTCTTCGCCTCCATTTCCATTTAGTATCTTTACCATTTTGACGTTCTAATACTTCGCGGATCCTTTTTGCAGCTAAGATTAATTTTACTAAGTCAAAGAAGAATCCCACTCCTACCTTAACTCCAAGATGGTGCAGTCTAAGATCTCTTTGAAAGTGAAAAGTCTACCACCTGCTAAGGGAGTGGTAATCAGATAGCCTTCTCCTAACTCTGTGAGGCCTACCCAAGATGAAGTTGCGGGTAAGGGCAAGGACAAATTCGTAGAACCTCCGCTCAAGGTGAACCTTACTTCGAAACAAGCTCCTTCTTCTTCTAAGGCCGCTCAATTAGGGTTATCTTTAGGAAAAGGCCGTCGTTCGACAGTAGATCTTGCCCGGATAAGAAATTATGAACCGTTGTTTCGTTTGGCCTTCTCCTAGTCGAACTTTTTGAACCCGACCTAGGGATTTAAAGCCATCTACTTGGTCAGTTCCTTGCCTAGTTTTTTATCTAGGGCGTGCTCATCACTCTTTCGGGCTTTCAACAAACCATGGGAAGATTTTTCTACAATAATGACGGCTCGCCAGAGGTCCCATCTTTAGAAAATCACCTTGCGCGAGCCTTTATTCTTGTACAAGACTAGAATCGCCTGTGCGAAGAACTCTCAGCGACGACGGAGAAGCATGTGGCCAAAGTGGAGGAGTACAAGAAAAAGTTAATGAATATTGTTCCATCACTGAGTGCTTTGAGGCTGAAGTGGAGAGGATGACGAAAGAATTGGAAGATCTGAGGAAAAATCCTGAAGTCGAGATTTTAAAAGCCGACGTTCATCATTAGGTGAATGACCTAGTTGCCACTCGCGCTCGGGCTCACGAGAAAAAGGACAAACTTTATAAGGAGATTGAGAAGAAGAGAGAGGAAATAAACTCCTTCTATGTACAACAGATGTCTTAGGAAGAGAGTCTGGCTAAGAAAGATGAGGAGCTAGGCATTTTGAACGCAAAGGTTGAATTTCAAAACTTGGCTCTGGCTGAGATGTTAGCAAAGATGAAGGCTCTTTAGGAAGATCTGGCGAACATCAGAGATTCTGACGAAGGAAAACAGATCTTCAAAGATGGCAAACAAGTTGGAAGGACGGAGCTTCTGGAATTGATTAAGGACGAGCTTCCTGACATCAATTTTGATTTCCTATACGAAGAATGTAAGACAGCTTCGCTTGTTCTCCCACCGGAGACTGACAATAATGAAGTTGTAGCGGAGCCAGTCTCTTCCGAAGTCGAGCCAACCTCCGAAGCTGTAATTGAGCTAACTAATGGGACTCTTCCTTCTCAAGCTTCAGCCAAGCTAGCTTCTTTTGAAGCCGTTTTGGAGCCTACTACTGGGACTCCCCTTTCCCAAGCTGCGGATACTACAGTTTTTGAAAATCTACATGATTTATAACACTTTTTTGATGTAAAATTGCTCAATGAATGATGGACTTTTCCTTTCAAGTGTTGATTTTCGCTTCATCTCTTTAATTTATGATGGCGGGTATTGACCGAAGTTAAGGGCATTGAAAGATGACATTTGAGCACTATAATTGACTATAATGTTTCATTTAAACTGAATATAATCGACCAATTATAACCGTTCGTTTAAACTAATTAACATCAACCAAGTATAATAGCTCATTTGAACTAATTAGTATCAACAAAGTATAATGGTTCGCTCAAACAATCAAATCTCAAGTATAATGATTCGCTTGAACTATATTTTGTCAAGTATAATGATTCGCTTGAACCATCTTTTGATGTTTTCTGTTTGTCTTTGATTCGTCTAAAGATATCATTTTGCAAATGAGGGCATTTTTATGTCGGTCAACAAGATCCTAGCCTCGTTGCTTTTATTCATACCTATCATTGGGTATATATGATTCTTGGAGAAGGTAATTGGTTCGATCAAGGTCCCAATTCCATTATTTTCATTAGTACCATTTGTTTGGTACTTTCAATGATTTTAGAGAATTTAATTGGTCCGTTCAAAGTCCCAATTCCATTGACTCAAATTACTTCATCAAGAGTGATTTGTAGAAAAAGACTTTCATTCATAATGAAAAGTAGTCTCATGCATTACAATATTTGACAATGCAAAGATAATTTGAAAGTTACATTATTATATTTCACTGATAATATTTTCACAGATGTTGGACATTCTATGGATTCTTTAAAGGTTCGCCTTTATGGTGGACTACTCTGTAAGTTCCAGGCGCGATGACTTCGTCTACCATGTACGGTCCTTCCCAATTGGCTCCCAATATTCCAGCCCCAGATTCATTGTTAGATTGGAAAACCTTCTTTAGGACAAGATCTCCAACTCTAAAAGATCTAAGGCGAACTTTTGAGTTATAATACTTGGCCATCTTCTTTTGGTATGATGCAAGTTTCAATTGAGAAGATTTTCTTTTCTCTTCCAGTAGATCTTTTTCTACTCCCATGGCCTCGTCATTATGATTTTCGTTGAAGTATAATCTTCGAAAAGAGGGCAGGCTGACTTTGACTTGGATCATAGCTTCGATGCCATAGGCCATCGAGAAAGGTGTTTCACCAGTCGGGGTTCGAACAGTAGTGTGATATGCCAATAAGATCTGGGACAAGTCATTTGCCCATGTACCATTCGCATCATCAAGCTTTCTCTTCAGAATGTTTTTGAGAATTTTGTTTACAACTTCTACTTGGCCATTGGCCTGAGGATAATAGGGAGTAGAAAAGTTTTTGGATGTTAAGCTCGTCACAAATTCTTTGTAATTTCTCTCCCTTTAATTGTGTCCCATTGTCTGACACAAGTGATTGTGGCAAGCTGAACCTGCACATGATGTTTTTCCACACAAATTTACAGGTGTTAGGTTCGGTAATTTTTGATTGGTTCTGCCTCTACCCATTTAGAGAAGTAATCAATGGCTACTATGGTAAATTTTGTGTTCACTCTGCTTCGAGGCAATAGGTCAATGAAATCAATTCTCCACTTGGCAAAGGGCCAAGGGCTAGTAACAGTGGTGATTTCTTGTGCATGTTGCCTCAGCACACTAGCGAACTTTTGGCATTTATCGCATTTTCGAACGAATTCAAGCGAGTCTTTGCGCATAGTGGGCCAATAGTCACCTTATTTTAATGCTTTTTGGGCGAAGGAATGACCACCAGCATGGTTACCACATATGCCTTCGTGGATTTCTCGAAACAAGTAATTACTTTTGCTTTCTCCAACACATCTCAACAAAGGTAATGTATATCATCGATTGTATAAAAAATTTTTCTAGGAGAACGTACCTAGCAGATTTCAATCGGATTTTTCTGGCTTTATCTTTATCGTTGGGGAGCTTGCGTTCGTTCAAGTAATCAGCTATTTCTTGTGTCAAGAGAGTTTCCTTTTCAACCCAAAGGGTCTTGCAGGCCTTCTCGGAATTGGAGGGGCTAAGAAGTAACTCAATCGGGACTGTTTTGAAAAGCTCTGCATCTTGTGAACTAGCAAGCTTCGATAAGGCATCCGCGAAGGAATTTTCAGCCCTAGGTATCTGCGAGAGTTCGTATTTTTCAAAGTTTAGTAATTGATCTTTGGCTTTCATGAGATAAGTAGCCATATTTTTATCTCTGACTATAAATTTTCTAGTTATTTGACTTACCACCAGCTGTGAGTCATTGTGGATTTCAATTTCTTTGGCACTTATTTATCTGGTTAGGCAAAGTCCAGCCAGTAGGGCTTTATACTCTGCTATATTGTTTGTGGCTTTAAAACGAAACAAAAAGCAAAATTAAGCTTTGCCCTACGGGTGATTGTACAATTCCCTCTCTGAAATCGATTATCATCCATACAATTTCCATGCGGGTAATTTTGGAGTGTTTTCGGAGTTAGATATATCCTTTGAGAAGATTGAAACAAAATCATACTCACATTACGGGTTTGAAGGTAATTTGACTCATGGCCCATTTTGTCAAGCGACACGAAGGGTAATTTAGTGGATGGAGTTTTAAGGACAAAGCTTACGAAGCTATATTAGATAGCTAACTTCTCCATTTCGGGTACCTAAGAAATGCCTTCAGAAATAAAGTGACATTCTTCCCTCACTATGCTTACTCTTTAATGCAAGATATAAAATCAAGTCGCTTGGGTTTGGTTTGAAGGTCTCAAGATGGTTTTGAGCTTTTAGGCATTTGACTAACATTTCGTCAACATATACTTCTATGGTTTTCCCAATTTGGTCGACAAGCATTTTATTAACAAGTCTTTGATATGTAGCACTAACATTTTTTAAGCCAAAAGGCATTACCTTATAATGATGAGGCCTCGATCGGTGATGAGCAAGTATGTTTCTCATCGAAATTTGAACATGGGTATCTGGTTGTACCGAGTATGCGTATATGAAACTTAGTAGTTCATGTCCCTTCGTTGAATCTACAAGTCGATTAATCCGAGGCAAAGGAAAGCTACCATTCGAGCGGGGCTTTGTTTAGATCTGTGAAATCTTGACATGTCCTACATAGTCCACCTTTTTTTTGGTACAAACGAGGATTGTATACCCAAAGCGGATAGTGGGATTCACGGATGAACCCATTGGCTATGACTTGTTAACCTCGCCCCTCATTGTCTTGTACTTTTCTGCGCTCATTTGCCTTTACTTCTGTACCCTTGGCTTAACTTGTTGGTCGATCTTCAAAATGTGGCACGCCACCTGAGGATCTATCCCGACCATATCAGAGTGTTTCCATGGAAAAATATCAATATTTGTTTTAAAAACTTTTTAAAACTATCCTTCATATCTGGCTTCAGTCCGCATCTTATACGTAAAAACTTTATTTCATCTTCATCGTCAACAGAAAATTCTTCAAGTTCTTCTATAGCGGCTGCTTCGGAGTTCAACTCAAGGATACGAGGATCAAGGGTATCATCCATACGAATTTGACCCTCTATCTCCACCTCAGGCATTGATGTATCAACCATCATGACTATATTAGTGATAGGAGCTTGCAGAGCCTCTTTTCTTAGGGCGTTCAGATAACATTCTCCTTTACTATGGGATCCCTGCCGAAGTTGGGAACTTCATGGTGAGGTGATGGATTGACGTGACAACCATCAATTGTTTTAGTGCGGGGTGACCTAATATTCTATTGTAAGCGGATCTTCTGTCAATGATCAAGAATTCCATGAAGTTTCTTGCCACCAAAGGCTCCTTCCCGACTTCCACAGCGAGGGTAATCTTTCCCCTGGGGAAGATGCTATCCCCTGTGAATCCATACAGTGATTCAGACGTCAGTGTCCATGGATGATCAACTTCCATTTGGTTGAATGCACCCGAGCTTCCGTTATCAACTAGCATGCATTTGATAATGTTTCTGGCGATTACTATGGACTACTAGGGTGTCACAATGAGGGTATTGAATATTGACCTCATCTTCAACTCCAACCGTTATAGTTGGGTATAGGGGCTTCGTCTCTCTACGTACCCAAAATTTTTTTAGTAGGTTTCTTTGCAGTCCTTATATAACTTCTCTATGCGTTATTACTCTCTCCGCCAATGTATGGTCCGCCTATGATCGTATTGATTTCACTGACGATGGTTTGAGCTACTGATGCTTGTTCATTGGGCCTTCTCTAAACGTCTGATGAGGTACACGCGGTGCTGGACGATAACCTCCACCTCTTGTTCCTCGACCTCGTCCCCATGGTAAGTATAATTCGTTTCGATTGGGAAGGTTGTCCTATCGACTTCCACCGGAAGGCTTATATCAATTTTCCACCATCTTATCAACGGTGCCCTCACCTCGGGACATTCATCTGCTTTTGTAGTTATCGGATCGATGAATTTTGCAAAACTTAGACCAGGAGGTCTGCCGCACGGACACTTCGCTTTGTAGTCTTACTCCTTGTGGGGATGACTTGTTTACATCCGCCTTATGATTACGATTACGATTCAGCGGGCCCATCTGCCGACCTTGGTTGTTACGCTTAGGAAAGTTACCTTTCGCACCATCTTGTGCCACCATGCTCCTTTCTCCTTCGTGCTTCTTCCCTGTTCTCGATCTTTTCTTCTGTCTGAATTTCTCTTTTGATAAGGTCCACCAGCTGGTTGTATATCTAAGGATTTTTATTTTGAACATCTCGCCAGAATATGGTTTCTATTCTTAGTCTGTTCGACATAGCATCTAAGGCCTTCTCATCCGAAATAGATTCCACAACAATCAGATCGTTCTGCTGTTAAAATAATTCTTAACTGATTCATTTACACCTTGTCTAATGTCATTCAACCTCGTGGCGGGGGCCTCGCCTAAGGTATGGCCCACGAAAGCACTCATAAAAGGCTTTCTTCAGTTGCGGCCAGCTCCGAATTGAACTTGGCTTCAACTTCAGGTACCATCTCTTAGCCGCCCCAGTAAGCATCATGTGGAAGGCCATGCATTTCAGCGACAGTGAAGCATTTTTTAGTTTCATTTCTGCCTTTAATCTGCCAAGTGATACATGGGGTCACCTCATCCCATATACTTATCCAGTTTCAGCATTACAAAACCTCTAGGGACCGGGGTGCTTCGTATTTCATGGGAAAATGAGAGATCTTCTTCATCATCATTTTCTTCAAATGACTTGGTAGGTCCATTGCCCTCGTCATCATATGAATAATCAGGTTCATAAATAGGATCTCTTGGGAGCGATCCTACCCTTCGCCCATCATGGAACTGGGCTTTTCTTTTGGTGGGAGTTAGCCTCATCGCCTAGCCGATAGAAGACACTAGCGGACCTTGCAGGTCTACGCTCTCGCTCGTTGAGCGAATCAACGAGCTGGTAACACCTGGTGTCCCTATGATTGTTGTAAGGGTGGGAATGGCTCACCGCCGGTGCTCTAGTTTCAACTCCATTTTTTTCGTCATCAACAATTCAACCACTGGATAGAGTTATCCTTGCTCTCTTTTCCTGCACCAACATTTGGACTTGCTCGGCCAGATTAGATACTGTTTTTGCTATAGACATCTTCTTATGGCGCCTTTTCCTTTTCTTTTTGGGTATTTCTCCTCATTCGCTTACCACTATTTCTGGGATTTTATCTCTCTGCCTTTTGAAATTGAAGTCACTGTCTTCTGGAAACTCGCTTTGCTTCTCAACTTCATTTTCGTCTGTTTTTCCTTCTAACTCACATATTTTTTTCAGCCATTGTTTCTTCAGTAAGATTTTTGGACTTTCTTCAATTACTCGAAAACTTTTACCAATGGTTTGAATTTCGTGGAAAATTGTGCAGATTCCCACGGACGGCGCCAATTTGTTGACCACTAAAATCGTAGGCAACAAATCCTCGACCACCTCCTTGCTGAAATAATCAACTTAATCTTCCTATGGAAAGCCGTCTGAAGATTAAGAGTTAAAAGAGTAAGAATTTGGCTAAGATTTTCAATTGTTCTATTATTCTTCTATTTAATTCAAACTATTTATAAATGTTGCAAAGCTTAGGGTTCTTTTGTCTTTTCTTCTTTTTCTACCATATGTCGCCCTCTAATTGTGAGGCCCTTAATTCTAGAGGATTCTAGAACACGTGACAGAAGGTCATTGACTCGACTATCATTTTCTTTATTTTTGGTTGTTATCCCTCATTTGCTTTAGTTGTAACTAATTTTGCTGTGTGGAGATTTATTTAGTGGTCCCAAAAATATTATTTCTATTTAGAATTGATAGATAACAAATAAGGTAGGGATGACAAAAATATCCGATCTGTCCCAAACCTGATGCATACCCGATCCAAATGAAGTAAAAAATTTCTGATCCGTGGATTAGCAGGACGGATTGGGACAGGATAAGTGCATTTTGTGCACTTATTTGGGCCTTTAAACTAAGCTTTTATCCCGTCATTTTATTGAATTTATACTTAATTTATTGTATTATTTTTCCTATTTCAGTTTTGGACCCGTTTATAAGCACATGGAGAAGATTGGACGAAAATAGCATAAAATTTGGTAAAATAAACAAGTAAATGATATACCATTGGAAAGATAATCGAATTACGAGTCCACCACTTTTTACGGATCTCAATTTGGAGCTTTCTACAAGAAGTTATGGTCGTTTGAAAAACAGCCGCCCATGCTAACTTTTGGTTGCGGGAATTTTGTTTCCTTTTCGAATTCTAATTCGATTAGGAAACCTTTTTTTGACGCGATTTTCATAATATTTTGAGATATTTTAGGGCACAATTAGGTAACTATATATATGAGTTATTAACTCATAACAAGAAGGAATTTTGGGAGAGCCGAATTTGGAGAGAAGAACGGGAGACAAATCAAGAATGAAGACCAAGATTCATCCTTTCAAGATTAAAACGAAGATCAAGTTCAATATTCTATCTTCCAATTATTTTCTTCTTATCCGGGTGATGAACTCCATATTTTCATCTCTTCTTTATTTTCGTATTATTAGTATGCTAGGCTAGAATTAAATAGTGCTAGGATCGTGATGAAGCTTGTATCATGAATCTTTAATTCTTGAACCTAGTTTTTGATATTTAAGCATGTTTTATTTTTGAACAATTGATATTGATTTTCTCTTCATCTACAATTATATATAATAGTTGTATGATTCTTGTGGCTTATTTTATCTTCGAGAGAAGGAAAATAGGTTATACATATATTAATTGTCGTAGAGTCCGATAGGGAATAGAAATATACCGCTATGCTTTACGTGATCTCTAAGTATTCACAAATTCTAATGCATTCTTGTATGCTCGCATTCGTCATAGAAATATATTCGGTCGCATATAGGAATAGGTTTAATTCTACTCGAGAGAGATTGTTAAATTAAATTAGGAATATTGATCTTCATAAGTAAATCTTGTTATCAAATTTAATGGTTCCGGTTAAAGATAATTGATATAAGTGGATTCAAAATCCTAGTACACTTTTCTTTTCTTTTCTTTTCCAATTTTAAAGTAATTCTCATTTAGTTTAATTTCTTATTTGTTTGATTTATAATTAGTTAATTAATTTTAGTTCATGTTTTAATTAGTTTAAGAAACAAACATTCAAAAGTTCATTAGATTCGGTTAAGGTTAGTATAATTGAACTGAACTAATTAAAATCTTCGTGGGAACGATACTTGGACTCAACATCCACTTTATTACTTGAGCGATCCGTGCACTTGCGGAATTATTTAAGACATAAAATCGCTGACAAGTTTTTGACGCCGTTGCCGGGGATTTAATTTTAGTTCTCTTCAATTATATTAGCACTAATTCGAACTTTATTTAATTAATTTATTTAATTATATTTTTGAGTTATTTTAGTGTTCAACTTGTCTCGTTTTCGACCACAACACAAGATGGAATATCGTAGGAGATTGATGAAGACAATATGCTAGTTGGAGATTTTTTGACTCTACGGATCATCCGAGCCAATTTAGCATTGATGAGGATAACATGCTTGTTGGAGATTTCTTCGCCTTGCACAAGGCTAATGTCATGAAATATAGCGCAATTTCGAGATTGATGAAGACAACATGCTCGTTGGAGATTTTATCGCAATGCGTGAAGCTAAAGAGATTTATGAGGAAGTAGAAATTATCAAGGTGCTATCTCGCAAAAATAGATTCTTTGGCACACAAAATAGAGAATATGTCACAATCGGTCTATGTGATGAAAATGAAGAACTCAACTTGTGAAGTGTGGGGCAAATCACTACACATCGAATGCCCTATTCTATTACAGCAACCCATGCAAGTTTGAATATGTTCAAGGTGGCCGTTATCAACAAAATTATGCTTTCTCCAACACATATAATCCAGGTGGCGAAACCATCCAAATTTCTCTTGAAAGATAATCGAGAATAATTTGGACCACGGTTCAAAGAAGGAAAATAGTACATCATTAGAAGACTCAATCAATAAATTTATCAAGAGAACCGAACAGTTCATGCATAAGAGAGATACTACTCTTCAAAATCAAGCGCGCGCAATAAAGAATCTTGAGACACAAATGGGTGAGATGCCAATTGCTTTATCGAGTGAGCACCGGTACTTTGCCAATTAATGCAGAGGTGAATCCCAATGAAAGTGTTATAGGCTGTTACTACCAAAAGTGAAGTTCAATTACTAGAAATCCATGGAAAGATGCCGGTTGCAAATAAAGAAAATGAACCATCCAGCGATAAGGAGCACGTGGAACAGTGGCGAGACAACATATATTAAAAGAGTTCGGATACACCACGTGATTAAAGGCAACTGTTCCTATCAAACTATATGAGCCTCGATCCCATCTCCTTAGAGATTACAAAAGCAAAAGTTAGACAAGCAATTCTCCAACTCTTCTATTTCTTCTAAAATTGATTTTTTGATCAAGTTCGACCAAGAAGTTGAAATTTTCGTAGTTGTGTTCGAACAAGATGCTACACTAAAATCATATTTTTATGGAGAGCACAAATTCAAAATTTTGAGGATAAATGAAAAATGGTGCAAAGTCAATAGATGCAAGCAAAGCAAGTCCTCAAAAGCATTATACAAAGTCCGTGGTGAGCAATCGGGGACGATAAGTCAAGCTAAAGACTATAAATAAGCGCTTAATGGGAGGCAACCAATTTTCTAACCTTTTATATACTTGCTTTATATGTAGTAGTTTTAATCGAGTTTAAATAATTTATATGTTTTATTTCATTTATCTATGCCCTTAAAGAGTTTTATTATGTCAATCGCAGGATGTCCTACTTTGCAAAGTCCTAACTCCACATCGATTCCACTTCAATAGGGACCTTGATTGACGGATCCATCTTCTTCATATCTATCTCGGGGGAGTAACTATTCTTTTCCTCCTCTATTTGTTTTATTTTGTTATTACATTGGAGACAATGTAATATTTTAGTTTGGGGGTGGGTTAAGTATCAGGATACTTAATTATTTGAATATTATTCGGGTCTAAGAAAAAAAGAAAAAAAATTCTTTCATAGTTATTGTTGAATATCTTGTTGCCAATGATGAGATTTGTTTGAAGTCGAGTATATTTTTAGTAGAATATTGGACAACACTTGAACACATACTTTTATATGAATACTTATCTATGTTAGACTAGATTTGAAGCACGTAGCACTTTGTTGACTTATCACTTATTGAAAATATGACTTGAGTGTATGTGTTGATATTATTGACTTAGATCATTATAAAAAAATTCTTGTTCCTAAATCTTTAGACTAGTAACCAAAGCTGTTTGAGAACAGTTTGGGAATTATTAAAGTTAGTACATGTTTTCGTGGAATTTTGATGGTTTGGGTTTTCGGATCTCATCTTTGGTTGAATAGATTATAGTCAATGAATACGAATCGAGCACTACTCCTTCTTTGAAAAAAAATTTAAATAAAATAAAATATCGACTCGAGCAATTAAGCTTTGTTAGGTTATTTTAAAACTTGATGTCCTAAAGTCATCTGACTTGGGAGTCATAGGCCCAAAGCTAGTTACATGAGTTAAAAAAAAAGAAAATTACATCTTCACTTCTCTTATAGCACTGTGAGACTCGAGTAATTAAGCCTGTTAGGGTATTTTAAAACCTGGTGCCCTATAGTCATCTGACTTGGGAGTCATCGGTCCAAAGCTCGCTACAAGGGTCACATAGAAAGCTAGTGAGAGAGAAGTATTGCACAAGATATAAGATCGTTTATATTGGTTAAATAAAATAAAAATAGTTAGAAGTGCTCGGTAAGGATTGCTAGGTTAGAACCTAAGAGGCCAAGATGAGAATTTAGAAATCACTCACCATCCTAGTTCTAGGAATACAAGTTATAATTTTACCACTCTATTTGAAAAAGTATTGTGTTGATCAATAAGAATCAAATTTGCTAGAACACCTCGGGATTGGAGAGAAAAGCATTAGAAGAGTGATAATTCTACGAGAGGTGTAAGGAATAAATGACTACAAAGGATTTGAGATTGTAAAATATCAACAACACAATATTGATCGTGGTCTAATATAAGTGTAAGTTCAATATCGGCTATTCACACACTCACAAAAGGTTGAGCATTGGATAAAAAAAAAAATTAATTGTTGTGTTGTTTAATATATTTCTAAAAGTGTTGCTTTATTTTGAACTTGAGACATATGGTAAGAAATTTAACATTAATTATACCTATGATTATTCTTTTAGCTTAGTTTAAATTTGTAGTTTATTTTTATTTTGTTCGAGGACGAACAAATGTTTAATTTAGGGTGTTTGATAAGTACATTTTGTGCACTTATTCAGGCCTTTAAACTAAGCTTTTATCCCGTCATTTTATTGAATTTATACTTAATTTATTGTATTATTCTTCCTATTTCAGTTTTGGACCCGTTTATAAGCACATGGAGAAGATTGGACGAAAAGAGCATAAAATTTTGTGAAATCAATGAGTAAATGATATACCATTGGAAAGATAATTGAATTACGAGTCCACCACTTTTACGGATCTCAATTTGGAGCTATCTACAAGAAGTTATGGCCGTTTGAAAAACAGCCACCCATGCTAACTTTGGCTACAGGAATTTTGTTTCCTTTCAATTCTAATTCGATTAGGAAACCTTTTTGACGCGATTTTCATAATATTTTGAGATATTTTAGGGCACAATTAGGTAACTATATATATGAGTTATTAACTCATAACAAGAAAGAATTTTGGAAGAGCCGAATTTGGAGAGAAGAACGGGAGACAAATCAAGAACGAAGAACAAGATTCATCCTTTCAAGACTAAAACGAAGATCAAGTTCAATATTCTATCTCCCAATTATTTTCTTCTTATCCAGGTGATGAACTCCATATTTTCATCTCTTTTTATTTTCGTATTATTAGTATGCTAGGCTAGAATTAAATAGTGATAGGATCGTGATGAAGCTTGTATCATGAATCTTTAATTCTTTGAACCTAGTTTTTGATATTTAAGCATGTTTTTATTTTTGAACAATTGATATTGATTTTCTCTTCATCTACAATTATATGCTGTAATAGTTGTATGATTCTTGTGGCTTATTTTACCTTCGAGAGAAGGAAAATAGGTTATACATATATTAATTGTCGAGAGTCCGATAAGGGATAGAAATATACCGCTATGCTTTACGTTATCTCTAAGTATTCACAAATTCTAATGCATTCTTGTATGTTCGCATTTGTCATAGAAATATAGTCGAATTCGCATATAGGAATATGTTTAATTCTACTCGAGAGAGATTGTTAAATTAAATTAGGAATATTGATCTTCATAAGTAAATCTTGTTATCAAATTTAATGGTTCCGGTTAAAGATAATTGATGTAAGTGAATTCGAAATCCTAGTACACTTTTCTTTTCTTTTCTTTTCCAATTTTAAAGTAATTCTCATTTAGTTTAATTTCTTATTTGTTTGATTTATAATTAGTTAATTATTTTTAGTTCATGTTTTAATTAGTTTAAGAAACAAACATTCAAAAGTTCATTAGATTGGTTAAGGTTAGTATAATTGAATCGAACTATCTAAATTTTCGTGAGAGCGATACTTGGACTCAACATCCACTTTATTCTTGGCGATCAAATGCACTTGTAGAATTATTTAAGACATAAAATCGTGACGGAGACGGATCGGGCGGATCGAATCGTGTGTGATCAATCCAATCCGCCATGTTTGAAAAATAAATAGGATTAAATAATAAATAGAAGAAAGATTTGGGGCTTAAATTAAAATTTAGAGATGGCTGGACTTAGTTAAAAAAAAAAAAGGATCAATATACGGATGAGGGCTCTAATCCGCACCGATCCGCACCGAAAAAATGGCGAATCAATCCACGAATTTTGATTTTCTACAATTGTTGCGGGGCGGATACGGATCGGTGATCCGCCCCGATCCGCCACGTTGCCATCACTAAACAAAGCTTGGGTTCGAATCCTCCATCTCAAATGGCGAATGTTAGAATAAATTATGTTAGGATTAGATCCGAATAGTTTAAACGATAAATTTATGAACTCTTTCTCTTCGCCTTCTTAAGGGCGAAGGGTATTCTTAAGTAAATCATATAAGTTTCGTTCAAAAAATGTGTCTAAGTTAGACGTTCTTTCATGTGCTCAGACAAAGCGTAACACGAGGACACGAGGACACATGATAGCCATTAGGATTAGCCTCTAAAATTTTGAGAAATGTTTTGTTCCCGAATCGGGGTGAGGTCTTTAACTCCTCCCCCTTCCCTATTTTGTCCCAGTCAGAGAAATATCTGTTCTCCCTAAATTTTTGGTACAAATGCCAAAGTTGGGTTGGCCATAGAATTGATTTCCAATTTATATGATTACATGTTCTCTGTTTAGGGCACGTGGTTCTCTCAACATTAATTTTTTGCAATTTATTCTATTTAGTCTAGCATTCAAATATTCAATTCAATTTCATCATATCAACCCATTGACTGGTCCAATGACGAGTCAAGTTCAAGTTACATAAGTAAAGACGCGTTTTAGTTTTGTCATCAACTCTAATCCAACCTAATCAATTGGAAAACTGGGATATTCATATTAAAGAAAATGACCACATTTATTTATTCTATTCTATTAAATTTAGCATGAATTATAATAGGTTTCTTCTAAGATCAATTTAAATAAATAATTAAGATCAACTAAACACTCTATATATGGTGCCTTATTTTACTAATTATCTTCGATAATTTAAGTTCTTATAAGTAAACATGTTTATTAAGTAGATTATATAATGTCATGTACGGTTTATTACATGTCAAATGCGAACTTAAATGAATTTTAACATTAATAAAAATTATATATTTTATTTTTCCGTAAGCTCAGACACCAATGACCCGTTTGATTTGTAGATAAAATTATTTATCTGAATAAAATTTATTTGGATAATAGTTATCTAGATAACATGTTTAAGAATGGAAAAATCACTATTAAAAAGTCGATTTTTAGTAAAAAATAAGACAACTCTATGCTTATTTTTAATTAAACGAAAAAAAGTAAATAAAAAAATTAAAAGAGATAAAAAAAAAAAAAATAGGTGGAGGCAGGGATGGCGGTATGGCGGTAAGCGGTCGGCGAATATCCTAGAATATGGATATCCAAAATATATTTGTTATATATTATAAAATGTACATTAAATCTTTTAAAAAAAATTAAGTGAATTAGTATCCGGACAAAAAAATTGTCATCTTCTTTGAAGATAAAACTTCTCTTCGTCTTTAACTTAAATTTTTATTCGGATAAAATATATCGGACATGAATTTACTTAAAACAAGATAAGATTATTTTTATCTATTATCTTTTGACGATGACCATATATCAAACGGGTCCTAAAGGCAAAGTAAGTCAAGACAATGGACTCTCCAACCAGCTGTAGGAAGATTGAATTCACAATCTAAATGGATTATTTTGACAGTCGATAATTAAAAAATGATAAATAAAATTTAAGAATATTATTTGTGTACCAAAACTATCATTGTCTTGTTTACTTTTCTTGCGTGACTTTTGGTTTTGTGGGGTTTACCAGCATTTGATAATTTTGAATGAAAACAACATTAAAGACTTAGCATCTCGTATGATTTACGCTCAATAAACCGTAATTTTGGAGAACCAGGGGTGGAGTCTACAGTCCCCACCAAGCACTTATATATATATATATATAGATAGATAGCTTCATAGTTCATATGATGCATATTTCTACTTGTCCACATCAATTTGCTGGTGTATTTTTGGGCTTTTTCTTGGCCTTCATCAGAAAATGTCTGGTTTTCTGCATTATTTCCTTCCTCATGCTCAATTTCATAAGAACTCAGAGCCTAAGAAACCAGAACTCGAACACCATGTTTATAGAGATGAGTTGAATAAGAAGCCCTCAACTCTTAAGTTAAGAAGAAAGGTACACTTTGAAATCGAATCAAAGCCATTGCTCGAAAGAGAAGAAAGTGAGAAGAATTATGACAGTAGCAACAAATCGACTAGTTGTGGACATGTCGAGAAGGAGAAATTATCTGAGACTAAAGTGAAGATATTGATGACTAAAGAAGAGGCTGCTCGGTTGCTATCAAAATGTAAAGATGGAGGGTGCTTGAGTTCGAGGATGTAGCTCGGGAACTAGTTCAAATCCCGGTTAATCGTGTTAGCGTCATCTTTTCTTAAAATTTCGAACGATGTTTGTAGCTTCTAAAATTAGTGAAATTTTGGTTTTTATTTTTACACTAGCTAGCTAGGATGCTATCATTATCGTTTGAACACGTTTGAAAACTGAAACTCTTCAAACGTTTTGGAAATTTCAAAAAGTTTTTGAATGCTTTTTAATTTTAATAAAAATCGGAAACATTGAGATAACTTGACGGAAACTTTTAATAAAGCTAGTGAGATAAATGGGGATTTGTACGAAACGAAAACAAATTAATAGAAAAGAGGCATATTCCCATTTGATATCCTATTAGCTCGACAATGCATGAAATTTGAATTTAGTTTTAATGAATATAGTTATAATTGACTTGTATGGTTTACGTCATAATAATACCTCCTTGAAGGATTTAATACACTTGAAACATATAATTTCGGTCAAAGTACAAAAAAACTTACCTAAGTTTATAGAAACTAGAAATGACACAACAAGGAAATATTTGATGGGAATCATATTTTCTTTATTATTAACACAATAAATATCTTTTTTAAACTTAAAATTAAAGATATAAAAAGCGTTATCATTTATATTTTAACAATGTACATATGAATTTTAATTGAACGCATTTGTTTATAGTAGTAATATGGATGTTTGATCTTTTAACAACATTTAATTCAACATTGACGTTTTTTTAACAAGGTCTTTTTATAACGTTTCACTATATGTTACCGTTTCTTTTTAACAACACATTGTTCAATTCGATTCCATGTAAGTATTAAACAGTTCTAGTTCCTAGAACTGAGAATCGTCTTGTTCTAATTCTCGTTCTGGTTCTAGTTCTAGACCAACAACCAAGAACCAGGAAAGTTTTAATTTGTTGATTATTTTTATTTAAATTTTAATAATTAATAGTGTTGATGTTGCCAATTGCGGCATGTCGGCCGAATCAAATAGTTCATCAATTTTCTTAATTTTTACACAAAAATTAATTAATTTTGAATCAATTACTTCCTCGGACCCTTATTTTCTCTTGCAAATCAAAATCAATTTATCTTTAGCGATATAAATTTATATTATAATTTTTTATAATTATTTTAAAATTTTGATTATAGAAGCTGAATCGAATCAAGACCAAACCAAACCAAACCAAACCAGAACCATTTGGTTCGATTCTTATTCAGTTCCATAATTGTTGATACAACCGATGATTCCATTCGACAATAACTATTGTTTCTTGGTTCAGATTCGATCTCTTGAACCAAACCAAGTAGAACCACACCACCCCTACATCAAATAATTCAAATTTCATAATTCCTCGTGAGTTTCAAATTGTACCGATTTGTTATATATGGTTACAATTAATTTTGTAACTTATTGTATGGATTGTATTCCTATATATCCTATATGAAGTTGTAAAATCAATGAAACAACTGAAGTGAAAAATTTGAAGTATTTTCTAATTTCATTGTGTTTAGTTTATCTTTTCATTTCATAACTTATTTACTTTAACGTATAACTAATTAATTTAAACTAATTAGTGAATGTTTAGTGTGCAATATCTAACATAATTGAATAGTATAATAAATAAGATTTTACCTTTTCTTTATTAACATTGTTCAATACTATTCAATTAATCTTGATTATCAACATGCTATTAATGTTCATAGATTTCTTGGTGCAAGATATTCAACGTCTCTTCCTCTATTATTTTCAAGATCCGGTTATGTCTTTCCTTCTCTTCATCTTTTCTTTCTCCCGAGTCATGAATAGCTAGATTTAATGTTTGGATGAACGATGTAGCCTAAGTTTAATTCTTTAATTTGAATCTCAAGTTTTGATTTATAAATTGATTAAGTATTTGATTTTACTTCTTTTCTTAATGCTTGAGATAATTGGCCATTATTTGTCATTGATTTGTGGATTGTAATGAACCAAGAGAGGTAAATTATTAATCTAGACCACGTAGTAAAATCGCAATTGGATAAAAGGTAGAGATACGCTTTTGTTATTGTCACGGTCTTCAATTGAATTCTTAGGAGATTTAATGCATCTAATTAAGGACCATTACGATTTGCCTAAGTTGACTTAATTAGATAGGACTAATTTGAACTCGAGAGAGGTAAATTAGGTCAAATTTGTGGTCGACCGAATACAACTTTAGGAATAAATCTTGAGATGAGAAATTAGAAAGGATAACTAGGTGAATTCGTTTGTCCAAACGCTTCAACCATCATATTTTATTAATTCTTGATAGTTTTCCTTATTATTACTTTCAGAAAATCTAAAGTTCTAGCTTAAATCTTTCAACTCAATTGATTTTACATTGTTGTCAATAGACTAGCACTTTAATTAATTTAACTAGTATCTAAATAAGATAGTCTTCGTGGGAACGATAATCCGGACTCAAAAAGTCCACTTTATTACTTGTTAACGATATTGTGCACTTGCAATCACATTATTTTCTCAACAGTGATATCGAACTGACCCAACTTAATGGCCCATTTTGTCAAGCGACCTAAAGTTTCAGGTCTTTGCAACACTTGTTTTAGTGGATGGTTCGTTAGTACTGTGATTTTAAGGACAAAGCTTACGAGAAGCTATATTCAGAGCAATAGCTAACTTCTCCATTTCTGGGTACCTAGTCTCTGCGTCCTGAAATGCCTTACTCACATAATATATGGGTAATGTAGCTGACATTCTTTCCTCACTAGTACTAAACTTACTGCTACCTCAGAGATTGCAAGATATAAAATCAAGTCGCTTGGGTTTGGTTTGGAGAGTATGGGAGCCTTCTCAAGATGGTTTTTCAACTCATCGAAGGCGGCATCACACTCTTTCATCCATTCGAATCTCTTACCAGCTTTTATGATTTGAAAAAATGAGAAACATTTTTCGGTGGCTCTTAAAACAAACCAACTCAAAGCGACGACCTTTCCCATTAGACTTTGGACTTTTCTTGAGCTTACAAGAGAGTTGTATGTCAATGAGAGCTTGAATTTTTTCTAGGTTAGCCTCTATGCCTCGCTGGTTGACCATATAACCTCAGAATTTGCTCGATACGACCCCGAAAGCACACTTTAAAGGGTTGAACTTCATTTTGTACTTTCGGAGGATCGAAAACATTTTATCTAGGTGTTTAAGATGATCAAGAGCTTTTAGGCATTTGACTAACATTTCGTCAACATATACTTCTATGGTTTTCCCAATTGGGTCAGCAAGCATTTTATTAACAAGTTTTGATATGTAGCACTAACATTTTTTAAGCCAAAAGGCATTACCTTATAACAGTAGAGGCCTCGATCAGTGATGAACGAAGTATGTTTCTCATCAGGGCCGAACATGGGTATCTGGTTGTACCCTGAGTATGCGTATATGAAACTTAGTAGTTCATGTCCCACTGTCGAATCTACAAGCTGATTAATCCGAGGCAAAGGAAAGCTACCATTCGGGCAGGCTTTGTTTAGATCTGTGAAATCTTGACATGTCCTACATAGTCCACCCTTTTTTTGGTACAAGAATGGGATTGTATACCTAAAACGGATAGTGGGATTCACGGATGAACCCATTGGCTAACAGCTTGTCAACCTCGCCCCTCATTGTCTTGTACTTTTCTGCGCTCATTTGCCTTCACTTCTATACCCTTGGCTTAACTTGTTGGTCGATCTTCAAAATGTGGCACGCCACCTGAGGATCTATCCCGACCATATCAGAGTGTTTCCATGGAAAAATATCAATATTTGTTTTTAAAAACTTTTTAAAACTATCCTTCATATCTGGCTTCAGTCCGCATCTTATACGTAAAAACTTTATTTCATCTTCATCGTCAACAGAGAATTCTTCAAGTTCTTCTATAGCGGCTGCTTTGGAGTTCAACTCAAGGATACGAGGATCAATGGTATCATCCATACGAATTTGACCCTCTATCTCCACCTCAGGCATTGATGTATCAACCATCATGACTATATTAGTGATAGGAGCTCGCAGAGCCTCTTTTCTTAGGGCGTTCAGATGACATTCTCCTTTACTATGGGATCCCTGCCGAAGTTGGGAACTTCATGGTGAGGTGATGGATTGACGTGACAACCATCAATTGTTTTAGTGCGGGGTGACCCAATATTCTATTGTAAGCGAATCTTCTGTCAATGATCAAGAATTCCATGAAGTTTCTTGCCACCAAAGGCTCCTTCCCGACTCCACACGTGAGGGTAATCTTTCCCTGGAGAAGATGCTATCCCCTGTGAGTCCATACTGATGATTCGGACGCCGGTGTCCATGGATGATCAACTTCCATTTGGTTGAATGCACCCGAGCTTCCGTTATCAACTAGCATGCATTTGATAATGTTTCAAGCGATTACTATGGACTACTAGGGTGTCACAATGAGGGTATTGAATATTGACCTCATCTTCAACTCCAACCGTTATAGTTGGGTATAGGGGCTTCGCTCTCACGCACTCCAAATTTTTTTAGTAGGTTTCTTTGCGGTCCTTATATAACTTCTCTATGCGTTATTACTCTCTCCGCCAATGTATGGTCCGCCTATGATCGTATTGTTTTCACTGACGATGGTTTGAGCTACTGATGCTTGTTCATTGGGCCTTCTCTAAACGTCTGATGAGGTACACGCGGTGCTGGACGATAACCTCCGCCTCTTGTTCCTCGACCTTGTCCCCTGTGGTAAGTATAATTCGTTTCAGTTGGGAAGGTTGTCCTATCTGACTTCCACCAGAAGGCTTATATCAATTTTCCACCTTCTTATCAACAGTGGCCCTCACCTTAGGACATTCATCCGTTTTGTGGTTATCGGATTGATGAATTTTGCAAAACTTAGACCGGAGGTCGGGCACGGACACTTCGCTTGTAGTCTTACTCCTTGTGGGGATGACTTGTTTACATCCGCCTTATGATTCTGATTCTGATTCCGCGGGCCCATCTGCCGACCTTGGTTGTTCTGCCTAGGAAAGTTACCTTTCGCACCATCTTGTACCTCCATGCTCCTTTCTCCTTCGTGCTTCTTCCTGTTCTCGATCGTTTCCTCTGTCTAAATTTCTCTTTTGATAAGGTCCACCTGGTGGTTGTATATCTAAGGGTTTTTATTTTGAACATCTCGCCGTAATATGGTTTCTATTCTTAGTCCATTCGACATGTAGCATCCAAGGCCTTCTCATCCAAAATAGATTCCACAACAATCGGATCGCTCTGTTAAAATAATTCTTAAGCGATTCATTTACACCTTGTCTAATGTCATTCAACCTCGTGGCGGGGGCCTCGCCTAAGGTATGGTATATAAAGCACTCATAAAATGCTTTCTTGATTCTATGCCACTCCGAATTGAACTTGGCTTCAACTTCGTGTACCATCTCTTAGCCGCTTGAAGAAGAATCATGTGGAAGGCCATGCATTTCAAATGACGGTGAAGCATTTTTAGTTTCATTTTCGCCTTTTAATCGCCAAGTGATACATGGGGTCACCTCATCCCATATACTTATCCAGCCAAAGCATTACAAAACCTCTAGGGACCGGGGTGCCAGTATTTCATGGAAAATGGGAGATCTTCTTCATCATCATCTTCTTCAAATGACTTGGTAGGTCCATGCGCCTCGTCATCATATGAATAATCGGGTTCATAAATAGGATCTCTTGGGAGCGATCCTACCCTTCGCCCATCATGGAACCGAGCTTTTCTTTTGGTGGGAGTTAGCCTCATCGCCTAGCCGATAGAAGACACTAGCGGACCTTGAGGTCACGCTCTCGCTCGTTGAGCGAATCAACGGGCCGGTAACACCGGAGTCCCTATGATTGTTGTAAGGGTGGGAATGGCTCATCACGGGTTTCTAGTTTCAACTCCATTTTTTCGTCATCAATCAACAATTCAACCTTTGGATAGAGTTATCCTTGCTCTCTTTCCCGCACCAACATTTGGACTTGCTCGGCGGATTAGAGATCTTATTTTTTGCTATAGACATCTTCTTATGGCACCTTTTTCTTTTCTTTTTGGGTATTTCTCCTCATTCGCTACCACTATTTCAGGATTTTATCTCTCTGCCTTTTGAAATTGAAGTCACCGCTTTGTCTCGAAACTCAATTTGCTTCTCAACTTCATTCTCGGCTGTTTTTCCTTCTAACTCACATATTTTTTTCAGCCATTGTTTCTTCAGTAAGATTTTTGGACTTTCTTCAAATACTCGAAAACTTTTACCAATGGTTTGAATTTCGTGGAAAATTGTGCAGATTCCCACGGACGACGCCAATTTGTTGACCACTAAAATCGTAGGCAACAAATCCTCGACCACCTCCTTGCTGAAATAATCAACTTAATCTTCCTATGGAAAGCCATCTGAAGATTAAGAGTTAAAAGAGCAAGAATTTGGCTAAGGTTTTCAATTGTTCTATTATTCTTCTATTTAATTCAAACTATTTATAAATGTTGCAAAGCTTAAGGTTCTTTTGTCTTTTCTTCTTTTTCTACCATATGTCACCCTCTAATTGTGAGGCCCTTAATTCTAGAGGATTCTAGAACACGTGACAGAAGGTCATTGACTCGACTATCATTTTCTTTAATTTTGGTTGTTATCCCCTCATTTGCTTTAGTTGTAACTAATTTTGCTATGTGGAGATTCATTTAGTGGTCCCAAAATATTATTTCTATTTAGAATTGATAGATAACAAATAAGGTAGGGATGACAAAAATATCCGATCTGTCCCAAACCTGATGCATACCCGATCCGAATGAAGTAAAAAATTTCTGATCCGTAGATCAGCGGGACGGATTGGGACATGATAAGTGCATTTTGTGCACTTATTTGGGCCTTTAAACTAAGTTTTTATCCCGTCATTTTATTGAATTTATACTTAATTTATTGTATTATTCTTCCTATTTCGGTTTTGGACCCGTTTATAAGCACATGGAGAAGATTGGACGAAAAGAGCATAAAATTTGATAAAATCAACAAGTAAATGATATACCATTGGAAAGATAATCGAATTACGAGTCCACCACTTTGTACGGATCTCAATTTGGAGCTTTCTACAAGAAGTTATGGTCGTTTGAAAAACAATAGCCCATGCTAACTTTTGGTTGCGGGAATTTTGTTTCCTTTTGAATTCTAATTCGATTAGGAAACTTTTTTTGACGCGATTTTCATAATATTTTGAGATATTTTAGGGCACAATTAGGTAACTATATATATGAGTTATTAACTCATAACAAGAAGGAATTTTGGGGGAGCCGAATTTGGAGAGAAGAACGGAAAACAAATCAAGAATGAAGATCAAGATTCATCCTTTCAAGATTAAAACGAAGATCAAATTCAATATTCTATCTTCCAATTATTTTCTTCTTATCCGGGTGATGAACTCCATATTTTCATCTCTTCTTTATTTTCGTATTATTAGTATGCTAGGCTAGAATTAAATAGTGCTAGGATCGTGATGAAGCTTGTATCATGAATCTTTAATTCTTGAACCTAGTTTTTGATATTTAAGCATGTTTTTATTTTTGAACAATTGATATTGATTTTCTCTTCATCTACAATTATATGCTTAATAGTTGTATGATTCTTGTGGCTTATTTTACCTTCGAGAGAAGGAAAATAGGTTATACATATATTAATTGTCGAGAGTCCGATAGGGATAGAAATATACCGCTATGCTTTACGTGATCTCTAAGTATTCACAAATTCTAATGCATTCTTGTATGCTGCGTGCATTGATTCGTCATAGAAATATATTCGGGTCGCATATAGAAATAGGTTTAATTCTACTCGAAAGAGATTGTTAAATTAAATTAGGAATATTGATCTTCATAAGTAAATCTTGTTATCAAATTTAATGGTCCGGTTAAAGATAATTGATATAAGTGGATTCAAAATCCTAGTACACTTTTCTTTTCTTTTCTTTTCCAATTTTAAAGTAATTCTCATTTAGTTTAATTTCTTATTTGTTGGATTTATAATTAGTTAATTAATTTTAGTTCATGTTTTAATTAGTTTAAGAAACAAACATTCAAAAGTTCATTAGATTCGGTTAAGGTTAGTATAATTGAACTGAACTATCTAAATCTTCGTGGGAACGATACTTGGACTCAACATCCACTTTATTACTTGAGCGATCCGTGCACTTGCGGAATTATTTAAGACATAAAATCGCTGACAAGTTTTTGGCGCCGTTGCCGGGGATTTAATTTTAGTTCTCTTCAATTATATTGGCACTAATTCGAACTTTATTTAATTAATTTATTTAATTATATTTTTCTAGTTATTTTAGTGTTCAACTTGTCTCGTTTCAGACCACAACACAAGATGGAATATCAGGAGATTGATGAAGACAATATGCTTGTTGGAGATTTTTTGACTCTACGGATCATCCAGAGCCAATTTAGCATTGATGAGGATAACATGCTTGTTGGAGATTTCTTCGCAATGCACAAGGCTAATGTCATGAAATATGACGCAATTTCTGAGATTGATGAAGACAACATGCTCGTTGGAGATTTTATCGCAATGCAAAGAAGGCTAAAGAGATTTATGAGGAAGTAGAAATTATCAAGGTGCTATCTCGCAAAATAGATTCTTTGGCACACAAAAAGAGAATATGTCACAATCAGTCTATGTGATGAAAATGAAGAACTCAACTTGTGAAGAGTGTGGGGCAAATCACTACACATCAGAATGCCCTATTCTATTATAGCAACCCATGCAAGCTGAATATGTTCAAGGTGGCCATTATCAACAAAATTATGCTTTCTCCAACACATATAATCTAGGGTGGCGAAACCATCCAAATTTCTCTTGGAAAGATAATCAGAATAATTTCGCACTACAGTTTATTGAAACGTAAAAGAGTACATCATTAGAAGACTCAATCAATAAATTTATCAAGAGAACCGAACAGTTCATGCATAAGAGAGATACTACTCTTCAAAATCAAGGCGCTGCAATAAAGAATCTTGAGACACAAATGGGTCAAATGGCAATTGCTTTATCAGCAGAGCACCGTGTACTTTGCCAATTAATGCGAGAGGTGAATCCCAATGAAAGTGTTACAAATTGTTACTACCAAAAGTGAAGTTCAATTACTAGAAATCCATGGAAAGATGCCGGTTGCAAATAAAGAAAATGAACCATCCACCGATAAGGAGCGAGAATGAACAGTGAAAGCAGACAACATATATTAAAGAGAGTTCGGATACACCATGATTAAGGCAACTGTTCCTATCAAACTATATGAGCCTCCGATCCCATCTCCTCAAAGATTACAAAAGCAAAAGTTAGACAAGCAATTCTCCAACTCTTCTATTTCTTCTAAAATTGATTTTGTGATCAAGTTCGAACAAAGAAATTGAAATTTTTCGTGGTTGTGTTCGAACAAGATGCTACACTAAAATCATATTTTTATGGAGAGCACAAATTCAAAATTTTGAGGATAAATGAAAAATGGTACAAAGTCAATAGATGCAAGCAAAACAAGTCCTCAAAAGCATTATACAAAGTGCCGTGAGCAATCAGACGATAAGTCAAGCTAAAGAATATAAATAAGCGCTTAATGGGAGGCAACCAATTTTCTAACCCTTTTATATACTTACTTTATATGTAGTAGTTTTAATCAGTTTAAATAATTTATAAGTTTTTATTTCATTTATCTATGCCCTTAAAAAGTTTTACTCTGTCAATCGCAAGATGTCCTACTTTGCAAGAGTCCCAACTCCACATCTGATTCCACTTCAACCGAACCTTGTTGACCGGATCCATCTTCTTCATATCTATCTCCGGGGAGTAACTATTCTTTTCCCTCCTCTATTTGTTTTATTTTATTATTACATTGGAGACAATGTAATGTTTTAGTTTGGGGGTGGGTTAAGTATCAGGATACTTAATTATTTGAATATTATTCGGGTCTAAGAAAAAAAGAAAAAAAATTCTTTTATAGTTATTGTTGAATATCTTGTTGCCAATGATGAGATTTGTTTGAAGTCGAGTATATTTTTAGTAGAATATTGGACAACACTTGAACACATACTTTTATATGAATACTTATCTATGTTAGACTAGATTTGAAGCACGTGGCCACTGTTGACTTATCACTTATTGAAAATATGACTTGAGTGTATGTGTTGATATTATTGACTTAGATCATTATAAAAAAAAAATTCTTGTTCCTAAATCTTTAGACTAGTAACCAAACTGTTTGAGAACAGTTTGGGAGTGTTAAAGTTAGTACATGTTTTCGTGGAATTTTGATGGTTTGGATTTTCTGGATCTCATCTTTGGTTGAATAGATTATAGTCAATGAATCTGAATCGAGCACTACTCACTGCTGAAAAAAAAATTAAATAAAATAAAATATCTGACTCGAGCAATTAAGCCTGTTAGGTTATTTTAAAACTTGATGTCCTAAAGTCATCTGACTTGGGAGTCATAGGCCCAAAGCTAGTTACATGAGTTAAAAAAAAAAAAAAAAAAAAATTACATCTTCACTTCTCTTATAGCCTGTGGGACTCGAGCAATTAAGCCTGTTAGGATATTTAAAAACCTGGTGCCCTATAGTCATCTGACTTGGGAGTCATCGGTCCAAAGCTCGCTACAAGGGTCACATAGAAAGCTAGTGAGAGAGAAGTATTGCACAAGATATAAGATCGTTTATATTGGTTAAATAAAATAAAAATAGTTAGAAGTGCTCGGTAAGGATTGCTAGGTTAGAACCTAAGAGACTGAAGATGAGAATTTAGAAATCACTCACCATCCTAGTTATAGGAATACAAGTTCTAATTTTTACCACTCTATTTGAAAAAAGCATTGTGTTGATCAATAAGAATCAAATTTGCTAGAACACCTCAGGATTGGAGAGAAAAGCATTAGAAGAGTGATAATTTACAAGAGGTGTAAGGAATAAATGACTACAAAGGATTCGGGATTGTAAAAATATCAACAACACAATATTGGTCGTGGTCTAATATAGGTGTAAGTTCAATATCTGGCTATTCACACACTCACAAAAGGTTGAACATTGGATAAAAAAAATTTAATTGTTGTGTTGTTTAATATATTTCTAAAAGTGTTGCTTTATTTTCGAACTTGAGGCATATGGTAAGAAATTTAACATTAATTATACCTATGATTATTCTTTTAGCTTAGTTTAAATTTGTAGTTTATTTTTATTTTTGTTCGAGGACGAACAAATGTTTAATTTAGGGGTGTTTGATAAGTACATTTTGTGCACTTATTCAGGCCTTTAAACTAAGCTTTTATCCCGTCATTTTATTGAATTTATACTTAATTTATTGTATTATTCTTCCTATTTCAGTTTTGGACCCGTTTATAAGCACATGGAGAAGAATGGACGAAAAGAGCATAAAATTTGGTGAAATCAATAAGTAAATGATATACCATTGGAAAAATAATCGAATTAGGAGTCCACCACTTTTTACGGATCTCAATTTGGAGCTATCTACAAGAAGTTATGGCCGTTTGAAAAACAGCCGCCCATGCTAATTTTTGGCTACGGGAATTTTGTTTCCTTTTCGAATTCTAATTCGATTAGGAAACCTTTTTTTGACGCGATTTTCATAATATTTTGAGATATTTTAGGGCACAATTAGGTAACTATATATATGAGTTATTAACTCATAACAAGAAGGAATTTTGGGGGAGCCGAATTTGGAGAGAAGAACGGGAGACAAATCAAGAACGAAGAACAAGATTCATCATTTCAAGATTAAAACGAAGATCAAGTTCAATATTCTATCTCTCAATTATTTTCTTCTTATCCGGTGATGAACTCCATATTTTCATCTCTTTTTATTTTCGTATTATTAGTATGCTAGGCTAGAATTAAATAGTGATAGGATCGTGATGAAGCTTGTATCATGAATCTTTAATTCTTTGAACCTAGTTTTTGATATTTAAGCATGTTTTTATTTTTGAACAATTGATATTGATTTTCTCTTCATCTACAATTATATGCTAATAGTTGTATGATTCTTGTAGCTTATTTTACCTTCGAGAGAAGGAAAATAGGTTATACATATATTAATTGTCGTGAGAGTCCGATAGGGATAGAAAATATACCGCTATGCTTTACGTTATCTCTAAGTATTCACAAATTCTAATGCATTCTTGTATGTTCGCATTTGTCATAGAAATATAGTCGGGTCGCATATAGGAATATGTTTAATTCTACTAGAGAGATTGTTAAATTAAATTAGGAATATTGATCTTCATAAGTAAATCTTGTTATCAAATTTAATGGTTCGGTTAAAGATAATTGATGTAAGTGAATTGAAATCCTAGTACACTTTTCTTTTCTTTTCTTTTCCAATTTTAAAGTAATTCTCATTTAGTTTAATTTCTTATTTGTTTGATTTATAATTAGTTAATTATTTTTAGTTCATGTTTTAATTAGTTTAAGAAACAAACATTCAAAAGTTCATTAGATTCGGTTAAGGTTAGTATAATTGAACTGAACTATCTAAATTTTCGTGAGAACGATACTTGGACTCAACATCCACTTTATTACTTGAGCGATCCGTGCACTTGTAGAATTATTTAAGACATAAAATCGCTGACAGGACAGATCGGGGCGGATCGAATCGTGTGTGATCCAATCCAATCCGCCATGTTTGAAAATAAATAGGATTAAATAATAAATAGAAGAAAGATTTGGGGCTTAAATTAAAATTTAGAGATGGCTGGACTTAGTTAAAAAAAAAAGGATCAATATACGGATGAGGGCTCTAATCAAGCCGATCCATCCGATCAAAATCCCGAAAAATGGCGAATCAATCCGCGGATTTTGATTTTCTACAATTGTTGCGGGGCGGATACGGATCAGGCTGATCCTCCCCGATCCGCCACGTTGCCATCACTAAACAAAGCTTGGGTTCGAATCCTCCATCTCAAATGGCGAATGTTAGAATAAATTATGTTAGGATTAGATCCGAATAGTTTAAACGATAAATTTATGAACTCTTTCTCTTCGCCTTCTTAGGGGCGAAGGTATTCTTAAGTAAATCATATAAGTTTCGTTCAAAAAATGTGTCTAAGTTAGACGTTCTTTCATGTGCTCAGACAAAGCGTAACACGAGTACAAATGATAGCCATTAGGATTAGCCTCTAAAATTTTGAGAAATGTTTTGTTCCCGAATCGGGGTGAGGTCTTTAACTCCTCCCCTTCCCTATTTTGTCCCAGTCAGAGAAATATCTGTTCTCCCTAAATTTTTGGTACAAATGCCAAAGTTGGGTTGGCCATAGAATTGATTTCCAATTTATATGATTACATGTTCTCTGTTTAGGGCACGTGGTTCTCTCAACATTAATTTTTTTTGCAATTTATTCTATTTAGTCTAGCATTCAAATATTCAATTCAATTTCATCATATCAACCCATTGACTGGTCCAATGACGAGTCAAGTTCAAGTTACATAAGTAAAGACGCGTTTTAGTTTTGTCATCAACTCTAATCCAACCTAATCAATTGGAAAACTGGGATATTCATATTAAAGAAAATGACCACATTTATTTATTCTATTCTATTAAATTTAGCATGAATTATAATAGGTTTCTTCTAAGATCAATTTAAATAAATAATTAAGATCAACTAAACACTCTATATATGGTGCCTTATTTTACTAATTATCTTCGATAATTTAAGTTCTTGTAAGTAAACATGTTTATTAAGTAGATTATATAATGTCATGTACGGTTTATTACCAAAAGCAGTTTATGTCAAAGAATAATAAAAATGACGGCCTACCAGCGCAAAACTTAAATGAATTTTAACATTAATAAAAATTTATATATTTTATTTTTCCATAATGTAGTATACGGTTTATTACATGTCCAATGACCCGTTTGATTTGTAGATAAAATTATTTATCCGAATAAAATTTATTTGGATAATAGTTATCTAGATAACATATTTGGATAATGGATCTAGAAAATCACTATTAAAAAGTCAGATTTTCGTAAAAAAATAAGACAACTCTATGCTTATTTTTAATTAAACGAAAAAAAGTAAATAAAAAAAATTAAAAGAGATAAAAAAAAAAATAGGTGGAGAGACAAAGGATGGCGGCGGCGGCGGGCGGCGAATATCCTAGAATATGGATATCCAAAATATATTTGTTATATATTATAAAGTGTACATTCCTCTTTTAAAAAAAATTAAGTGAATTAGTATCCGGACAAAAAAAAAAATTGTCATCTTCTTTCTGAAGATAAAACTTCTCTTCGTCTTTAACTTAAATTTTTATTCGGATAAAATATATCTGGACATGAATTCTGCTAAAACAAGATAAGATTATTTTTATCTATTATCTTTGACGATTGACCATATATCAAACGGGTCCTAAAGGCAAAGTAAGTCAAGACAATGGACTCTCCAACCAGCTGTAGGAAGATTGAATTCACAATCTAAATGGATTATTTTTGACAGTCGATAATTAAAAATGATAAATAAAATTTAAGAATATTATTTGTGTACCAAAAACTATCATTTTCTTGTTTACTTTTCTTGCGTGACTTTTGGTTTTGTGGGGTTTACCAGCATATGATAATTTTGAATGAAAACAACATTAAAGACTTAGCATGTCGTATGATTTACGCTCAATAAACCGTAATTTTGGAGAACCAGGGGTGGAGTCTACAGTCCCCACCAAGCACTTATATATATATATATATATATATAGATAGATAGATAGCTTCATAGTTCATATGATGCATATTTCTACTTGTCCACATCAATTTGCTGGTGTATTTTTTGGGCTTTTTTCTTGGCCTTCATCAGAAAATGTCTGGTTTTCTGCATTATTTCCTTCCTCATGCTCAATTTCATAAGAACTCAGAGCCTAAGAAACCAGAACTCGAACACCATGTTTATAGAGATGAGTTGAATAAGAAGCCCTCAACTCTTAAGTTAAGAAGAAAGGTACACTTTGAAATCGAATCAAAGCCATTGCTCGAAAGAGAAGAAAGTGAGAAGAATTATGACAGTAGCAACAAATCGACTAGTTGTGGACATGTCGAGAAGGAGAAATTATCTGAGACTAAAGTGAAGATATTGATGACTAAAGAAGAGGCTGCTCGGTTGCTATCAAAATGTAAAGATGGAGGGGTGCTTGAGTTCGAGGATGTAGCTCGGGAACTAGTTCAAATCCCGGTTAATCGTGTTAGCGTCATCTTTTCTTAAAATTTCGAACGATGTTTGTAGCTTCTAAAATTAGTGAAATTTTGGTTTTTTATTTTTACACTAGCTAGCTAGGATGCTATCATTATCGTTTCGAACACGTTTCGAAAACTGAAACTCTTCGAAACGTTTTGGAAATTTCAAAAAAGTTTTTGAATGCTTTTTAATTTTTAATAAAAATCGGAAACATTGAGATAACTTGACGGAAACTTTTTAATAAAGCTAGTGAGATAAATGGGGATTTGTACGAAACGAAAACAAATTAATAGAAAAGAGGCATATTCCCATTTGATATCCTATTAGCTCGACAATGCATGAAATTTGAATTTAGTTTTAATGAATATAGTTATAATTGACTTGTATGGTTTACGTCATAATAATACCTCCTTGAAGGATTTAATACACTTGAAACATATAATTTCGGTCAAAGTACAAAAAAACTTACCTAAGTTTATAGAAACTAGAAATGACACAACAAGGAAATATTTGATGGGAATCATATTTTCTTTATTGTGCTTGCAATAAATATCTTTTTTTAAACTTAAAATTAAAGATATAAAAACGCGTTGTCATTTATATTTTAACAATGTACATATGAATTTTAATTGAACGCATTTGTTTATAGTAGTAATATGGATGTTTGATCTTTTAACAACATTTAATTCAACATTGACGTTTTTTTAACAAGGTCTTTTATAACGTTTCACTATATGTTACCGTTTCTTTTTAACAACACATTGTTCAATTCGATTCCATGTAAGTATTAAGCAGGTTCTAGTTCCTAGGCGAGAATAAATCTTGTTCTAATTCTCGTTTCGGTTCTAGTTCTAGACCAACAACCAAGAACCGAGGAAAGTTTTAATTTGTTGATTATTTTTATTTAAATTTTAATAATTAATAGTGTTGATGTTGCCAATTGCAGCATGTCTGACCGAATCAAATAGTTCATCAATTTTCTTAATTTTTTTACACAAAAATTAATTAATTTTGAATCAATTACTTCCTCAGACCCTTATTTTCTCTTGCAAATCAAAATCAATTTATCTTTAGCGATATAAATTTATATTATAATTTACATAATTATTTTAAAATTTTGATTATAGAACTGAATCGAACCGAACCGAACCAAACCAAACCAAACCAGAACCATTTGGTTCGATTCTTATTCGGTTCCATAATTGTTGATACAACCGATGATTCCATTCGACAATAACTATTGTTTCTTGGTTCCGATTCGATCTCTTCAAAACCGAACCAAGTAGAACCACACCCACCCCTACATCAAATAATTCAAATTTCATAATTCCTCGTGAGTTTCAAATTGTACCGATTTGTTATATATGGTTACAATTAATTTTGTAACTTATTGTATGGATTGTATTCCTATATATCCTATATGAAGTTGTAAAAATCAATGAAACAACTGAAGTGAAAAAATTTGAAGTATTTTCTAATTTCATTGTGTTTAGTTTATCTTTTCATTTCATAACTTATTTACTTTAACGTATAACTAATTAATTTAAACTAATTAGTGAATGTTTAGTGTGCAATATCTAACATAATTGAATAGTATAATAAATAAGATTTTTACCTTTTTCTTTATTAACATTGTTCAATACTATTCAATTAATCTTGATTATCAACATGCTATTAATGTTCATCTAGTTAATTATATTCTCAATCACTAATGATTCAATGATTCGTTACATTGTATCGGCACATTCATATGGTTTTGAATAGGTGAAAGTTCAACAAATAGCATAAAAAAAGTAAATTATTTCTCAAAATACTGTCCAATTTTTATTTTTTTACAAAATAAGGTTTTTTCTTATTATTTTCTTATTTTTATTATATATTGTACTTGTAACAAACCATGTTACACGTATTCCACCGCCAGTTTTCACCACTATTGTTGCCGTCGCCACCATAACTCGCTTGTAACAAACTATGTTATATTAAGCCGCCATCGTCAATGCCACTTGTAACATATCGTGTTATACCACCACCAATGCCATTGACACCAGTATGCACCGCCACCACCAGCTTTGCACCACCATTAAGCTCACACCACTGAAAAAACCACCACCGCCAGCAACTACCTCCCCAAACACACAACACCACACCAATCAAATCCATCACCACCACCATAGCAATCACCAGATCGACTAAAAAAATGTCACTAAGAACAAAACTCGAACATCTTACACTCACAAAAAGTGCTACCACATCTTTCTCAGCCACCACCCATCTCTTGTCCGACCTCTTTGCTGCAACAACCACCATACACCACCACTACTTCCACCAACACCTCAACCACAAAAATCCATATTCCCAACTCAAAGAAGACGCCACTACAAAACTTCACCAAAACCACCAAAAAAACACAATCTGACGAAGCCAAAAAAAAAAATATCAAATTCGACATCTGTAGTCGGTTTTCACAAAATAAACAAAGAAAAAAAAAATCAACCTGAGCCTAAAGATAGATGGTGACGGTGTTAGAGATGTCGGAAATGGTGCTGTCAGAATGCATTGGACCACCCAAAACTATAGGCATTGTGTAGATTTGTGTCTGTGATGTTAAAGGAGGTGGCGGTTATGGTTGATGAGTCGAGACTAAGCAACGCACATGGTGGCAGCGAATGGCTATTGTGAATGAGAGTGGCGAGGGTGGTGGTGATGGACATCGGTCAAAGTGGAGACGGATGCTAGGATTTAGGCTATCTCAAGTGTCAAGCACCAAAATGGCGCGAAACGCCAAAATGGTGCGTGAATCACCTCAATGCAAATACAAATCACTACTCCATTTTGGAGTAGTGAGCAAAGCTCCGCCAAATTTGGCGCAAAGACTGCTCATTTCATGCAGTGAAAAGTTAATAATTTTTAATTCCAGCTTTTGTCCTTCATTTTTGTGGTTGTGAAATTTGTTATTCCATATATATCCCTTTTCATATTTTTTATTATGAAAATGTTTAATTTTATTTATGTTTCTTGTTATTTTATTATTATTTTATTAATGTAAAAAAATTGTAATCGATTAATGTTAAATGTTGTATTTTGTTATTTCATTATTATTTAAAATTTATATATTTAATATAAAATTATAAATACACTATATGATTAACTAATTTTTAAATTAAATTATTGTTCAAAATTACAAATATACATATATGATAATAGACACTGTTGATTTGGTGCAACATTTGAAGTAATGGGTTGGAGATGACATGAAGATATGGTGTGAAACTTGCACCATTTTAGTGCAAAAGTTGCACCAATTTGAAGTAATGGGTTGGAGATGGCCTTAGATATTGGGTTAGGTTACTATTTAGGGTAGAATGTGTAATGTTTTTTAGGATTGAAAAAATAATAATTAGAAATGTTGTAAAATTATAGATAATGATGAATGACTATTTAGTTGTATCTAGATGTCTATGTAGTTATCTACCTACTCCAGAAGAGTGTATTCTAATCAGGTTGTAACTCCCTTTGAAACCCTATAAATAAGGGTCATTGTTATAGTAAATGGACAGACTTGAGTTTTGACTCTCTATTCTCTTCTCTTTTTCTCTCTATCTTTTTAGTTTCATAACACGTTATCAGCACGACGTTCTAAATAATTAAGTAAACTAACGTGATTTTTCTTTGTGACAGAAAATATTGGTGGAAAATTAGTTGGAATCCAATCTCACATTTTTCGGACGATCAATTGGTGGAAGGTGCCAATTACGAGGTTTTATTTATGTACATCTCTTTATCTTTCTCTTTTAACCTATGTGGATTTCATATTATGATGAGAAGTTAACTAATGAGGTAGTAAAATTATGATCACATAATTAAAGTCCAGAAACACATAATTATTTGTCTTTTACTAATTATTCTTTTAAAAGAATCTTTTTTCTTTTAATTGAATATTTTAACCATGCATAAGTGTTGTTCAATGCACGCATCTACTCTATAGTAAACAATTTACATGTGATTGCAACAGCCTATTATTTTAAATGTACATGCACTATATTTTCATGTTTATTAATGTATTATCAATTCTTAAACAATATTAATTGTTAATTGTGTTATTTTTCACAAATCTGGTAATATTTCAGAAGAATATTACATTGTTGCTTTTCTCGAATATAACATAACCTCACATATAAATATTCTAGAAGAATATTTTATTGTTGATTTAGAATAAGCAAAGATTTATATTACATTAATATTCCAGTAGAATTTTAATTGCTCCTGAAGAGCCTAATTTTATAAGATATAATATTCTATTAGAATATTATAATATTGATTATGAATAGCAAATCTGTACTTCAAAATAATGATTTGTTGTTGCCCCTGAAGAAGCACAACGTATAATATTTTGACAAAATATTAGCTGCTCCTGAAGAGCATAATATTACAATTTAAATATTCCAGAAGAATATTAATTGCTCCTGAAGAGCATAACGTTACAATTTAAATATTCCAGAAGAATATTAATTTTTACGACGTTATAATTTTGATATTCGAGAAAAATATTGAAGCGAGAGTCGAAATAATATTTTATTGTGCTCTAGAAGAAGCACATGTTTGAAGAATATCATATCACATAATTAAATTGTGATATAAATAAGTAATTAATCAACTAATGCTTATCCCCGAAGGAAAGCATATAAATCGTATTATGTTAAATTGATTAATGCAAATTATATAATAATTGATCGATTGCTTTAGTGAAAACTTTTACTTAATCGATAAATTATTTTGTATTGTGTCATTGCTCTTGAAGAACAACAACATCATATTCAATCAATATTCTTGGAGAATATTGCATTGTAATTCCTAAAGAAACACAATATTACATATATTAATATTTTGATATTGCTCTGAAGAAGCACAAATTTATAGTATATTAATATTTTTCCAAGAAGCATAATTTAATTAAACGAATATTATACTAATCGCTTTTGAAGAAGCATAAATTTGTACATATCAATATTCTAGAAAAATATCGTGTTGTTGCTCTTGAAGAAGCACAATTTTACAATTTTAGAATATTAATGTTGTGTAATATTATAGTGTTGATACTCTTAAAGAAATACTATATTGAACCCGAAGTTTAATGTCTTAAAAATTTTATTAATTGGCATTACCGATTAGACCATCCCGGATCAATATGATGTGAAATATTAATGAAAATATCTATTGAAAACCAGAAGATTTTTCAATATAATAAATTATCATGTGATGCTTGTTCTCATTGTATATAAACTAGTAGACCTCACTAGGTAAAATCGGGACTGAATTTCCTGCATTTCTGAAAATTATTTAAGGTGATTTATGGGGCCCATTACCTTCCATGTTAACCATCTATATATTATTTGTTTCTAATAGATACATCTACTAGATGATTGTATGGTGTTATTATTCGCAACTTGAAGTTTATGAGATTACTTGCTCAAATTTTAAATTATGAGCATAATTTTTAGATTATACAACCAAGACGGTGATATGTCTTGTCAATACTAGTGAGTCTAAATCTCAAATTTTTAATAAATATTAGTTGAGATGATGTTAAATGATTTAGCAATATTGTTTTTCAACGCCTCCAATTAAATTCTAAACCATTACTATTGAGAACAAAGCGCTTCCTATTTTTGTCTAGGGAATGTTATTTTATATGTTGAAATATTTATATGCATCATGCCAACATCAAAGTTACTCCCGCTATAGTTGGCTTATGGTCAGAGCCTAATATTATCCATCTAATGATTTTGATAGTGCAATATATGTACAATCGATCCACCATAGTGCATCGAGATGAGCTTTGAAAAATGTTGAGAATACATGTTTAGTATGGAACATTATAAAATATCTTAAGTCCTAACGGGTGATATTTTATACTATGGTATTTCGAATGTTATCTTGATAAGACAGCTTTTCTCAATATCAGGGGAGAGAAATTAAGTAGCTGGAAAGAATACATGAAAATGCAAGATATTATATTTTCTAGATTCTTGCACAAGACAATATGAACCGAAGTTCAACAAATAACTCATTTGTAAGTTATACAATTGATGAGATGCATTTATGACCAAAGAGATTAAATCAAATCTCATATACCCGACTCTATATGCTCCAATTTATATTAGCGTCCTTGAAGGACAATCCATTAACATTATATCGTGTAAATTAATGACACATCAAGTGTGGTAATATTTGATTCCAAAAATACTCAAATTAAAAATGGAGCCAATTATAAAGATGGTCCTATTGAAGAGGTGTATACTACTTGGAGAGTATATAGACATAACTAATTATAAAACTCCAGAAGAGGTTCAGCTAGCTGAAATAATAAAACGAAAAGATCTCGTTAAGTTATGTCGTTATGAGAAAGAAATAGATTCAAAAATAAATGTTGTTTACAACACTTTTGTATATAAAGAAGCGCTTTATATTATAAAAGGTAGCGAGGATATTGAAAGAAATCTGTCAAAGAATTAATTGGCTAAATAAAAGGATGCAATCCAAGTAAATTGAACTGACTAGAGAAACCTGAAGTTTCTGGACCTATAGTCGGAGCACCTAAAGGTGTATATTTATGCGAAAAGGAAATGGAAAAATGAAGTCATAACATGTAATGCACGACTTTTAAATTTCACAAAGACTTATGTAAAGCAATCATAAGTTGATATCTTGTTAGTCTGTCAATGCATGACATATATGCATATAATGAATATTGTTATAACCAACTCAACTGGCATGACTAATAAAACAATGTATATAAATCTCTGGAGGATTTAATATGCTTGAAGCATATAGTTCAACTTTTCGAGAACTCAATTGATCAAAGTACAGATCTGAACTAATATTATAATGAGGGGGAGTAAATACGCATTGTACTCTTTTCCTTGACTGAGGTTTTGTCCCATTGAGTTTTCCTGGCAAGGTTTTTAATGAGGCAATTTGCATGGCGTATTAAAAGAATTATGTACTCTTTTTCCTTTACTATGATTTTTTTCCCACGTGGGTTTTTTTTCCTAGTAAGGTTTTAATGAGGCATATTCTTTGTGTAAATGATATCCAATTAGAAGTGTTATAATTCTTATAGTTATGGATGTCTATAACTTACAAAATATTTACCTACATCATAATCATATGGTTATACTCCCGTGTATTATAAATTGTATATGAGACTCCTGAAATGAACAACTACAAGATTTATTTTTAATATAATTGCATCAGACCATCATCTTGACTACAGTCAACCAGAGATAGTGTATGAAGATGATATTGTTGGAGGTTATAACATGAAGCACATTTCACCAGAATTGTTTTATACAAGTTTTGAAAAGATGGTGGCATTGAAGATATTGGCGCACAAGATATGGATAGCTCGATACAAGTTTTTTCCATTGGTTGAAATCAGTTGGAGTAGCTGTACTCTTTTTCCTTCGCTCAGGTTTTGTCCCACTGGATTTTCCTGACAAGGTTTTAATGAGGCAGCATTTGAGTACTCCAATTTTTGATAAATTTTTTATTTCTATTGGTATTTTTGTCCCATTGAGTTTTTGCCAAACAACGAAACAATTATCTTGTAATAAGTCATTCAAGGGGGAGTGATGTAAAATTATAGATAATGATGAATGACTATTTAGTTGTATCTAGATGTCTATGTAGTTATCTACCTACTCCAGAAGAGTGTATTCTAATCAGGTTGTAACTCCCTTTGGAACCCTATAAATAAGGGTCATTGTTATAGTAAATGGACATACTTGAGTTTTGACTCTCTCTATTCTCTCCTCTTTTCTCTCTGTTTTTCTAGTTTCATAATAAGAAATAGTATTTTGAGAATAAAAAAAGGGGTCAACAATTTTGAAAATTGAAAACTATGACATAATTTCTCTTTTTTAATAGTTATGCAGGTTCTAAAAAGCTCACTTAGTCGATTGCCTAAGCACACCTAGCCATGCCTCACGCTTTATCCTCGCCTTGCCATTGTCTTGCCCTCACCTAGACTTTCACTGGACTCGAAAAGTTTGAAACTCGGTTTCTGCGCCTAGCCACGTTTCTACGCTTTTTAGAACATTAATTTTGGGTTAGCCTCCAAATTTCTTAAATTGGGCTATCCCTAGAATTGATTTTACTACCCTAGCCACCAATTTCTATGCGTATATTCTTAAGGGAATTTAATGCATGTTTAATAGTGCTAAAATTATTTTTTAAGTGTTAATAAATTGTAGATCTTATGCAAAGGGCAGAGGTGGGGGGTCCTGGAGGACCTGAACCCCTAAACTTTTGGGGAAATTATTTTTGTAATTTATTAACATGCAATTTAATAGTAGACAACTTTGGCTTAATATCGATTTAATGGAAGGCAATTAGATCATTAGGCCCAATATCAATTTAATGGAAGGCAGTTAGATCCATTGGCCCAATATTAATTTAATAGAAGACGATTGGACCTATTGACCTAATAAAATTAATAATACAAAATTATAAATGATTGACACATTCCTCATTTCGAGTGCACGTCCACCCATTTGAAATTTGAATATCACATTTCTCATCTTCGCTTTTCTACATTAAATAAAGCAGAAGTTAGATTATGATATTTCAATATTTACAAATCACCCCCAATCCCTAAATTTTACCATAAAATCATCAATTACTAGACCACCGAAAATCAAGACTCTAAAGCATGAGACAAATTTCGTGTTCGTCACTCCACTAGCAAATTATTTTAGGTAAAGGGAATAATTAAATCAAGTCGTTTTTGTAAATAAAGATTAATAAAGGTACTTGCTTGTGAATGCATATCATGTTCAATTGATTTTTTCTTTTCTTTTGAGTAATATTTAATTTCATTTGTGTATATAGGGTATTTGTGTTTTTAGAGGATAATTTTGTAGAATGTAGCGTGAAAAATAAGAGTTTGATATTTGTTTGTTTGTTTGTTTGTTTTTAGGCTTATCTTAGACATTGCACATTAGTAGTGTAAGTCATATGTTTAGAAGAAAACTCATATATTAATACGGAATCAGGGTCAAACAATACTGTGAATGAGTGTCAGCGATTTTATGTCTTTAATATTCCGCAAGTGTACGGATCGCACAAGTAATAAAATAGATTATGAGTCCAAGTATCGTTCCCACAAGGATTTAGATAGTTCAATTTCAATTACAATAACCTTAACCGAATTTAATGAACTTTGGAAAATTGGTGTTTAAAAATTACTAAAATCTAAACTAAAAACAATTAAATGATTATAATTCAAATCTACTTATAATTGTAATTCCTCTATCTTGATTCTTGGTTTTGACAAATTATATCAGTTATAAAGATCAATATCATTAGATTGTTTAACAGTTTCTCTCGAATAAAATTAAATATATTCATATGTATGACTCGACTATATCTCTATGACGAATGCAAATACAAACGAATGCATTAAGTCTCTATGGATAATTAAAGATCACCTAAAGCATAGCGGTATATTTATATCCCCTATCGGACTTTAAGATAATTAAAATAGCATCTAGCATGCTTTCGATCTTTCGATAGTAAAACAAACCACAACAATAATACAATTACTACGTATAAAATTGTAGATGAAATTAAATCAAAATTAATTATTCAAAATTATATTGAAATAAATCGTTAAAAGCCAAGTCTCAAAATAGAAGAATTTAAACGACAAGCTTCATCATAATCCTAGTACTAAATAAACTAGCCTAGCATACTAATAATAAAGAAATAAAAGTAGAAGAAAATCTGGAATTCATCACCCGAAAACGAAGAAAACTCAAAAAGGATGACGTCTTGTTCTTGATCTTCGTTCAGTTCTTGAAAAGAGCAATTATTGATCTCCGGGTTGGTGTTTTCGTCTCTTGTTTATCCCCAAAAAAAAAAAAAAAAATTCAACACCGAACTATGAGTTTTTATTTCCTATATATACCTCTAACGGTGCCTCAAAAGATCCCAAAATATTACAAAATCTGCGGCCAATACGTTTCCTAATCAAATTAGAAGTCTAAAAAAGAAATTAAAAAAAAATGCAGTGTTCGAAATAGCTCTGAGCGATCGCTGTGCTTGGTACTTTTCAAAATTTCACAATTTGGTCCTTCAACTTTTGATCTTGATCACTTTCGTTCACGAGCTTTCCAATAACTCCCAGAATGGTCCTTCAACTTTTCACATCCTCCAATTTAGTCCTTCAACTTTCTAATGAGTGAAATTGATTTCACATATTCTCTAAATATTTGTCAACTTATTGCTTTTTCATCCATTCTTCTCCAGTTTCTTACAGACGGGTCCAAAACTGAAATATAAGGAATAACAAACTAAATTAAGCATAAAATCAATAAGGATAAAAGCTTAGTTTAAAGATCCGAATAAGTGCATAAAACACACTTATCAATGAGTTTGTTTATCTGTTTGTGTATATAATGTATAAAATAAAATAGAGTATGAGAACTTGTAAGAAACTCTTATAATAAAGTATAAAAAAAATTTCATTACTATTATGAGGTTTCAAATTTTTTTTGAATGTTAATTTGGGAACCCCCAACTCAAAATGTTTGGTTCCGTCACTGTCTTATACAATGTGAATAATAAGTAGATAATAAAGTATATGTCTTATAAAATTATAGCTAAAAATATGCTTGACTAAATAATTCTATCAATATAAATATGTCTTTGTATTTACTCTAGCATTCAATTCAATCACGTCATATCAAATTCATTGGTCAAGTAAAGTTGCAGAAATAAAATGCGTTTTACATAAGTCATCTAATTTAATGGAAAATTAAGATATCAACATGACTGGAAACGACCACATTAATGAGTTACATTTATTCGTTTTAATAAGATTAATTGCAATAGTTTTCTTTTAAAATCAATTTTAAATTAAGACCAAGTTAAGCACGGGCAATCTACGTGGACATAGTGAAAGTGAAAGACCCACTATAAAGCTTTAGACTTCTTGCAAATTTTGCCTTTTAATCAAATCTAATGTAAATTTAGGATATATGTTGTTTTTCCATAAACTCCAATATTTTGGTATTTGAGTTTCGTTGTTTAGATAAATATTAAATTTGTATTTTTTTAGTAATTTAAGTTTTTAAATAAGATAATTCCACATAATATGAGAATATGTCGTTCTAAACTTGACATCGTTCATTCAAAAGTTAAATTTAGTTCAAACATTAACGTCTACGTTGAATAATCAAATTTAAATATATAGACATTTCATCTATGAAAACCGAGAGCACGACCTCACGAGTTAGTCTTCGAGAATGCCCTCGACTCGATGGTTGGAATCCTTTCTTTGTTGTTTTCAACCGCAAATACTATACAAAACTGGAGCTTTCAATCATTTTTTTGTTTACTTGTTCACTTGTGCGTTCTTGGTTTCTAGGTTAACTCATATATGATGATTGACGATGCTTTGACTGAAAACATCAAAGACCTGGTCCAAACTCCCAAATTGTACTCCATGCGAAGAAATCTATATATATATAAAAGTGGGTTAGTCTGACCAAAAAGTTAAACCTCATTTTCCTGTCCAAAAAGAACTCCCACATACTTTTACAGAAAAATATATATACAAAAATATTTAATTTCATTAATTAATTGCCTAATTGCAGGCATTTAATAATCAAATTTATTGTACATCCCACTTCAGATCCCCAATAATTCAAAAAACGAGTAATTGCACAACTTGAATTATTATTATTAATTGTTCCAATATTGTGTCCCGCCCGAAATAACTCCAACTAATATTTTTCCAACAACCAATGTAAATACCTGGTTCAGCTTCCCAATGCTTACTCAGTTAAATATGAATAACATTATGAATATATATTTTACAGAAAACAAATATATATAATATTTAATTTCATTAATTAATTGCCTAATTGCAGATATTTAAAAACCAAATTAATGTGAATCCCGTATTAGATTCTCAATGATTCAAAATACGAGTAATTGCACTACTTAAGTTATTATCATTAATTAGCCCAATATTGTCCCTGCCAAAAGAACTCCCACATATTTTTTTTTCAATACAACGTAAACACCCAGTTCAGTTTTCAATGCTTACACGATAAATAAGAATAACATTATGAATATACAATTTCAATTAAAAAGTACAATCTTCCACAACCAAATAAAATCAGATTCAAACCCACCTCATCCAACCAGTATATACAATTTCAATTAAAAAATACAATCTTCCATAACAAATTAAAATCAGATTCAAACCCACCTCATTCTACAAAGTGGATTCTACAAAGATAAACATCATGTGATTTGAAAATTTCAGAAACAAATGGATTTACAAAGAGAAATAAGGTGAGAGTGGGTGGAGGGTTTGGATTTTGTGCGGCTGAGGGTAGAATAAATCAGAATGTATGGGATATTAGAGTACAAAATGTTTTATATTGTTCAGACTTTGGGCCGTTATTGTGGGTTGAGTTAATTGGGCTAATGGATCATGGGCTTAGCAATGTCTTAACTGTGTTTTAGGTTTTTATGGATGGGCAATTCTAAATGGGCTAAAGGAAATTGTATAATGGTCTAAAAAATTCGGGTTGTCAATGTTTTAATTGTGTGAAATTTTTGGACCCAGATTCGCTTCAATGAGTTATTTTAAATAGGCTAAAATTATTTGGGTAAAATTAACACATTTTGTATATGTTTGATATCCATTATTTCATATATTTGTAGTAATTTCGTGTAGATTATTGGGACATCGGAGACGCTGCGTGTAAATGTGAATTTTGTGATGCTATTTTTTGGTATGACGAGAGGGTTGGAAAACATTATAATTCATCAAGACCAAAGTACTTCTTGTGTTGTATGCAAAGAAAGGTGGATCTTCCAATTATGTACAATCCTCCTCAGATTCTTAATAATCTATTTTATGGTGCAACCGACAAGAGCAAGCATTTTCTTGAAATTATCCGATCATACAACATGATGTTTTCATTTACATCTATGGGAGGAAAAGTTGACTTGAGTGTTAATTAAATGAAAGGGTCTCTTACGTGTTCAGATTACATGGTCATAATTATCACATGATTGGAAGTTTATTACCGCCCGAAGGTTGTAAACCAAAATTTGCTCAATTGTATATTTATGACACTAATAATGAAGTGTCAAATAGAATTCAAGCTATTAGGTAAAAAATAAAAAAATTCTTAGTTGATTTTCCAAATTTGCATGCTAATATTTTTGACTGCCTAATTTGGTAACAATATGTGTTATTTTATGTATAATAGTCAACGTTCGAGCGTCAACAAGCTACATCGATTTTGATTATTTTAAAAAATCGGATTAGTTATTTTTTTTTTTTCAATATCAATGAGTAATCAAATGTTATTTATATAATACTTTTCTTATTCGAATATAATAAATAAGCAAATGCTCTTAAAATATTTAAAATTATTATCATAAAAAATAAGTACCATGCATTGCACGGGTGATACACTAGTTATATATATATATATATATATATATATATATATATATATATATATTGAGGATCATATTGAATATTTACTCATCCCTCCATTGAATATCCTCTCTCTTTCTCCAATCCTTTGTACTAGTACATTTTTAGTGTTACTTAACCTCATAAAAAAATGTCTGAAACTTTGAGCTATTTTTTTCCTGATCAAATTCAATTACATAAAAAACCAGAACTCGAACACTATATTTATAGAGATGAGTTGAATAAGAAGCCCTCAACTCTTAAGGTAAGAAAAAGGGTACACTTCGAAATCGAATCAAAGCCATTGCTCGAAAGAGGGAAGAATTACGAGAGTAGAAACAAATCGACTAGTAGTGAACATATCGAGAAGGAGAAATTATCTGGGACTAAAGTGAAGATATTGATGACTAAAGAAGAGGCTGCCCGACTGTTATCAAAATGTAAAGATGGAGGGGTGCTTGAACTCAAGGATGTAGCTCGGGAACATGTTCAAATCCCGGTTCGTGTTAATGTTGTCCATTCTTGAAATTAGTAGCTTCGAAAAGTAGAGAAGGCTGCGTTTCTTGCAAGTGGTTTAGAATTTTAGATGTGTTTTTATGTAATCAATGATCATTTGCTATGTCTTCATTTTCTTGTCGAATTAAATTGCAAGTGACTTTGATGCCTTCTATTACCATACACCTATTCTTGCTTGACTTAGAATATATTTGTTGGATATGATTAGACAAAATGGAATATTTAAGACAGACTTCCTAAGAGCCATGGTAAAATTGGGCCCATATGGCCTGGCCAGCAAATTTTTTTTTTTTTTTTTGGCTCCTTGACATTAATCACTCTGCACACATTTTGTGAATAATCCCAATACATGATCCAAATAATCTCAACCTAAAATGGCATAAGCCCAAGTCCACAACTTAAATTGTCTTTTTTGAAACATTAGTCCAAGAATCCCAAGCTGTAACACAAAATTGTTTAGACTCAATTTAAATTTAGTTTAATTCAAATTTCATATATAGTTCGTTACAAATCAATCTTCTACGACACCATTTAGAACTAGTTTAATACATAGAAGTCGACACTATAAAAGATGATATATTTGATCGAGTTTTCCCTCATTAAAAAAAGGGAAAATTGTCAATAAGTCATCTCCACATGACTTGTTTTAAATTAGGTCAAAACTTTTTTTTAAATTGTGATTAAATCATACTTCACAGCAATATTTTATATTAATTCCAAAATCACCCCTTTTAACCATATTTTTCATTGGCACAATCTTTCAACTCCACAAACCTCCTCCACCTCCGGCGACCTCGACGACAACCTCCTCCACCTTCGGTGACCTCCGGCGAGTGCTTCTACGGTGCAGTGTCACTTTTTAATTCCATATAGTAAAATATGGGCTATGTGCTATTGAAATTGTGAAGATATCTAAGCATTCATGGAAGGAATGAAGAATTTGTGAAAGATTTTGGTGTAGCTAAACTAGTTTTGGAATTGGTTTTAGGAAGTTTTTTGGTGAAGATTTTGGATCAATTTCCAGTTGGGGACTGAATGTTGTTAGCTGTGAAACTACAAAAGTAAATGACAAGTTACTTCATAGAATCCAGATTGAGGTAACAAATTAACGTAGGAATATTATTATTAATTTCTTTGTTTTAATCTTAATTCTTGTATTTGATCATTTTTTCAGGCTAGTGATCTAACGGCTAGCATTGATCTATCCGTGCTACAAGAGAGGCTGACCAATATGATTAACCTGGGTTGAGTATTTTAGCAGTTATGTAAACAATGAGCATTTTCTAGTTATGTAAACAATGAGGTAACATCTGTTGTTGATACTGTATTATAGAATGACAACTTGTTATTGTATTAAGTTGGCCATTAGATTATTTCTTTGTTTTGTTAATTAGTCATGAAAGTTGTTTGATACTGTATTATACAAAAAGTTCGTGTTTGATACTGTATTATACAAAAAGTTCGTGTTTGATACTGTATTATACAAAAAGTATCACAACAGAAATGAGCATAGAATGCCGTAAATATGAGCTTGAATACTCCACTATCTTATGTAAATAGAAGCTTGAATATTCCATCATCTAATTGCTGTAAATAGGAGCTTGAATGTTCTACCATCTAATGTTTAGTCATGGTATGTTGTTTGATAATCAGATTATACAAAACAAGATCACGTGAAAAACAAGATCACAATATAAATGGATATAGAATTTGCATACGTGCTCATAATTTTTATTATAATATGTTTTCGGAATGGTCTCGACAAGACGGTCAAGACCAGTGGCTTTGCCAGCTGCAGACGATAGATTTTACCTGTTTGAAGTCGTTTCTTTAGTTTAAAATGACAATCTTTAATTTTTCTTTTTAAAACAAGATCACAAATTCTCTAAAACAAGATCACGGTAATAAAAGAAGTTGGTGCATCATAATTGTTGCTCTCAAGAAATGAATTGAATCGAAATGAATTAACCACGGTCATGATGGTTAAATCGGATCAAATACACACAAATAAGTCGCTTTTAAGCTTAACCAAACATACTCGTAAATGAATTGAATAAACAAAATGCAAAAATTATAAATGTCACTTACAAAGACACTAAAGTGCAAAATTTACAAAGACCCAATAAAAATTCCATGAATCCGACCCTAGATATAAAGTTTGATATATTAGTATCATAGTTAAAACATTATCTTAAACAAAAGCGATTATCATATGTTGATGGATTAAAGTTCACCAATATACATTATCTAAATAAAAACAGTATCATGGATTAAACAGTAACAAAGTATACTAATGCACATTACTTAAATAAAATAATATCATGGATTAAAACATGTTTTAATCCATGATACTGTTTTAATCCTATGATACTGTTTTAATCTATGATACTGTTTAATTATGGCAAAGTTTGAACCTGTGATACTGTTTGAATATCTTAGTTTTAATCTATGATACTATTTTAATGTCTTAGTTTTAATCCATGATACTGTTTAATTATGGCAAGGTTTGAACCTGTGATACTGTTTGAATGTCTTAGTTTTAATCCATGATACTATTTTAATGTCTTAGTTTTAATCCATGATACTGTTTAATTATGGCAAGGTTTAATATGTTGAAACTTTGTCATAATATTTCACTATCATTTGAAACATATTTTTAAAACATATTTTAATCCATGTGCATTTAATTATGGCGTTTTAATCGTGATATTGTTTGAATGTCTTAGTTTTAATCCATGATCTTTTTAATGTCTTAGTTTTAATCCAAGGTTTATTTCTATCATGTGATCTTGTTTGAATCTAATGATCTTGAGTTTTAATATATGATGAATGTCTTAGTTTTAATATATGATATGGTTTTAATCCACGATCATTGTTTTGTTTAGGTAATTAGTATATTTTGATACCATTTTAATCCATGATAATTGTTTTTATTTCGTGATATCTTGTTTGAATCTATGTGATCTTTGATATTTTTTAATTATGGCAATGTTTGAACCTGTGATACTGTTTGAATGTCTTAATTTTAATCCATGATACTGTTTTGTGTTAGGTAATGTACATTAATATAATTTAATATTGTTTTAATCCATGTTTTAATCTATGATACTGTTTTGCATAATACAGTATTAAACAAAACATATGACTAATTAAACAGTATCAAAGATAAAAGCATGATATCATAGTCATGTGTGTTGTTTGATACTGTATTATGCAAAACAATATCACAAAAAAGAGTATCACAATAGAAATGATCATAGAATTTACACACGTGCTCAGAATTTTTATTATAATATGTTTTCGGAATGGTCTCGACGAGACGGTCAAGATCGGTCGCTTTGCCACTACGTATGATGGATTTTACCCATTTGAAGTCATCTCTTTAGCTTAAAATGACAATCTTTAATTTTTTTCTCAAAACAGTATCACAAATTCCCTAAAACAGTATCACGGATTAATGTACATCCTTTTGCTGCAAATTAAAGCTCTTCAATAGTATCTGAGTCCTTTAAAAGCAAACATATACTTCAGAGTAATGCCAAGATGAAGAAAGAAGAATTGCCAATCATTCTCAAGTTAATGGAAAATCATGCAAAAGGTTCTCATCTAAAACTATGAACAATGTTTCTAATTCTTCTCTTGAATTAGAACATGTTTAAGATTCAATTAGGACATAGATTCTCATTGGATAGATAAGTATAAATATATAAGGTGTTTAATGGTAGGTAGACGAATTAATCAGTAGAGAATAAACAAGAGAATAATATTGTTCTTAAAATATTTTATTAGTAGTACAAAATCATATGTTTAATAGTATTACAACAAAAGAGTATCACCACAAAACAGTATCACAACAAAATAGTATCACAATTAGCATTTTTTACAATTAAGGGTATGTTGGTCTTTTAGCTTTAAAACGTAACTTTAATTGAATTAAGTTTTGAACATATGACTTTAGAGCCCATAAATGCCCAAGCAGTGTCCGGTCCTGAATTTACCCTTTAAAAAATATCTTTCAAACATAAAATTATTTTTTAAAAATAAATAAATAAAGTTAGAAGTATTTGGGCTTCTCTGTCAATACATCGCTGTTACATTATCTGAAACAAGCCAGGCAATGGGTAAATAAAATCTGCATGATTTGAGATAAATCAACTCACATTCAAATTTCAATTTTTAAAAATTTTAATTGGGTATAGGTTTCTCAATTGGTATGTAGAGATGGCTAAACAAGCCCGACCTAACGGGCCGGCCCGTATAACCCGAATTTCGAATTGGACTAACCAGTTAAGATGCTAGCCCGAACAAAACCGAGCCCATATGGCCAAGCCCGGTAGCCCGTCGAGCTTGGCCCCCTTCAAACATAAAATTATTTGAAAAAAATAAAAAATAAATAAAATCAGTGTCGGGCACAAAACTGGGCTGGGTCGGCCCGGGCCAGTGTCAAGTGTGGCCCAACTCTGGTGGATTGGGCCGGGCCGGGCCAAGTCAACCGGTTTATCAGCTCTACTTATAGTACATGGCTGGATGTTGTATGTTTAGTAAGATTGTTAACAAGATATTATTCTTCTCCTACTCGAAGATATTGAAATGGAGTTAAGCATGCATTTGTTATGTCTTAGGAACAATTGATAAGAGCTAATTTGATTCAAAATGACCGAAACTAGTTGGTTGTGCAATGTACTTATACGATCCATACATAGAAGGTTCGATCTCAACCTGATTATCTATTTGCACGTGGAAATCTGTTTGGTAAACCTATTTGCAACTACATAATTACCTGTTGCAACATTTAAGATATTGGAATGCCAGTTTACATATCTCAAGTGATGTTTCAATGATGGGGAATACATGATGTACTATTTCTCCTTCACTAGTGTTAGATTTATATTTAGGATAGAGGAAGAGGGATGGAATAGGATGCGAAGGTAAATTTTAAATTTTGCGACTTTCTATAGGACAGTCAAAATGAAGATCTAAACATTAATATTGACCATTACCTAACTTAAGCGCACAAAACAATTTTTATATGGATTGAACTATTTAACATTTATTGCATGCAATGACTACGTTGATACGAGTTTGGATTACTTTCAATTATGCTCATTAATTAATTCAAGTCAGCAGAATATGCATACACTAAAGTAATTAGGGATAAAACAATATAGATTAAACACTAGATTTATGTGGTAAACCCAAAACTATAGAAAAATGATAAGTGCATTTTGTATACTTATTCAAGCTTTTAAAATAAATTTTTATACCGTTACTTTATTGATTTTATACTTACTTTAGTATATTATTCTTTCTATTTCAGTTTTAGACCTGCGTTTATAAGCAATTGAAGAAGAATTAACGGAAAGAGCAACAATTTGGTGAAATCGACGAGTAAATAAGAAGAAGTTGAGTTTTTTGAAGTGAATATCAAGAGCCAAACATTGGAGGATGAGAAAGAAGATAAAATCAACAAGTTTAAGGTGTGTTGGATGACAATAAAAAGTTGAAGCAAATGATCAAACTCTTGAAAGTCAAAGAACCAAATTGAGAAACTACCTAGTTTAAGTGTATTGGAAAGACAATGAAGAGTTGAAGCAAAGGATCAAACACTTGAAAGTTAAAGAATCGAATTGAGAAACTACCTATTGAAGCATGTGGGAAAATTCGAGCACAAATTTTGGTATTAAAATCTACACAAGGCAAATGATATACTATTAGAAAGATAATTGAATAACGAGCCAACATTTTTTACGGATCTCAATTTGAAGTTTCTTATAAGAAGTTATAGTCGTTTGAAAAATATCGGCATAGCAGATAAAAACTAAGCGGAGAGATCGCCCAGCATCTATTTTCGCCAGCAGAATGCTTTTTGGTTGGCCTGGGCGATCGCCTAGGTCCGCTTTGGTGGGGGTGACGAACGAATAGTCCACATCCGATGATCCACCTAGTCTGCTGTTTTACATCCTTCAAGATTGTCGGGGGGTGCAGAATATGGATCTTTCTGAATATGAGGGCATTTTTTATGCCCACTTGGCGATCGCCTATTGTATTTTCGGCAGAAACGGAATTTTGTTACTTTTTTGAGTTCGACTCCAATTAGAAAACCTTTTGAGAAACGATTTTAATGATGTTTTGGGATCTTTTGGGGGGGCACAATGAGGATACCATATATATGAGTTCTTAACTCATAATTAGAGAGCTGGTTTAGAACCGATTTTAGAGCCGATAAACAAGAGACGAATCAAGAAACGAAGATCAAGATTCATCTTTTCAAGAATTAAACGAAGATCAAGATTTTTCTTTTAAGTTTTCTTCTTCTCCGAGTGAAAAATAATCTATTTTATTTTTATTTTTATTTTCTTCTTCTTAGTATGCTAGACTATATTATTTTGTGCTAGGATTACGATGAAGCTTGTAGTTTAAATTCTTCTGAATCAAATTACTTTTGAAGTTAGTTTTTTAAACTAACAAAACTATAATTTAAGAATAATTAAATAACTATAAGTCAAATTCTCTTTAACTCGAACCACTATAAATCAAATTCTCTTTAAGTCAAATTTTCTTTACTTTAGAATTGGGAAAGAAAAGCGTATTGGGATCCCGAATCTACTTATATCAATTCTCTTTAACTCGAACCGTTGAATTTAATAACACGAATTTAATAAGCAATTTTTTATGTTTAATATTTTTCAAGTGTACAGATCGCACAATTAATATAATGGATGTTGAGTCCAAGTATCGTACCCACTGGAATTTATATAGTTTAATTCAATTATAATAATCTTAACAGAATCCAATTAACTTTTAAAGATTTGGTGACTAAAAACTAACTAAAATTTGAACTAAGAATACTTAAATAATTATAACTCAAATAAGTAAAAGATTAAATTTGATAAAAATTACTTGAAAAAGAAAAGTAGTAGGATCCCGAATCCATTTATAGTTGTTAATTCATCTATCTTGATTATTGATTTTGACAAAGTACATCAGTTATGATGATCGATATCCCTAAATTGTTTAAAAATTTTTCTCGAATAAAATCAAACATATTCGTATGTATGACCCTACTATATCTCTATGACCAATGCGAATACACAAGAATGTATTAAGTTTCTATGGATAATTAAAGATCACATAAAGTATAGCGGTGTATTTCTATCCCCTATCGGACTTTAATATAATTAAAATAATGTCTAACTTATTTTTGATATCTCGATAGTAAAACAAACCACAAGAATCATATAATTACTACTTATATAATTGTAGATGAAAAGAAATCAAAATTAATTATTCAAAACTATATTGAAGTAAATTGTCAAAAATTAAGTTTCTAAATAGAAGAATGTAAACTACAAGCTTCATAGTAATCCCACTACAAAATAGACTAGTCTAGCATACTAAGAATAAGAAAATAAAGAGAAAAATAAAATATAGAAGCCATCACACCGGATATGAAGAAAACTCAAAAGATAAAATCTTGAACTTGATCTTCGTTTAATTCTTGAAAGGATAAATCTTGATCTTCGATTCTTGATTCGTCTATTGTTTTTCTCTCCAAATCGGCTCTAAAATCAGCTCCCCAATTCATGAGTTAAGAACTCATATATATAGTATCCTCATTGTGCTCCAAAAGATCCAAAAAAATCAATAAAACCGTGTCCCAAAAATTTTCCAATTGAAGTTGAACTCAAAAAGGTAACAAATTCCGTTTTTAACGAAAATATACTGGGCGATCGCCCAGTGCAAACTCTGGGGATCGCCCAAGCCAACCAAAAAGCATTCTGCTAGCGAAAATAGGTGATGGAGTTTTTCTCTGCTCTGCGGATTTTTTCAAACGGCCATAACTTTTTGTAGGAAAGTCCAAATTGAGATGCGTAAAAAGTCGTAATTCAATTATCTTTCTAATGGTATATCGTTTGCCTTGTAGATATTTGAATACCAAAATTTGTGCTCGAATTTCTCCACATGCTTCGGTAGGTAGTTTCTCAATTTGGTACTTTGACTTTCAGTTGTTTGATCCTTTGCTTCCACTCTTCATTGTCATTCAATCACACATAAACTTATTGATTTTATCTTTTTCTCATCCTCCAATGTTTGGCTCTTGATATTCACTTCAAAAAACTTAATTTTTCTCACTTACTCGTCGATTTCATCAAATTGTTGCTCTTTCTATCAATTCTTCTTCAATTACTTATAAACGGGTCCAAAACTGAAATAGAAAGAATAATATACTAAATTAAGTATAAAATTAATAAAATAAAGAGATAAAGCTTAGTTTAAAGGCCCGAATAAGTGAACAAAATTTACTTATCAAGAAACATCCACAGTCTTTGACCTGTAAATCCACTATGACCACAAAATTATTATAGTCAACAATTTTTGGAATTATAATCGACTTGACACACACTCTCAATCTTATACTAATATGACATAATAGAAAAACACATAGACATTCCATGTATTAGTTGTCTATAATGTCGAGCACAGTGGAGTCTTTACCACCATCTAGATTTTAACTCCACTCCTAGATTATAATCGAGTCGAACCACCACGTATTGGAACAAAAGGCCGTGCCTTTGTCTCTCGCCAACACGCTTGTCAACTTTGTGCGATTTTCTCACCCAACAAATATATCGAAAATGACTTTTCAAGTTTCAAGTGCACCCATTCGAATCTATAATATTTCAAGAATCAATTCAGACCAAGATTGATTCTAGCCTGGAAACATTCTACATCAGTTTCAATAGTAATGGCGTGATTCAATAAAACCTCCTTAATAATAATAATGAATTTCAATATCTAAGAAGAATGTGCAGACCAACAAACATTGTTATGAACGGTAAGGCTTTAGCATATATTCTATGAGGTCTACTTTAATCTGAAGTATGCAAGAGTATATATAAGAATTACAACTTCAGAGTTGTTCATTGGTATCTTGATACTGTGCAATAAAATCATATCATAATTATAAGATATGGAAATCAAGTTATTATGGAAGTGAAATACGATACAATAAGGAAATGTGAAATAAGAGCATCTCCAATGCTAACATGGATTGCTTTAAAAAATTTACCACATAAGCAAAATGGATGGTGTCTAAAAAAATCTTCATTAATATCTGATAGGGAATTTGTCAAATTGAAGTGGCGAAAAAAAAAAATTTGTCTAGAGCTCCCGTCTAGATTTAGAGATCCTATTAGACATGCTGATTTAGCAATTTATTTGATTTTGTTTCTATTTTTAGAGCATTTGATTTTCTCTCTCTTTGTCTCCATTTTATTTGTTATTATTTTATAATAGATAAAATGCACATAGGCAGTAGTATTAGGGTGTAGATATAACTCATTAGAGACTAATTTTAGGTTCGACTATCTATTTATTAGACATCAATGTCATGTAAACTGCAAATTTTTCAACTTATCTACCACGTAGACTGCAGTCCATATAACATATTGGAGATGTTCTGACATCACATTTTCTTTATTGTATATATGGCAATAATCTTTTTATAATCATTTCAATTATAAATCATTCAAATTTGTTTCTAAATTTACAGAATCCAACTATAGATAATCAATTCAACTTATCAACTAATATGAAATTTTGAAATTACAAATCTTACCATATTCAACAAATCACCAAATAATTAAATATTTCTTCTTTATATAAAAATCGGAGGTTCCATACAAGAAAACAATATACCAAAATCTGCTGACACCAAATAAAGAAATTTTTGTGACTGTTACCCTAAATATAAAAAAGTGTAGACCAATTTTTGTTTCATTTTTCTCTAAAATACAATCAAATGTGAACTAAAATACAATATAAAATTGGAAACATCAAGATAGAAAAACTTACTGATAAGTGTTGTTTTACACTTATTTAGACTATTAAAAGTGGACGATTGTAAGTACTCTTAAGTGAATTTCTACTTAATTGTGTGTCGATTTGATTGCTTTAGGTCAAAACTTAAGTTTGGATGGAATTGGAGAAAAACAAAGCAAAATAGGTGAAAAATGACTGAAAGTGCACAAATACTTGAGAATAGAGACCAACTTGCAAACGTCCAAAGATGAAGGGCTTATCGTGCAAATAAACAAGGACTTAAGCGCAGAATTTTAGTTTCTTTATTTTAGTCAAACTCTATAACTGGAAAGATAGAAAAACTTACAGAAATTTATGGAAACTAGAAATGACACAATAAGAAAAAGATTTGATGGGAATTATATTTTCTTTATTGTGTTTGCAATAAATATCTTTTTGTAAACCTAAAACTCGAATATCAGGTCCACGTATTTTAAAATAACTCATAATTATGTGAGAAAAGAACTATAATAACTAAATTATGGAAACTTCATATTGATAACTTACCAAATATCGTGGACACGAAATAACCTGAATGACATGAAATATGATCCGAAGTAACCTCAATTATAGAAACTTCGTATTGGTAACTTACCAATCATGTGCATTCGCATATTGTGTCCTTTGATGTTGGATAAAAGTAGATATCTACGGAAACAAATAATATTTATTGATAAAGATTAAAAAACGCGTTATTAATCATATTTTAGCAATGTACAAATGAGTTTTTCAAAACGCATTTTCTTGTAGTGGTAATAATACACATGTGGTCTTTTAACAATGTTCAATTAAACGTTGTCGTTTTTTAAACAAAGTTAATGTATGTTGTCTTTTATTGACGTGGAGTCTTTTCACAACGTTCTACTATACGTTTGTCGTTTCTTTTTAACAACAAATTATGCACGTTGTATGCTTGACTATTTTTTATTCCAAACTGAAATGTTTTTTAGAACATTAATAAAACTGCAATAGATAGTCAAATATAATCAATAAAATCACTTTTAAATATTGCTCCTTTAAACTCCCAACGCTAGAAGTAAATAGTAAGAAATAATAATTTCTTTGTTTATAAATAATTTTACATGTATGCGGACATTGTTCTTAATAGATCTTAAACTAACTCATAAACCCACAAGACATAATTCCTTAAGTTATTCAACATGGAAGAAAACTAATTCACTATCATACCACAAATATTAGTATATAATAAAACAGGAATAACTAAAGATTAATCTAGAGGAAACAATAATAAAACACAACATCCAATTTTACAAAAAAGAGAAATGAGTTCAAGGGATTCTGATTGGGCAACATTTAAATGTTGATCTGGGAGGACACGAATTGGATCCTGAGTTGACATTATAGTTGTTGCTTGTGGTCATTGGAAGCCAAGGCATCAGTGAGTTAATCAAGAGCCAATAAGTAAAACACCATTAAAATTAAAGCAACCCAGCAAGTTTATCAAACAATATAGAAAAAGAGACCACGTACACAAATTGATACGAGGAAAATCATCAACCAAAAAGTGAGTTAATTACTTCAACCCTTACCAAACTTTGCCATATGTTTCTAAGTCCTCACTCAACTTCAAATTGTTTCACACTCCTCACTCAACTTTGTACAGTGTTTCCCATCCACCATTGACATTAGATCCGTTAACACAAAAAGCCCATGTGTCAAACGACACTCCTACATGGCAAACAAAAACCGTCTAAAATGTCCATATCAGATTAATATGTAATAGTCTTGGCAAAATTTTAGATAAACCCTGCAAATATAGTATACTTTTTTCTTTCTCAAAACTAAAAATTTGCAATCGCTATTCAAGAAAAGGATGAAAATGACTTCATTTAATCTTCTGCATAACATTTTCATCATTTTTAAAGTGTTTTCAAGAATTATTCATGCATACACAGATCTTGAATAAGCTTGTCAATCTCAGCCTTGCTCCACCAACCTCACCAGCAGACATCAGGCGGAAATGGCGAATTTGACGTCCTTAAGGTTTGTCGATCTAACTACAAATTTCTTCAATGGGACATTTCCAAGGGAAAATGTGCTCACCATGCATGAACTGGAAGTGTTTGATGTTTATAACAATAATTTCTTCAATAAACTTCCTCGGGAGTTTGTGAGGTTGAAGAAACTGGAAATTCTTACACTCGAAGGGAATTATTTTTTGGGCGAAATACCAGACCTTTTGGGATAAAAATGTTTTGGAAAAAATGTGATTTTTAATAGCTTTTGGGAAGTTCAAAATGAACAGTACATAACACTTTCATCTGGTGGACATTTTTGACAATTTTCTGGTGCCACGTGGGAGTGTCGTTTGACATGTGGGCATTTTTGTTGACAGAATTGATTTCAATGGTGGATGGAAAATACTGTGCAAAATTGAGTGAGGAGTGGGAAACAATTTATAGTTGAGTGAGGACTTAGAAACATAGGACAAAGTTGTGTTAAATGTTTCATTACTCACTGAACTATTACTTCCGTCTTCATTCACTCACTCAACTTCAAAATATTTTTGATCAAATATACCTTATTGTTACTCACTGAAGGCATTTAACTTACGGCCAATTGACGAAAATTCCACGTTGCAGATGAAATGTACATGTGGCAGATGGAATCCTTCAACCAACATACGTGCATTTCATCCATGTGAACAAACATGTTTCCCAAATGCGTTCACCTTAGTTAAATTGAGGAAATTGAAATTATCCCAAATTAGAAAAACCCTAACCTTAATCTCTCGTCTCCCATGACCCACATCTCCCGCGACAAGATAACATTGATACCCCACTATCTAGCGTGGGCGAGGACCACAAATACCTTTACACATCAACAATGTCGCACATGGAGGGACCACATGGAGGTAAGGGCTTCAGTTTGTTGGGAATTTTGTTTATTTTTTGTCGTTGGATAGTTTTTGTTAACATGGTTTTTGGTTTTTGTTACTAGATTCGGAGGATGATCCAGACTTCATCAATTCTGATAATGAATATAACGATGATGATGATGTAGTGTATGGGCAAAATATCACAGATGGCACTAAAATTGGATTTCAAGGGAGAGTATTTGAAGGAGCAAGAGATATTGAAAATGAGGTAAATGACCTAGAGTACCCATCATCGAAAGAATTACTTAGTAATTATGAAAGTGATGAGGAGGTTGGGTATAGGTTTCCTGAGTTTAATACTGAGACTGATATGCAAAATCCGAAGTTCGTAGTTGGACAGAAGTTTAGGTGCATTGAAGAGTTTAGACAAGAAGTGAGAAGTTATGGGGTTGTGAATCGGTATAATATAAAATTTAAGGCCAATGACGAAAGTAGAGTGCAAGGGGTCTGTAAACTAGGATGTTAATGGAAGATTTGGGCGTCAAAGGTAAAGAACACGAGCACTGTGCAAGCAAAATCCTATACTCCAGAACATACATACAGTCGTGACCAGACTAATAATAGACATTGCACCAACATCTACATGGCTAATCGGTACATTGAAACGTTTAGAGTTGATCCAGATTGGAAAATGAAGAGTTTCATAGCCATGGTGAAAAAAGATTTGAAAACCGATATTAGTAGGAACATTGCTTGGAAGACTAGGAGATATGCAAGGAAATTAATGAAAGGAACAGTTGAGGAGCAATTTGGGTTGTTGGGGGTCATATATTGCTGAATTGTTAAGGACCAATTCGGGATCTAATGTGATTTTAGCAATTCATGAGGGAGTATTCCATGGATTTTGTGAGGGGTTGTAAGAAGTTGATTGGACTTGACGGATGTCATTTGAGGGGCAACTATGGAGGTCAATTACTTTCAACAGTTTTACTTGACACCGATGATTGTATCTATCCCGTGGCATACGCCATAGTAGAAAAAGAAAACACTGCATCATGGCGATGGTTTATCACCCATTTAGGAGAGGATTTAGGCGTTGATAACAGTAGTGATTGGGCATTTATGACTGATAGGCAGAAGGGTTTACAAAATGTGTTGGACGGGTTGTTTTCGGAGGCAGAGCACAGGTTTTGTGTACGCCACATGTACACCAATTTCTTCAACAAAGGGTTTAAGGGCAAAATTCTTAAAGACTACTTGTGGTGAGTGGCCAAGGCTACAACAGTGGCTGATTACAAAAGTTGGATGCAAGAAATTAAAAATGTGAACGAAGAGGCATATAATTGGTTGATGGAAAGAAATCAGAAAGAATGGAGTAAATCTCATTTTTCGGTAAAAGTGAAGAGTGACATTTTGCTCAACAATGGTTGTGAAGTTTTCAACAAAACTCTTTTGGATGATAGAGAGAAGATGATCCTAAGTATGCTTATTTCCATACAAACTACATTCATGAAACAGATTCAATTGAGAAGGGATAGGATGAGAAGGTACAATTGAACTATGTCCAAAGATTAAAAAAAATTGAGAAGATACATTGTAATGTCAAATTAATGTACACTGGATTGGTCTGGAGGACCCCCAGTATCAAGTGAAGAGTCCACATGGTGCATATGTTGTGGATTTAGAGGCGCAGACATGTGCATGTAGGAGATGGGACTTAACTGGCATATCTTGTTCCCATGCAGTTGCTATCGTACGGGACACAAGAAATGACCTGGAAGATTATGTGGATTATTGTTACACAGTCGATGCATACTTGAAATGTTATGAGCAAATTTTAAACCCAATCAATGACAATTGTGGCCTGAAATTTCTATTGCGATGAAATTCCCTTCGTGGAGTATCCCACATAAGGGTAGGTAGCAGAGAAAGAGGAGAAAACAAGCATATGAAACTTACATTGAACACTCTCAATCCAAATCCATCTTGAAAAGGAAAGGACAAGTGGTAATGACGTGTTCAGAGTGTGGCCTACAAGGGCACAACAAGAGATACTACTTGAGGGGTGAAGCATTGACCGCTGTAAGTGTATTCGTCGTAGTACTAATTGTTTTTCTCTTATAATGTGTAAGATTTATTTTGTTCTTATACACAGGACTGGTTCGACGCACCAATATAACATGTCAAAAATGAAAGAGAAAACCCGAGGCATGGAAAGAAGAAGGTAGATAGTAACATACTTCAAGCACAATCTGCTTGTATTCCATTAAGTGTAGTTGATGTTTGTTTTTGGGTTTCTTGTCACAGGGTAAACTTACTCCAAGGAGAAGCAGTACAAATGCATCCAACCAGCCCCGTGAAGCACAATCTAGTTTTCAGTTTATGCTAACACCGGGGGTGGATATGCGAAATGTAGGTGTTAGTATTTCTAGTGGACTTTCAGCATCATCTTCAATAATTGAGGAGAACTCCAAAGGAAAACTACTACTCATGTCATTAGAACAGAACAAGTTAACATCAATACAATGGCAGAGGAGCTAGAAAATTTAAATGCTGAGGAATCTGCACGAAATTGAGAAGAAAAAGCACGGGCAAGAAGGGAAAGAAATAATAGTATAGCACAATCTGCACATCCCAGATGAAGAAGCACTGCTTACTTTTGAAATATAATTTTTTGGCAGTTTAGTATATAGTTTGGCTTATCTGTACATGTTGTCTATGATGGTTTGAAATTTTTGTAACGCCATGTTGGTTTTCACATGGTATAGTTAGAGTTCATTGATCTTGTTAAAAGTGTCATTTTGTGCTGTTGACTATTGTGAAGTTGGATATTAAGTTGGGTGTAATGGCAAGTTGGCTTTTGTGAAGTATTATGATGGATATTAATTTTGTGATATATTGAAACAATGTGAAGTATTAATCTGGGCAGAATTTTTTTCTGGTAAACTGGGTGGGCACTCGCCCAGTTTAATGTACTGGGCGAGCGCCCCAATCCTATCAACATGGGCAGAATGCCCAGGTCATAACTAGGCGATCGCCCGGGTTTAGCCCACGTGATCGCCCAGCCTTAGTGCTGGGGTTTTAACCCCAGCACTGCATTGAATTCCCAAATTTTTTCTTATTCTCTAGTTCAAACACCCACCTCACACACACGAAAGATCATCCAACCAATCACCTAATCTGTCATTGTTCACTAATTCAACCGAATTCAAACACGGTTCGTTGACATTCCATTGCATTCCTTGCATCATCAAAGCTAGAATTCATCCAAGGTATGATCCAAGCAATCACCTAATCTGTCATTGAAGAAATTTTTTTTTTTTTGTCTTGATTAATTGAGGAAGATGGGTCTAGGTAGATGATGGATTGTTGAATTTATGTTTTTAAGTATAAATTTCTGAGCTTGAATCATAGATCCAAATATTGCAACTCTTGATATAAATTGATGCCTTCTATTTGTTCAATCAAATGACTAAGTGGGGATTCTTGTGCAATTAGGGCTAACTCTCCATAATATTCAATAGGAATACATTACACATTCAATAGAAATACATTTCACTGATGCTTGTAAGTGGCAATACAACAGTGTTCATAAAACATCCCAAAGCAAAAAATAAACTCATTGTTTCATGAAGAGAAACCTGATAGCAACTTATACCAAAAAAACAATAACTGCCGTCCATTAGAAAAGCTAAAAATGATGGAATACATTTATCCATTTGGCTGGAGTTAATTACAGTACACGTTGGAGATAATCCCACACCAATCTTCATTCACATTAACAACCACATTGCTACAGACGTCTGAACTACAATCAAAATAAAACCCGAAATACAAAGTACAATACAAGAAGTGAAAAAACAGCATGATAAATACTAATGGTCTTGCACATTTTCTCTTTCTCTTTCGCAGCTTCGTTCTTCTTCCGAAGCAGGCCATTGATTATGGACTTGTATCTATCATGGGGTGCAAGATCATCCCAATCAAAAAATTTACAAGCTTGCGCCTTCCCGTACATTCTACACCTCCAAAATCGGCGTCAGGATTAGCCTCGATCCAAGACGTCATCATCATCGAACATGGCAACAATAACAAACTGTTTGATTGAACATCTGCGAACAATGCAACTCTTCCATCCCAGAGTTGTTCGTCCTAGATTTTGGATTAGGGTTCGGTCTTCGCAATTTGGGGAAAAATATTGATTTGGGAAAAGTTTCAAAACAATTGGGAAATTTCAAGATATGGGTATATAGAAGTGATTTTGAGTGAAAATGTTTTTTAAATGATGACATGGCGCTCGATTTTGGATGACATGGACGATTTCAGATGCTATGTGGATGATTTTGTCTGCCACATGTACATTTCATCTGCCAGCGTGGAATTTTCGCCAATTGGCCTTAAGTGAAATGTCTTCAGTGAGTAACCGTGAGGTAGTTTTGAAAGTTCAGTGAGTTTACAAAAACATTTTGAAGTTGAGTGAGTGAATGAAGACGGAAGTAATAGTTCCGTGAGTAATGAAACATTAACTCGACAAAGCTTGACGAGGGTTGAAGTAATTAACTCGCAAAAAAGTTCATTCACATTCTGGAAGAAAGCAGCAAAGCAAAGAAATGAAGCAATGAATGCAAATAAACCTAATTCAATCATTAGTGATATTCCAGCAACCACAAAGTCAAGCATGCACTGCACACTTAATCCCACCATCTTTTTCCCAATTTTAGGATGCTAAAAAAAGAGTTTTAGGACCACACAGAAATAAAAATATATATACACAAAACAATAAACATTACATAAATGCTAAAAAAAATACAAATCATAATCCGGTTTTTGAAAGAACATTCGTCACTGTGCGATTATAATCTCATGAAGTGGACGGATTGTTGACAAGTATAGTAATAAATAGAGTGTCGAACCCACGAGGACCGGATATTAATTTAACAATTAATTAATAACTTAAATTTTAACAATAAAAAGAAACATGATTTAATTTTTGGTTTTGTGATTCTAAAACTATGGAGAACTAAAATCAAACAATTAACTTTAAAATAGTGAGAGAACGAATTCAATATCTACTAACTCTAGGATTTGCGAATCCACCAACACTTTTCTTAATCAAATATCCGTTTAACCGTTTTGGCTTATAACTACGGATTGAAAAGGATATTTTAGGTCAATCAATTCGATTGGAGCTTAAATTTGATAAAATGGAGTGAGAATAAGCATAATGAATCTATTACAACCCGATTTAGGGTTGAAATAGATTATATTCTTGATGGTGGGCATTAAAATTAGATCTTTCAACCTAAGAAAGGGTTGTTTGGAGTTTGAGGTTTGGTTCATTTAGAAAAATCATATTTGGACATGATTTAACAATTATGATTAAATTTTAATAAAAGAAAAAAGAAGAGAAATAATTACAACCCGTGACTACGGATGAAGAATCTTCAATCTCGTGCATTGATCTTGATTCCCCTCTTGCATCTTGTTCTCAAAATTGTCCTCCTTCTTACGGCTATTATCTCGCCTTATTTATAATGTTCTCAACCCTCTAAGACGTGTGTTTAAGTTGTTGTTTTATCTTGGAGTTGTAGAGTTTAATCCCATCGAAAACCACAAACCGGTGCCCGTTATGCCCTTCAAGTCTCTTTTTTCGTCTTTTTGTCAAATTGATACTTGAATTTGATTATTATCCTATAATGAACAAAAACAATACACAATTATACTGAAAACAAATAAGAGTACTCATAATTGTCTCTTTTGTAAGTTCATATAAGTACAAAATTGTACTTATCAAATACCCCAAACTTGAACTTTTATTCGTCCTCTAATAAACTAGCTAAAAATAATCATGCACTTAATAAAATAAGCGTGTAACATACTTCACAATATAAATAACTTGCCGTTCTTACTTGACTTTTGCAAAAGAAAAACTTATAATTCATGACGAGTGTTCGGTATTACTATTGCAAATGTGATTATACTCAAACCACATTTGATATGTGTGAGACCCGTTAATTAATCGATCAACTTAAATTTATGGTGGTGATAGCCCAACAACTTGGTCAACTTTTCCTTTTCCCTCTCGTAAGGTACACCCCCAAAATGATGTTTTCTCTCAAATCCCGAGATTTTGGTTCAAAGGTAACACTTTGCTCATTATTTTCTTGTTGTGGTTGAGAAAACTAATAATCGTGACAACCTAAGTATATGAAGATTCTCCAATTTATGAGCACTCTCGACGTAAAGTTTCTACTAAATAAGTCAAACCCATTATTATCTAATCTAATCCCCAATTTTACTTTGCAAAGAATTTTTTTTGAATGTAAATAAAATTAAATTTAAATAAATAAATAAATAATATATATATATATATATATATATATTTTATTTTATAGATCTTATGTGCAAAACTCAATCCATTAAGCTTTCTAAATGACTCATGTAACGAGCTTGAGGTCGATGATTCCCAGGTCTTTCAAATCTTAGGGCATCAGGTTTTGAGAAACCCCTACGGACCTTTTCACTCGAGTCAAATAGGCTACGAAGAGAGTTATAAGATATTAATAAGGTGCAAAACTCAGTCCATTAAGCTTTCTAAATGACTCATGTAACGAGCTTGAGGTCGATGACTCCCAGGTCTTTCAAATCTTAGGGCATCAGGTTTTGAGAAACCCCTACGGACCTTTTCACTCGAGTCAAATAGGCTACGAAAAGAGTTATAAGATATTAATCGGTGCAAAACTTCGGTCCATTAAGCTTTCTAAATGACTCATGTAACGAGCTTGAGATCGATGACTCCCAAGTCTTTCGAACCTTAGGGCATCAGGTTTTGAGAAACCCCTCTGGACCTTTTCACTCAAGTCAATTAGGCTACGAAAAGAGTTAAGCAATAATAATAATAATTTTTGTTCTTTGTGTGCAATAAGTTCATGTTAGGGGATTAGATTCTTAACACTCGGTCAATACCTAGCTTTTTCTAATTGGTCTAAAGTGCTCCACACAATTTTCAACATACATGGAATCAATCATAACCTAGATAGCCACTATCACAGTTTAATTACCACACTTTCTCACTATATTGGTTATTTGTTGGAGATCGGATGATTTTTTAAGTTTAAGCAGGATATCCTATTATTTTTAACTTAAGTGCACCAACATAGCTAAAAATCATCTTAACTGGCCAACACAACACAATATCTAACATGGTCAAATAATCTCACATTTAACCAATAGTAATAATTTGTTCACAAGTCATGGATTAAAGCGAAATAATTAAATAAACAGTTGCATCATTTAAAAGCAAGACTATTCATATCCATAAATATGCAAACAAATAAATTTTTTTTAACGAAATAAATTAAAAATTAAATATCAATTATCAATTATCGAATCAAGCAAATTTTTCATTTTAGTCCATTACCCCCAAACTTGAAAGAAACATTGTCCCCAATGTAAAACTTAAAATCAAAATATTAGAGACTTCCACGAGATAGATCCGATGGTCTTGGGTAGAAAAGGTGTGATAAGATCAATCGGAGGAGAAATCAGATGGGGTTGGTCGGCAAATCTTTGTTTGAATGTTATCCACCGACTTTGCAGTGTTGTAACCCTAAAAAAAAAAAAAAAATGGTTTTTTATTATTAAAAAAAAACGATTTTTTTTTTTTTTTATTTTAAATACAAATTTAAAATAATTGAACAACGTGATTTGCAAGATAGCGATGATTGTAGCCTCAAAACCTAAGAATTAAAAACCTACTTTAAATCCTAAAAACTAAAACGTGCAAATTGTCAATTGAAATCCACGAAATTGAAATAAATAAAATGGTAGAAAAATAGATTGCCTCCCATTGAGCGCTTCTTTAAAGTCATTAGCTTGACTTTGTCGTCTTGATCGCTTCAAGACACTTTGAATAGATCTTTGGAAACCTTGCTTTTCTTGCTTTGATCGACTTTGGAACCATTTTGTTTACCGTCCAGAGTTTAATTTTTCCCTTATCATATTGATATGATTTTGTTTTGCCACCATGCTCAATTCAACTAAGAAAATTTCAGCCTCCTCATCGCCTTTGATCACGTAAGACGGATGGAATTCCTCTCTTTGTACATATTCTTCTTCTCTAAGTGGTACATCTTGATGTTGGGTAACAACTTTATCATCTAAACTCCCTGCCTTCTGGTCAATGACATCATCTTAAAACAGAATCTTGAGAACTTGGAAATTTAATTGCTTTAAACACATTGAATATAACGTGCTCATCATTCACTTTCAGCATAAGTTCTCCTTTTTGAACGCCGACACTACCCGACCAAGAGGCAAGAAGGGTCGACCCAAAATGAGTGGTACATCCCCTGTCTTTCGCACATACTCTGAATAATAAAATCAGCGAGGAATTATGAACTTGCCAACTTTCACCAATATGTCTTCAACTATTCCCTTGGACGTTTGATTGTTCTATCTCGCAAGTTGCAGTGTTACTGTTGTAGGCTTTGCTTCTCCGAAACCGAGTTGCTTAAAAATAGAGTAAGGCATTAAATTCACACTAGCACCCAAATCACATAAAGCTTTTTCAAAAAATAAACTACCAATAGTGTAAGGAATATTAAAACTCCCTAGATCTTTTAATTTCAGCGGTAGCTTGTTTTGCAATATGGCACTGCATTCCTCAGTTAGGGCGACTGTTTCATGCTCCTCCAACTTCATTTTGTTTGAAAGAATGTCCTTCATGAATTTAGCATAGCTAGGCATTTGAGCTAATGCATCGGCGAATGGTATGTTGATGTGAAGGTTTTTAATACATCCAAGAATTTTTTGAATTCTTTGGTCTAGCTTATGTTGTTGTAGTCTTTGAGGAAATGGAATTGGAGGGACGTGGTGGTGGTGGAATATGTGGTGGAGAGTTCCAGTTTTCTTGTGCAACTTTTGCATCTGTTTTGTTTTCTCTCTTTGTTGGACGGTTCCTTTTCTACACCGGTCTAGTCACATGAATTCTCGCAATTCAAAACCGCTCGTGGTGATTGCATTTACTTGCTCTTTTGGATTGACCTCGGTATTGCTTGGCCATGTGCCTGGTTGTCATTTCGGTCAACATTTTAGCCAATCGTCCAATCTGATTTTCCATATTCTTTATAGCAACATCTTATCTTTTTTCGCATCTCCTTCAATTCGATTCCATACGGCGTGTGGCTTCTTCTAATCCTCCTTCTCTTTCTTGAGGTCTTCCCGATTTGGTGGATTTTGAATATTTTGAGTATTGCCATATGAGAAGTTTGGATGATTTCTCCATCCAGATTGTAAGTGCGTGAGTACAGATTATTCTTTGTCATTGAAAGTTTTGAGCATATGCAATTTGTTCGGGGATGACATATCAACTTTGGTCAAATGGCACTTTGATGATTGATGGTTTGCCCGCATGTTTACACAGTTGGTGGAGGTATCGAACCATATTAGCCGAGTGAGAGTATTTCGGTGCTTCCATCTGTTTTTGCCAATGCATCAATTTTGCCAATAAAAGTGAATTGGTGCCCACTTCGATGTATCCTGTTGCTTTCTTACGCAATCCTCTTTTCGCCACATAATAAACTGTTCACTCATGGTTTCAAATAGATCGTAAAGGTCACCGGCAGATCTATTTTGGATAGAGCCACCCGTTGCAGTAATCCATCAAGAACGATCGGTTGGAGCTAGTCCGAATAGAAATAATGATTACGAAACGCTAAGGAGAAACCATGACTTGGACACTTTCGAGCAATTGTTTGAATCTTTCCCATGCCTCGTGAAAATTTTCCAACTCAGATTGTTGGAAATTGAAAATTTCATACTTGATCTGTTTACTCTAGTGGAGGAAAATATTTCAATGTAATTTCGGATCGATCGACCAAGTAGTGATACTCACGGTGGTAGAGAATCTAGCCATTCTCTAGCTTTATCCTTCAATGTATGTGGAAAGAGTCTCATCTTGATTGCTTCTTCATTAACACCGCGGTATTTGAAATTTCCACAAGATTCATCGAGCGCGAAATATGGTAATGAGAATTTTCATCATCATTATTCCATAAAAAGCAGATTGTTCGAAAATAAATTCATCACATCCGGCCTCAACCGGAAGTTTTCGTGTCCATAAGGCGGATAAACTATGCCGGACCGATTCTCAACAATCGGTGGCATCATATACTCACCCATAAGAATATCTCGTTCATTAACTTCAACTGGTCGAGCTATTGGTGCTTGATTATGTATCAAATCTGCAGGTAGTTGATCATGTACTTGGTGGTCTGCCATTGTGTCTTTTTTTCTGTATTTTCTTTTATCGTTTTTTACGTTGTCATCGGTGAAAGCTTCGTTCAATCTATGGTAATTATAAGCCAAAAACTTGTTGTGCGATTATAATCCCGCAAGTGGACGGATCGTTGACAAGTAATATAGTAATAAATAGAGTGTCGAACCCACGAGGACCAGATATTAATTTAACCAATTAATTTATAACTTAAATTTTAACAATAAAAAGAAACACAGATTTAATTTTTGGTTTTGTGATTCTAAAACTATTTTAATTAAAACTAAATTATCAAACAATTAAATTTAAAATAGTGAGAACGAATTCAATATTTACTAACTCTAGGATTTGCGAATCCACCAACACTTTCCTTAATCAAATATCCGTTTAACCGTTTTAGCTTATAACTACTATAGATTGAAAATCGGCATTCCTAAATTAATCAAAAGCCTCTCTCGATAGTCAATCAATTCTATATGTTATGCGAATTTCATTATCTCTAATTAAGCTTCGAACATAAACACATGCATTAAAATCTCAAGAACACCTAAATGGATTTCATAAAGCATAATAGTAATCTCTATCTATTAGTGGACCCTATGTTATTCAATACCACGTGCTTAATCTATATTGAATCTATCGACTTCAATATAGATCAAAATATATTCTAATGGTGATCAGGCATTAAAATAATAGAAAAACTGCATAAAAAATAATTAACCTAAAAGTAATTAATTACTAAAACGGAAAAACTTCTAATTAATTAAAAATCATGAGGTTTCATCGTTCATCCTAGAAAAAGTAAATTAGCCGGACATGATTTCGTCAATTATGATAATAATTGACTTCATCATGATTCGGCAAAAGAAAAAGAAGAAGAAATAATTACAACTCGTGACTCTGGATGAAGAATCTTCAATCCCGTGCCTTGATCTTCGATTCTCCTCTTATATCTTGTTCCCAAAATTCGTCTCCCTTCTTCTGGCTATTATCGCCATTTTATTTATAATGTTCTCCAACCCTCTAAGACGTGTGTTTAAGTTGTTGTTTTATCTTGGAGTTGTAGAGTTTTAATCCCATCGTAAAACGCCAAAACCGGTGCCCGTTATGCCCTTCAAGTCTCTTTTTCGCCTTTTTGTCAAATTGATACTTGAATTTGATTATTATCCTATAATGAACAAAAACAATACACAATTATACTGAAAACAAATAAGAGTACTCATAATTGTCTCTTTTTGTAAGTTCATATAAGTACAAAATTGTACTTATCAGTCACCTTTAGATCTTCCCTAAGAAAGGGTTGTTTGGAGTTTGAATTTGGAAATTTACAAATCATACACATGTTAACTTTAAAATTTAATTGGGTGTGGAAATTTAGACCATGGTTGTTATTGTTTATAAGCAATTATAAGTTGGTCAAACATTATTTTTATCTACACATTTTGTATGACCTATAACTTTTACCTACTTTTTATCCACGTATTCTGTAACACTACTGTTTATAATCTACAAAAAACTTTACCAAGCATACTCTTAATTGAACTCAAATAACAATAGAGTATATTTATTGCTAAAAGTATATGTTTTAACAACGTTCGACGAACGTTGCTAAATATACTATTTTTTTGAAAATAGTCAAGACCCGTTGTTAAATGACAAACTATATAAATTTATTTGTAACAGACTCTGAACATTGCAAAATGTACTAAAAGTATATGTTTTAATAATGTGCGTAAACGTTGTCAAATACGCTATTTTTTTACAACGGTTATTGATCAGTTGTTAAATGATGAAATATATAAATAAAAAATTACAACCTATGAACGTTGCAAAATGATACATTGGCAACATTCATTTAAATAGTATTGTCAAATCTCAATTGAGTTAACAAATGACAATACATTTAATGGATGTTGCCTTTTCAGCAACACGCAATTGATGAATGTTATAGTTTAGATATTGCAAAAGACTATTTTCTTGTAATTTATATATCAAGTTGCGCGAACTCCATGTTCTCTTTCCATTTTCCTATCCATTGTAATATCAGATCTTCTAAAATAAATATCATATGCAAAGGAACCTATTGCCATCTCTTATGCGATGGACATATGAATTAAGTGTATGCTTGGTAAATATTTTTGTAGATTATAAGTAGTGGGTCCTACGAAATGTGTAGATAATAAGTAAATAAAAGTTGAGGATCCTATGAAATCGATGGACAAAAAATGATGTTTGATGAGTTTATAATACAATAATAAATATACACTAAATTAGCAATTCAATATCTATATAATTAAGAAAATCAATTTAAAACTATGTTTGGAAAAACACAAACTTTTTTTTTCTTTTTTTTTTTTTTTTTTTTTTTACAACTAGGATATTTTTTTCCACAGGATTTTTCCCAGTAAAATTTTAAAGAGACATATTCATTAGGTAATAAAATCCAATTAAAATTGTTATAAATAATGTAAATTAGTGGTTGTCCATATAACCTCATTTCATTTATCCTCAAATTAGGAATGGACAAAAGATTCGAAACCAACAGATAACCGAACTAGAACTGCTAGGTTTGATTCGATTCCACGTAAGTATTAAACATTTCAAGTTCCTAGAACTGAGAATCAATTGGTTCTGGTTACGGTTCGGTTCTAGACCTACAACCAAGGAAAGTTTTAATTTGTTAATTATATTTGTTTAAATTTTAATAATTAATAGTGTTGATCTTGCCAGTTGCTGACCTAATCAAATAATTCATTATTTTTCTTAATTTTTTTACAAAAAAATTAATTAATTTTAAATCAATTACTTCCTCATACCCATATTTTCTCTTGCAAATCAAAATCAATTTATCTTTAGCATATAAATTTATATTATAATTTACATAATTATTTTAAAATTTTGATTATAGAACCAAACCAAACCAAACTAAAACTAAAACTAAAACCAGAACCAGAACCAGAACTAGAACCATTTGGTTCGATTCTTATTCGGTTCCATAATTGTTGATACAACCAATTATTCTATTCGAAAATAACTATTGTTTCTTGGTTCCGATTCGATTCGCTTTAGAACCGAACCAAATAGAACCACGCCCACCTCTACATCAAATAATTCAAATTTCACAATTCCTCGTGAGTTTCAAATTGTTCCGATTTGTCATATATAGTTACCATTAATTTTGTAACTTATTGTATGGATTGTGTTCCTATATATTCTATATGATATTGTAAAAATAATGAAACAACTGAAGTGAAAAAATTGAAGTATTTTCTAATTTTATCGTGTTTTGGGTATTTGTGTTTTTGGAGGATAATTTTGTAGAAGGTAGCGTGAACAATAAGAGTTTGATTTTTTTTTTTTTTTTTTTGTGGGTTTATCTTAGACATTGCACATTAGTAGTTTAAGTTATATGCTTAGAAGAAAATCCACATATTAATACGGAATCAGGGTCAAACAATAGTGCGAATGAGTTTGTTTATCTGTTTGTGTATATAATGTATAAAATAAAATAAAGTATGTGAACTTGTAAGAAACACTTGTAATAAGGTATAAAAAAAATTTCATTACTATTATGTGGTTTCAAATTTTTTTTGAATGTTAATTTGGGAACTCCTAGCTCAAAATGTTTGGTTCTATCAATGTCTTATACAATCTGAATAATAAGTGAATAATAAAATAAACGTCTTACAAAATTATAGCTAAAAATATGTATAACCAAATAATTCTATCAATATAAATATGTCTTTGTATTTACTCTAGCATTCAATTCAATCTCAGTCATATCAAATTCATTTACTGGTCAAGCACAAGTTGTAGAAATAAGATGCGTTTTACATAAGTCATCTAATTTAATGGAAAATTACAATGTTTTAAAAACAGAAACACGACTGGTGGCGTAGAGGTCGAACTTTCAGCCTTTTCCAGTTTGGGCGAGGAGCAAGAGCAAGACAATGGAAAGGCAAGGGCGAAGCGTGTGAGTCAAGTGTGGGAGAGTTGAAGTTTCAAGTGCAAGTTTGGGCTGATTTAAACTTATGCGAACTTTTTAGAACAATGGAAAATTAAGATATCAACATGACAAGAAACGACCACATTAATTAGTTACATTTATTCGTTTCAATAAGATTAATTGCAATAGGTTTCTTTTAAGATCAATCTTTAAATTAAGACCAAGTTAAGCACGGGCAATCTACGTGGACATAGTGAAGTGAAAGACCCACTATAAAAGAGTTCTGGTAAATTTTGCCTTTTAATCAAATCTAATGTAAATTTAGGATATATGTTGTTTTTCCATAAACTCGAATATTTTGGTATTTGAGTTTCGTTGTTTAGATAAATACTAAATTCAAATAATTAAATTTGTCTTTTTTTTAATAATTTAAGTTTTTAAATGAAATAGTTCGATATAATATTAGAAATATTAGAGTAGATTATTGTAAACTTGATGTGATTCATTTAAAAGTTAAATTTAGTTTAGACATTAACGCGTGCATTGAATAATCAAATTTAAATATATGAACGTGTCATCTATGGAAAACGATAGCACGACCTCACGAATTAGTCTTCGTGAATGCCCTCGACTCGATGGTTGGAATCTTTTGCGGTTGTTTTCAACTGCAAAAACTATACAAAACTGGAGCTTTCAATCATTTTCTTTGTTTACTTGTTCACTTGCGCGTTCTTGGTTTCTAGGTTAATTCGTTTATAATGATGCTTTGACTGAAAACATCAAAGACCTGGTCAGCACTCCCAAATTGTACTTCATGCCAAGAAATTATATATATATACATAGGATCATAATGAATATCTACACATCCCTCCATTGAATATCCTCTCTCTTTCTCCAATCCTTTGTACTAGTGCATTTTTTGTGTTACTTAACCTCATCAAAAAATGTCTGAAACTTTGAGCTATTTTGTTCCTGATCAAATTCAATTACATAAAAAACCAGAACTTGATAAGAAGCCCTCAACTCTTAAGGTAAGAAAAAAAGTACACTTCGAAATCGAATCAAAGCCATTGCTAGAAAGAGGGAAGAATTACGAGAGTAGAAACAAATCGACTAGTTGTAAACATATCGAGAAGGAGAAATTTTCTGGGACTAAAATGAAGATATTGATGACTAAAGAAGAGGCTGCTCGACTGTTATCAAAATGTAAAGATGGAGGGGTGCTTGAACTCAAGGATGTAGCTTGGGAACTTGTTCAAATCCCGGTTAATCGTGTTAACGTAGTCCATTCTTGAAATGTTCAAATGCCGGGTGATACACTAGTTATATATATATATATATATATATATATATATATATATATATATATATATATATATATATATATATATATATATATGATACACTAGTTATATAGAATTACGAGTAGAAACAAATCGACTAGTAGTGAACATATCGAGAAGGAGAAATTATCTGGGACTAAAGTGAAGATATTGATGACTAAAGAAGAGGCTGCCCGACTGTTATCAAAATGTAAAGATGGAGGGGTGCTTGAACTCAAGGATGTAGCTCGGGAACTTGTTCAAATCCCGGTTAATCGTGTTAATGTTGTCCATTCTTGAAATTAGTAGCTTGAAAAGTAGAGAAGGCTGCGTTTTTGCAAGTGATTTAGAATTTTAGATGTGGTTTTATGTAATCAATGATCATCTACTATGTCTTCATTTTCTCGTCGAGTTAAATTGCAAGTGACTTTGATGCCTTCTATTACCATACACCTATTCTTGCTTGACTTGAATATATTTGTTGGATATGATTGGACAAAATGGAACATTTAAGACAGACTTCCCAAGAATCATGGTAAAATATATATTGGGTATTTTGTAGCAAACAATCTCCAAGATAATGATGATAATTATTTCGAACATAATTACGCTTGTGCCTTAAATGAAATGTACGATCCAAGATAATCCCACTATAGTGTATTGAGTCATTGACCCATTCAAAATGAAGAATCGTGGTTGTTGGGTCTGGTTTTGGATAACAGTCGCTTTTGAGGTGTAATCAATCATAGTTGTTCAAGTGATCGAGTTTGAACCGTCCTTATCTATTTGTTTAAAGGTAGTGGTATTTTATTACAGTTTTACCATATCTATCCTAGATGAAGGAAAAAAACTTCGAGCAAACCAAAACCCACCCACTCCACGTGTGTTGCCAGCTAAAAGCATTAGTTGTCTTCCATTTTTGAATTGGTCTTCCCTTCCATTTATTTTCTTGGAGTTTTCAGTGACCATTAAATGGCGTTTTCTCTTCCACTATTTTTATTCGTGAATATAGTCCTTATTTCTTCGTAAAATTTTTCTTTGGGCGTTAGGTTGAGATTGTGATACACTTAGCGTGGGGTTAGGGTTTAATCTAAGCCTTGTTTATTATGAAAAAATTAATCTCTTTGTGTCCATTAATTTTTCTTAGCTTTGTTTGATTCATTTTTTCTTTCACCAACGATTTTTTATTTGTTTTTCACAATAAATTGGTATCAGAGCTTGAATTGGGTGTTTAGATTAAAAATCAAGAGGAAAAAAATTGGATGATTTATTTGTCAAAACAGAGTCCGTAAATCCGTTATTAGAGACTAACATGTCGGAGTTAAGGTGCGTGGGTAGTACCGTTGGACTTCTGACAATGAGGCGAAGTTTCATGGCCGTCGTGTGAGGTGCGTGGGTGATTGTAGCGGCGATGCGTGAAGACCACGCGCAGAGACTGTTGTTGGCGCGTGTAGCGGCAGTTGAACTCGGGCAAAAAGGAAGATTGTTCCTTGTGATATTTCTAACCTGTTGGTGGTGTTGGTTCGATCCCGTGTGTAGTGTGTTAAAATCTGGTGATTACTATTTCTGAGGGTTCCGAGTGGACCTCCAATTAAAAATTAAAATTCGCATTTCTTTGGTAACATCTAATCCTTATTTAATATTTCAGTTAAAAAATTAAATGTACTCATTTACTAAAAATTGGGAAACGTGCTCTACTTCCTAATGCAGTCCTAAAATTTTGCATGCAATGCAATAAACATATAAATGATAGAAAAATTGGTTGCCTCCCATTAAGCGCTCGATTTATAGTCTAGAGCTCGACTTATTGTATAGTTGCTTTACGGCACTTTAAATATTGCTTTGGAGGACTTGCTTTGCTTGCATCTATTGACTTTGCACCATTTTTCGTTTATCCTCCAAAAGTTTAACTTGTGCTTCTCAGATAAATATAATTGTAGTTTAACACCTTGCTCGAACACTAATACGAAAACCTCAACTTCCTTATCTGCCTTGATCACAAAATCAATTTTAGAATACATACGGGAGTCGGAGGATTGCTTGATAAGTGAAACATCATTAGATGTCATTTTTTTTTATTTTGCTCATTTAGGATCAACTTCTCTTTTTCCACATACTCTTCTTCTTTAGCTGGTGTTTCATCGGGTTGGATGACATGTCTATTATTCAAAATCTCGGACAGTTGCTTTTCACTCATTGTTGTAATGCATGGCATGTGTTCCAATTGGTTGGCTTCAACTTCACTTGAGAACATGTAGGAGTATGGACAAAAAGTTTGTGGGACCGATAGTTTCCATATATCTCCTAAGATCAAGTCATCGTCATCAATTTCAGAAGTTTCATCATATCTCGCTGTATTAGCCCAATGCATTGTGATGAAATCTTGAAAATTCATGTTGTCCTCATCAATTTCAGAAGTTTCATCATATCTCACTGTATTAGCTTGGTGCATTGCGATGAAATCTCTAAAATTCATGTCATCTTCATCAATTTTAGAAGTCACATCATATCTTGTTGTATTAGCTTGGTGCATTGCGATGAAATCTCCAAAATTCATGTTGCCCTCATCAATTTCAAAATCTTGGACAGTCGCTGGATTATACTGCTGATGTGTATTATATAGCACAAAATTGATCTGTTCTTGAGAGGCCAATAATGCATAATTTAATGTCGAGTGGTTAGCCCCACAATTTTTGCACATGATGGTTGCTTGGATGACATTCATTCTTTGCATCTGTATTCTGACAAAGAGCTCTACCTGCTTTTTTAATGTAGCTAGTTGTGCAGTAATAGCATCTGTCATTTGAAAGAAATAGACAAAGAAGAAAATAAAATAGTAATAATAACAATAATAATAAAGAAATAATAATAATAATAATAATAATAAAATAATAAAAATAAAAATAAAAATAAACACTAACGATTATTCTATACTAATATTAAATAAGAATAGTCCTCAAACAACGGCGCCAAAAACTTGTTGTGAAAATAATGTGATTGCAAATGTACAATATCGCAAAAAAGTAATAACGTGGACCTATTGAGTCCGAATTATCGTTCTCACGAAGACTATCTTATTTATATATTAGTTCAATTAATTTTAATGCTAATTTATTTAAAACAATTTGAAATATTTTAATTTGAATATTTAAAGTAAAACTACGAATTGAAGGAAATAGTACAGTAACTTATGTAAAAGCAAATAACAAGAATTTAGAAAAGAATAATAGTTAAAGATTTTGGACAAACAAATTCACCTAGTTGTCATCTCTAATTCCTTCTCTCAAGATTTGTTTCCTAAAGTTGTATTCAGTCGAATTCACGAATTTAACCTAATTTACCTCTCTCGAGTTCAAATTAGTCCTATCTAATTAAGTCAACTTAGACAATTAGAATGGTCCTTAGTTAGATGCATTAATTCTCCTAAGAATTCAATTGCATCGTAGCAATAATAAAAGTGTATCTCTACCTTTTATCCAATTTGATTTTACTACGTGGTCTAGATTAATAATTTGCTTCTCAGTTCATTACAATTCACGAGATCAATGAAATAATGGTCAGTTATTCCAAGCATTAAGAGAAGAAGTAAAATCAAATACTTAAACAATTTATAAGTCAAAACTTGATATTCGAAATTAAAGAATTAAAACTAGGCTACATCGTTCATCCAAACAATGAATTTTAGCTACTCATGATTTGGGATAAAGACAAGATGAAGAATTTCGAATACATAACCGGATTTTGAATAAAAGAGGAGAAAAAGTTGAGTATCTTGCACCAAGAAATCTTTGTTTTCCCACTCCAATCTTCTTGATCTTGGTCGTTATTCGTCTTCTTCATCGTTCTCTTCTTCGTCGTTCTTTTCTCAGTCTTCTCTTGTATTTTCCAAAGAATTCAACTTCTTATTTTGACCTATGTTAGGTCTTTATATAGTGTTATACTAATTTAACAACTTATGTACATGAAAAGACAAAAAATCCTTAATTTGAATTAAAAATAAGCCATTGCCGTAGGTTGAACCGCGGTTTGCAAACAGCGGGTTCACCGTGGCAAACAGTGAAAAACTTCCAAATTTAGTTCCAATTCTCCAAATTGCATATTAAGTCATCCAAGGTTTAAGGTGTATTTTATTTGGCCTTTATTCCAAAATTTGTCCTATTGTCTTTTTATTTGCATCTCAAGTCCTTCAATTTTGGATTTGTCCTCTTTAGTCCTCTAATTTTTTCTTTTATTTCAATTTAGTCCTCTTTTATTTGCAATCCAAGTCCTTCAACTTTTGAATGTTTGCAAGTTGATCCCCACTTCTCCATTTTCATACACCTTCAGTCCCTTTTTGCCTATTTTGCTTTATTTTTCTCCAATTCCATCCGATCTCGGGGTTTTGATCTAAAACAATTAAATAGACACATAATTAAGTAAAAAAATCACTTAATAGTACTTATAATTGTCCACTTTTGATGGTCCAGATAAGTGTAAAACCACAATTATCAACGATGCTCTCTTCGACCTTGTCAATCTGCGATTTGGAGTCTCCATTGTTCAGACGAGATAAAAAATATTGAAAAATGCACTACGATTTAGAGATTTCGGACGAAGGTTTGCAAAGATTCTGAAAAAATTTGCACCAATTTGATAATGGGAAGTTTCTTCACAATTGGGTTTTTTCACTAAAGAGGGTGCGTAAATCTATGAAGGTTAAAGTGGTAATATGTAATTTATGACTTTAAAACTGATTTTAACCCATTTTTAATTGAATATTAAAATAATTAATTTATTTTTAAGAATGTAGTATTTTTGAAACAAATAAGCTAAGTTGATAGATTTAGAATTATTTTAATATTGATAAGTAGTGGGTGTAATATCCACGAATTATAAATGATTGACACATTCCTCATTTCTAGTGCACGTCCATCCATATGAAATCTGAATCTCACATTTCTCATCTTCGTTTTTTACATTAAATATAGCATAAGTTAGATTATGACATTCCATTATCTACAAATCACCCCCAATCCCTAAATTTTATCATAAAATCTTCAATTATTAGACCACCAAAAAAATCAAAACTCTAAAACATGGGACAAATTTTATGCTCGTCACTCCACTAGCAAATTATTTAAGGTAAAGGAAACATTCAAATCAAATCATTTTTTTATAAATGAAAATTAATAAAGGTACTTGCTTGTGAATACATATCGTGTTCAATTGATTTTTTTTCTTTTGAGATATTTAATTAATTTGTGTATTGGGTATTTGTGTTTTTGGAGGATAATTTTGTAGAAGGTAGTGTGAACAATAATGCTGTGTTTGATTGGAGGATTTTCCATGGAAAGTGTCACATCTATAGAAAATAATGTCACATCCATGAAAAATATTTTCCACATTTGGTTGTTTGATTGCACATGGAAAATGAAAATGATTTTTAAGGTACAATCACTTAAACATGCTTTTTGCCGCTTTCTTGGAAAATATTTTCTCACTATTTTGGTGGAATTTTTTTTCCACCTTACGTGGAAAATGTTTTCATTTTTCACAATTTTCCATGGAAACCAATCAAACACAAACAGTTTGATATTTTTTTTTTTTTTTTTTTTTTGGCTTATCTTAGACATTGCACATTATTAATTTAAGTCATATGCTTAGAAGAAAATCCACATATCAATACGGAATCAGGGTCAAACAATAATGCGAATGAGTTTGTTTATATGTTTGTGTATATAATGTATAAAATAAAATAAAGTATGAGAACTTGTAAGAAACGTTTATAATAAGATATAAAAAAAATTTCATTACTATTACGTGGTTTCAAAAAAAAATTGCATGTTAATCTAGGAACCTCAACTCATAATGTTTGGTTCTGCTAGTGTCTTATACAATGTGAGTAATAAATAGATAATAAAATATATGCCTTTCAAAATTATAGCTAAAAATATGTTTGACTAAATAATTCTATCAATATAAATATGTCTTTGTATTTACTCTAGCATTCAATTCAATCTCGACATATCAAAATCATTGACTGGTCAAATACAAGTTGCAGAAATAAGACGCGTTTTACGTAAGTCATCTAATTTAATGGAAAATTAAGATATCAACATGACAGGAAACGACCACATTAATTAGTTACATTTATTCGTTTTAATAAGATTAATTGCAATAGTTTTCTTTTAAGATCAATTTTTATATTAAGACCAAGTTAAGCATGGGCAATCTACGTGGACATAGTGAAAGTGAAAGACCACTATAAAACTTTAGAGTTCTTCTAAATTTGACCTTTTAATCAAATCTAATGTAAATTTAGGATATATGTTGTATTCCATAAACTCGAATATTTTGGTTTTTGAGTTTCGTTGTTTAGATAAATATTAAATTTAAAAAATTAGATTTGTCTTTTCTTTAAATAAAATAGTTCGATATAATATTAGATTAGATTATTCTAAATTTGATGCGACTCATTTAAAAGTTAAATTTAGTTTAGACATTAACTTGTGCGTTGAATAATCAAATTTAAATATATATATATATATATATATATATATATATCTACAATAATATAAGAAATTTTAAATTTTTTCGCTGCTTTTTTTTCGTCCCATGCCTTCTTTTACAACTTTAATTTGTTTTATTTTCTAATATTTTTTAGGCTACTTTTGAGGCTTAGCAGACTTTTATTGACTATTGGAATTAGAATTCAAATTCAGATTCAGATACTGGAGTTCCGTCCTTTTACAACTTTAATTTTAATTTGTTTTATTCTCTATTACTTTTCAAGCTTTGGAGCAGATTTTATTCACCATTAGAATTAGAATTCTAGAATTCAGAGTGGAGCTGAGTTTTGAAAGATTGGATCCTACAGTTAAGATTTTTAGACACTGTAAGTATTATTACAACAGTTGAGATTCATTTGCCAACACCAGTATACAAAATGAGTGCGCATTCACGTAGGGAATACTTCATTTGACTACAATTTATCTATTGCTTTTAATAAGAGAAAAAACGAAAAAAAAAAAAAAATTAACCAATTCTCGGCAACCAAGTTGGTTGCCGAGGTTGCCAAACTCGGTTGTTGAAGCAATCTCGGCAACCAACTTGTTGCCGAGTAATATATATATATATATATATTGTTAGGAGGAAAATCTGAATACCCAAGCCACAAAATTGCAAGAGATGCTGAAAGTGATCCTTATCTATTCTCATGCAATTTCTCAAAGCTTTGGAGCAGATTTTATTCACTATTAGAATTAGAATTCTAGAATTCAGAGTGGAGCTGAGTTTTGAAAGATTGGATCCCATGCTTAAGATTTTTAGACACTATAAGTATTATTACAACAGTTGAGATTCATTTGCCAACACCAGTATACAAAATGAGTGCGCATTCACGTAGGGAATACTTCATTTGACTACAATTTATCTATTGCTTTTAATAAGAGAAAAAGCGAAATAAATAAATAAATAAACCAATTCTCAAGAACCAAGTTGGTTGTCGAGTTGCTCGGCAACCAAAAGCGGTTGTCGAACAATCTCGACAACCAAGTTGGTTGTCGAGTAATATATATATATATATATATATATATATATATATATATATATATACGTAATATGTATGTGTGTGTGTGTGTGTGTATATATATATATATATATATATATATTGTTAGGAGGAAAATCTGAATATCCAAACCAAAAAATTGCAAGAAATCTTTGAAAGTGATCCTCATCTATTCTCATGCAATTTCTCAAAGGGTGAGAAAAAATTTGTTTCTATAACATTTTTAATTTTGAATATTTGCAATCGACTTACTATTTTGAGTGGTACTAATTGGATTCTTTCATTCCTTCATTACATTAATTATCGTTGAATTTATCATTGTCTTGAGGAGGTTTGAAGGTATGGTCTTTTCTCATACAGAGTTTTGTTTACTAGGAAATAACAAAGAATGAATTTTGAGCCTAAACCTTCTCTTATCTACTTGGTTGAGTAGCCTTTGTTTGTCCAAAACAAAGATGTTGTGAAAATTGTCTTTTTCGAATCTCTTTCTTTTTTCACCAAATTTTAATCTTTGTAAATGTACCGACTTTCAAAATTTATCATAAGATACTAATGGTTTCATGGAATGACAGCCAAATATGCCATAAATCTCACTTTAGGCTTGTTCTCTTAGATTGTCCCCGCAACATTCAATCGTAGTTCTTATTGCAGTGATGTGAAATATACAATTTCAACCAACTTGGTCTTGGTTGTCGAAAGCAATTTGCAACCATCATTGGTTGTTAACATGGTTGTAAATTGTTGGGATTTGGTAATGCAAATAGTATATAAAAATAGCCCAAAAATTGAAAGAAAGTTGGGATGTTTATTGTTAAAAATACCATTCAAGAATTTTGGTATTGTATAAATCTACGACCGTAAAATCTTCGTGGCAAATTGAATGTTTTTATTTTTTTTTACACCTTTTCATTCAATTTTTTTATTAATCTTTTTTTTTTATCTTAAGCAAATTGAATGTTTTTATTTTAATGTTGCCACATTAAAAAAAAAAAAAAAAAAAACGTGAACAGTAAAATTCTCGACAATGAATTGTTCATTGCTTCGAATGAACGAGCAACTCGGCAATGATCTTTATTTTACTATTCACCAATTTTTTTTAAGCCCATTTTCTTTGACACAATTAAAAAAAAATATTTAATAGTGCTCGGCAATCAAATTGATTGCCGATCAATTGATTGCCATGAACAGTAAATCCAATTTTTTTTTAATAAGGAATAATTGTACAAAAGGTCCCTATTGTTTTAAAATCATTGGGATATGCCCACAACCTAAAAAAAAAAAATCTTTAATTTATTTTTCGTATTTTTTTTTTCTTTTACACTTAATTTTCATTCAATTTTTTACTAATCTTGTTTTTTTATTTTACCTTTTACAAATTATTCTAAATAAATGCTAAAAAATACCATTCAAGAATTTCAAAATCCTGTGAAATCTTGGTGGCAAATTGAATGTTTTTATTTTTTACACATTTTCATTCAATTTTTTTATTAATCTTTTTTATTTTATCTTAAGCAAATTGAATGTTTTTATTTTTTATAATGTTGCCACATTAAAAAAAAACGCGAATAGTAAAATTCTCGGCCATGAACTTTATTTTACTAGTCACCAATTTTTTAAGCCCATTTTCTTTGACACAATAAAATTAAAAAAAAAAAATGAACAAGTGTTAAAAGAATCAATTTGATGAACAAGATTTTCATTGTTCATGAACGGTATTTCACTGTTTTTCTTTTTTTTTTTAAAGAATAATTGCACAAAAGGTCCCTATTATTTTAAAATTATTGGGATATGCCCACAACCTAAAAAAAATGTTTAATTTTTTTTTTCTTAATTTTTTTTTTCTTTTACACTTAATTTTCATTCAATTTTTTACTAATCTTGTTTTTTATTTTGCCTTTCACAAATTATTCTAAATAAATGCTAAAAAATGCCATTCAAGAATTTCAGGTAATGTATAAATCCAAGTGAAATCTTGGTGGCAAATTGAATGTTTTTATTTTTTTTTACACCTTTTCATTCAATTTTTTATTATTCTTTTTTATTTTATCTTAAGCAAATTGAATGTTTTTTATTTTTATAATGTTGTCACATTAAAAAAAAAACATGAACAAGAAAATTTCGGCAATGAACTTTATTTCTTTGTTCACCAAATTTTTTTAAGCTCATTTTCTTTGACACAATAAAATTTAAAAAAAAAAAAGAACAAAGATTTCTAAGCAACCACAAAATTTTTTTTTTTTTTTTTTTCTTTTGTCGATAAACATTTTAATTTGAAATTTTTTTATACATATTGAATTACCCATTTCAATTTTTATTTTATTTTAAAAATCACTACATTTTTTTCATTCTTGCATTCGTGTAGCCATAAATATTAAGTAAACACAGGAACCAAAAAAAATTTCCAACCAGATAATATTAATTCTCCACAATCATCATCTTATTCATTTATTTAACACATCAATTTTACAAATTCTCTAACATATTTAAGTGTATATTTATGTTCGTAATTTCGTTATACAACAAAACCACGCCTAATCCTTTCACTTATGTAATTGGTTACCTGGGCATCTCAAGAACCCAATTTTTTTTTTTTTTTTTTTTTGTCAATTAAATATTTTAATTTCAAATATTTTTATACACGTTATATTAACCATTTTCATTATTTTTATTTAAAAATGATTGTATTTTATTTTAAAAATGATTGTATGAATAATTCTAAAACTTTTCCCTGCATTTTTTACATACGTGCATTGGACGTAGCCAAAACTAGTATATATATATATATACACACACCTGTCATCTATGGAAAATTAAGAGCACGACCTCACAAGCTAGTCTTCGAGAATGCCCTCGACTCGATGGTTGGAATCTTTTTCAAATAATGTTTTCAACTGCAAATAATGTAACCAAAACCGGAGCTTTCAATCATTTTCTTTGTTTACTTGTTCACTTGAGTCGTTCTTGGTTTTCTACGTTAACTCGTATTTGTAGATGCTTTGACTGAAAACATAAAAGACCTGGTCCACACTCTCAAATTATACTCCATGCCAACAAATTATATATATATATATATAGACTCATAATGAATATCTACACATCCCTCCATTGAATATCCTCTCTCTTTCTCCAATCCTTTGTACTAGTGCATTTTTAGTGTTACTTAACCTCATCAAAAAATGTCTGAAACTTTGAGCTATTTTGTTCCTGATCAAATTCAATTACATAAAAAACCAGAACTCGAACATTATATTTATAGAGATGAGTTGAATAAGAAGCCCTCAACTCTTAAGGTAAGAAAAAAGGTACACTTTGAAATCGAATCAAAGCCATTGCTCGAAAGAGGAAATAATTACGAGAGTAGAAACAAATTGACTAGTTGTGAAACATATCGAGAAGGAGAAATTATTTGGGACTAAAGTGAAGATATTGATGACTAAAGAAGAGGCTGCCCGACTGTTATCAAAATGTAAAGACGGAGGGGTGCTTGAACTCAAGGATGTAGCTCGGGAACTTGTTCAATTCCCGGTTAATCGTGTTAATGTCGTCCATTCTTGAAATTAGTAGCTTCGAAAAGTAGAGAAGGCTGCGTTTCTTGCAAGTGATTTAGAATTTTAGATGTGTTTTTATGTAATCAATGATCATCTACCATGTCTTCATTTTCTCGTCGAGTTAAATTGCAAGTGACTTTGATGCCTTCTATTACCATACACCTATTCTTGCTTGACTTAGAATATATTAGTTGGATATTGATAAGTGTCGTTTTACACTTATTTGGACTATCAAAAGTGGACAATTGTAAGTACTCTTAAGTGAATTTTTACTTAATTGTGTGTTGATTTGATTGATTTAGGTCAAAACCCAAGTTCTACAACAGATATGATTGGACAAAATGGAACATTGAAGACAGACTGATCCCAAGAATCATGGTAAAATATAGGTGGTAGCCGTTAATATAGAAATGTCGAAATGTGACACACTATCTTGACTCGATACAGGCCGTGTTTGATCCTATTCATCTTTATAATATAGTTGAGTTGTGCTCGGCTGCAGAGGCATGCAGTCTGTATGGGTTCACGCAAGCTTGTATTTAGAGAAAAAAAAAAAAACTTGAAGAATAAAATTGTAAAAATCTGTTAGTCCAACTCGAACTACCTGATTTATACTAAAAAAAGTTAGATAAAGATGAGTATACATGGTGGACCTTGTGCTTCTCCTTTATCCACTTTCCTCCTAATCCCAATGTCCCTACATTTTCAAAGTTGGAATGAGGAAAAGTAGAGTAATTTTTAAAAGGATAAATTATAGTCGAATCTTCATTATTTTCAGTTTGTCGCAATTTCGCCCACTCCTACCCTACCCCAAACCCAACTTAAACATGTGCCGCCCCCCCCAACCACCACCACCACCACCACCACCACCACCACCACCACCACATCCTTGCCCACCGTCGTCACCCCACCATCACCGCACATTGTCTACACCGGCATCTCAAACCGCATGACCCACCTCCATGAGGGCTAAAGTCTAAAAATAGTTGGTATGAAAAGTTAAGGGTAATTGGCATAAAACGTCATTAACTTTCGAAGTTATTGTAAAAATCATCCCTACCTATGAAAATTTGGCATTTCTACCAACAAATTCACATTTTTTTTGGCGAAAAACATCCCTACTGTCCATGGTCATCCAAAATCTCCGTTAAATGGACGAATGAACACCACTCAGCACTTGATAAGGGTATTTTCAACAACACACCAGTTTTTCTTTATTCCCGCCTAAACCATGTTTTTCCCTAGTGGTAGTAATAAATATATATTTTTTATATTATTCTATGAAATATATACATATATAAAATAACAAAAGGCAGATCATATTTCACCATGAGAAGAACAATGGCAACTTGATTGTGCAAATGTGGAATCCAAAATGTGATAAAGACTTTGCAGACAAAAGCGAATTTTGGCAGATGTTTCATTACATCCCAACGTCGTGGGGTAAATAATCTGAAATTATTCAGAAATTGTGCAGTTATATTTTATTTTGATATTGTTTTTGTACAACAAAATCAAGGGTGTGGCTTTTTCGCCTAGTGCGACCCAACTATGTGTCTAAGATCTGTGGAAATAATAATTGAACTGCTCAGATGAATGAATTTGAACAACAAGTGCTTTATTTGCGGAATTAGAAAAAGACGTACTTTGTTCGAAACTGATTTTTTTGGTTTTGTTTGTGCTCTAGTAGTTATGTGGCTACTCATGTAAGATTTTTGTTGTAATATTGTTAAAATCAAAATCAAGTTTCAATGGTGAAGAAGGCATTTTGGTGTGTTTGATGAACTATTCTTCTTCATTTTAGCGTATATTATTGTTGTGTAAAACTCCCAACCTATTAATAACAGTACCATATCTGTGCAAAGTATCATTCAAAAAATATTCATGTGCGTTGAACTAAAAAAGGCCAGTATTTTACATTGCACATACATACAAAAAATATTACTCATCTTGATTTACAACACATTTGCGAAGGACAAAAAAATATATGACAGTCAGATTCTAATTTATATAAAAATATGTTTGATCAATTTGACCAAATTTAACCAAACAAGCACATATAAATAATTCTTGTATTTTATTTCATTTACCCTAGCATTCAATTCAAATTCATTGACTGGCAAGTACAAGTTACAGAGATAATACGCGTTTTACATAAGTCATCTAATATAATGGAAACATGACAGAAAACGACCACATTAATTAGTTAATTTATTCATTTTAATAAGATTAATTGCAATAGGTTTCTTTTAAGACCAATCTTTAAATTAAGACCAAGTTAAGAACGGGCAGTCTACGTGGACATAGTGAAAGTGAAAGACCCACTATAAAACTTTAGAGTTCTTGTAAATTTTGCATTTTAATCAAATCTAATGTAAATTTAGGGTATATGTTGTTTTTCCATAAACTCGAGTTTCGTTGTTTAGATAAATATTAAATTTAAATAATTAAATTTTTTTTTCTTTAATAATTTAAATTTGTAAATAAAATAGTTCGATATAATATTAGAGTAGATTATTCTTAATTTGATATGACTCATTTAAAAGTTAAATTTAGTTTAGACATTAACGCGTGCGTTGAATAATCAAATTTAAATATATAAACATGTCATCTATGGAAAACCGAGAGCACGACCTCACAAGCTAGTCGTCAAGAATGCCCTCGACTCATGGTTAGATTCCTTTGCTGTTGTTTTCAGCTGCAAATACTATACAAAACTGGAGCTTTCAATTTTTTTTTTTGTTTACTTGTTCAATTGCGCGTTCTTGGTTTCTAGGTTAATTCGTATATGATGATGTTTTGACTGAAAACATCAAAGACCTGGTCCACACTCCCAAATTGTACTCCATGCCAATAAATTATATATATATATACTCATAATGAATATCTACACATCCCTCCATTGAATATCCTCTCTCTTTCTCCAATCCTCTGTACTAGTGCATTTTTAGTGTTACTTAACCTCATCAAAAAATGTCTGAAACTTTGAGCTATTTTGTTCCTGATCAAATTCAATTACATAAAAAACCAGAACTCGAACACTATATTCATAGAGATGAGTTGAATAAGAAGCCCTCAACTCTTAAGGTAAGAAAAAGGGTACACTTCGAAATTGAATCAAAGCCATTGCTCGAAAGAGGGAAGAATTACGAGAGTAGAAACAAATCGACTAGTAGTGAACATATCGAGAAGGAGAAATTATCTGGGACTAAAGTGAAGATATTGATGACTAAAGAAGAGGCTGCTCGACTGTTATCAAAATGTAAAGATGGAGGGTTGCTTGAACTCAAGGATGTAGCTCGGGAACTTGTTCAAATCCCGGTTAATCGTGTTAACGTCGTCCATTCTTGAAATTAGTAGCTTCGAAAAGTAGAGAAGGCTGCGTTTCTTGCAAGTGATTTAGAATTTTAGATGTGGTTTTATGTAATCAATGATCATCTACTATGTCTTCATTTTCTCGTCGAGTTAAATTGCAAGTGACTTTGATGCCTTCTATTACCATACACCTATTCTTGCTTGACTTAGAATATATTTGTTGGTTATGATTGGACAAAATGGAACATTTAAGACGGACTTCCCAAGAATCATGGTAAAATATATGTTGGGTATTTTGTGCCAAACAATCCTTAAGGCAATGATAATAATTATTTCGTACATAATTAGACTTTTGCCTTAAATGAAATGTACAATCCAAGATAATCCCACTATAGTGTATCAAGTCATTGATCCGTTCAAAATGAAAAATCGTGGTTGTTGGGTCGGGTTTTGGATAACAGTCACTTTTGAGGTGTAATCAATCATAGTTGTCCAAGTGATCGAATTTGAACCGTCCTTATCTATTTATTTAAAGGTAGTGGTCTTCCATTAGAGTTTTACCATAGCTATCTTAGAAGAATGAAAGAATCTTCTAGCAAACCAAAACCCACCCACCCCACGTGTTGCTGGCTAAAAGCATTAGTTGTCTTTCATTTTTGAATTGGTCTTCCCTTCCATTTATTTTCTTGGAGTTTTTAGTGACCATTAAATGGTGTTTTCTCTTCCACTCTTTTTATTCGTGAATATAGTCCTTATTTCTTCTTGAAATTTTCCTTTGGGCGTTAGGTTGAAATTGTGATCCACTTAGTGTGAAATTAGGGTTTAATCTGAGCTTGGTTATTATGAAAAAGTTAATCTCTTTGTCCATTAATTTTTCTTATCTTTGTTTGATTCATTTTTTCTTTCACCAACGATTTTTTATTTGTTTTTCACAATAAATTGGTATCAGTGCTTGAGTTGGGTGTTTAGATTAAAAATCAAGAGGGAAAAAAATTGGGTGATTTTTTTGTCAAAAGAGTCTGTAAATCCTTCATTGTAGACAAACATGTCGGAGTTAAAGTGCTTGGGTGATACCGTTGGACTCCTGACAATGAGGCAAAGCTTCCTGGATGGCGCGTGAGGTGCGTGGGTGACTTTAGCGACGACCGTGAAGACCACCGCAGAGGTTGTTATTGGTGCGTGCAGCGGCAACTGAACTCCGGGCAAAAAGGCAGATTGTTCATTGTGATATTTCTAACCTCTTTGGTGGTGTTGGTTCTATCCCGTGTGCAGTGTGCTAAAATCTGGACACTTTTGCCCCTAGTGGTTAGTTGGCGATTACTGTTTCTGAGGGTTTTGAGTGGACCTCCAATTAAAAATTAAAATTCGCATCTCTACGGTAACATCTGGCCCTTATTTAATATTTCAGTTAAAAATAACTACCTTCCGGTAGTAAACTACTATTAACTATTTGGGATTACGTGTTGAATATTGCTACATTGCCAGTAGCAAACTACTTTGCTGTTTAATTGTCGATTTATGTGGTTTCAAGCAGAAAAATTTATTATGAGTAGATTTTAACAAATACAGCTCACCTAACTTTAATCAAAGTTTTTATGTGGAATTAAGTTTACCAACTTTTCTTAAAACAACATCAAAAAAATGTAAAATTATTGAAGTGTAAGCTAGCTCGTCAAATTTATATTTATGTTCATCAGTAACAGTTATAGCAAAAGACTCATATATAGCTTTAGAAACTTTTTGTTGAACCAACATTCCCTTCATTTTTTGTTTCCAGATTGAAAATCTCATTTTTTATTAAATATACCCAAGTCAAAACTATGAGTAGTCATTTTTTAAAAATCAAACAAATTCACAAAGAATAATAATCAGACAAGACTCAAACAAATTGTAACATACAGTCACAATAAAAATAAGTAACCAATGCAAAAACACTAATCTTGCAATAATGGTCACAAATATACTTTGTCCAATATTTCACAGAATTTCGTGAGAATCAAGTTCTCAGGCCAAGAGAAAATATAGGACAGGCAAGTCTTGGAGATATGTTAACTATTAATTTAAGCAAAACGAAGCAAAATAATATAATTAACTAATAATTATACTAACAAATAGATTAGATTCATTAGTTTTAAAATTGATGATTCTTGTAAAGATCTGGATGATAATTTAGATACCTTTAACAAACTGGTTCAAGATATTGTTAAATGTGGTGAAACTGTGTCTGAAGAATATAAAGCAATTATTTTGTTAAATGTTATACCTGAAATCTATATAGAGGTTTAAAGTGCCATTAAGTATGGTAGGGACACGTTAACACTTGAAATTGTCATTGATTCTTTGAGAAGTAAAGAGTTAGAATTAAAAAACTAAAAAAATGGGAAAAAGAGGTGGAGATGTTCATATGGTAAATGGTAGATTTTAATATAGGCAGGGTGAGAATCACGAGAATCAAAATAGTAAAAATAAGGGAAAGGAAAAATCTAGATCAAAGTCTAGTTCAAAAGTAAGAAAATGATATAGCTGTGGTAAGACATGTCACTGTATAAAATATAAAATACTGTTATAAAGAGAAAAACAAACAGAAAGAAATTGAGAGAGATGAAGTGAATTTGGTGTCTTCTAATTCTAATTTGGAACCCAGTGGGGTTTATGTTTCAATAAACTCTATTGAATTAAATTTATCTGTGAAATCTCATATACATGAATGGATACTTGATCCTGGTGCATTTTTTCATGTTATATTACATAGAGAGTGATTTGAAACTTTGCATGAAAGTTATTTAAGTCATGTTATTATGTGTAACAATTTAACGTGTAAAGTTGTTGGTGATATGTCTGTTAAATTTAATAATGGTTGTGTGCTCACTTTAAAGGGAATCAGATATATTCCTGAAATGATTAGGAATTTAATTGCAGTTGGTGAATTAGAAGAAATGAGTTTAATTGGTAAAATTAAAAACAAGATGCTCAAAATGACCAAATGTGATCTTGTAGTTTGTAAGGCTATGAAAAGAAACGGTATCTATGTCATTGTAGGAGAAGTAATTAAAAATTCGAGTTGTTCAGTTTCTTGTGCGAACACAAATGACACGCACAAGTGGTACGGTAGATTAGCTCATGTGAGCAATAAAGGGCTTAAGCTCCTTAATGATAAAGGTGTTTTTGGTAAAGATTGCGTCTTTGGTATGCCTTTCTGTGACCATTGTGTGTTTGATAAACAATATAAAATGTCTTTCTCTTTGGGTGTTCATAAAACAAATAGAATTCTTGACTATATGCATTCCGATTTGTGGGTCCAGCCAATAATCCTACTTTGAGTGGAAAAAGATATTTTCTATGTATTATTGATGACTATTTTAGGAGAGTATGAATTTATCTTTTAAAAGATAAATCGAGTACGTTTGCTAGTTTTAATAATTGGAGAAAACATATTGAAAATATAACTGGTAAAAAGATAAAAAATTTCAGACTGATAATGGATTAGAATTTTGCAATGTTGAATTTGATAGAATGTGTATTGAAAATATAATAACAAAAAATTGTTCTTTACACTCCTCAACAGAATAGGGTAGCTAAAAGGATGAATATAATATTGTTTGATAAAGTTAGATGCATGATGATTAGCTCTAATGTCCTTAAATCGTTTTGGGGTGAAGATGTGATTATTGCTTGTTATTTAATTAATATTACTCTGTCAACTGCTTTGAATGGTAGCACTCCTCATGAAAAATAGTATGGTAAATGTGCTGACTATTCTATACTTCGTTCTTTTGGCTGTAGTGCTTTTTCTTATCAAAGTGAGTGAAAGCTTGAACCTAGACTAAGAAATGTGTTTTCTTGAGTTATCCCAAGGGTATGGAGGGATATAGGTTATGGGATAGAATCCAAAAGGGAGGGAAAGTCATAGTGAGTAGAGATGATATATTCAATGAATCTGAAATGCATTATTCAGGACCTGATTTAGAGAAATTAGGTGAAGATCAACAAAAGTGTGATAGTAGAGAGTTGGGGTCTATTAAAGTTAGTACACATATCTCTACCTCTAGTGAGATGGAGGTTCAGCAACCCGAAAGAGATGATATAGGTGAGACTGTTGTTGAGGAATATTTAGATGAGGAAGATTCTTTAAGAGACTATCAATTGACTAGAGATATGGTGAGGAGACCCCATAGAGAGCCTCAGATATTTGGGTATGAGTCGGAGGTGGCATTTGCTTATGCTCATTTTGAAGAATTAGTCGATAGGAGGCCAATATCATATTAGAAGGCTTTTAAGACTGATGAATCAAATGAGTGGTTAGAGGCAATGAAGAAGAAGATGAGTTCTCTAGAGAAAAATCAAATTTAGGATTTAGTACCTAGACCTAACAACAAATCTTTAGTAGGTTGTAAGTGGATATTTAAGGTCAAAAAAGGTATCATTAAGGATGATACTTTAAAGTTTAAAGCTAGGTTAGTAGCCAAGGGATTCACACAAAAGGATGGGGTAGATTATAATAAAATTTTCTCACCAGTTGTTAAGTATACTATAATTAGAGTCATGCTTGCATTAGTTGCTTATTTTGACTGAAAAGTTGAACAACTTGATGTGAAAACTGCTTTTTTACATAGCAAACTTGAAAAAAAAAATTCATGTATCAACCTTAAGGTTTTGAGGATAAATTAGAACCTGATCATGAGTGTCGCCTTAAAAGATCGTTGTATGACTTAAAATAGTTCCCTAGACAGTGGTACAAAAGGTTAGATTCGTTTGTTTTTTCTATTGATTTCAATAGAAGTAAATTTGACCATTGCTTGTATTATCAACATAATAATAATGATTTTGTCTTTCTTTTATTATATGTGGATGATATGTTTTTTATTAGTTCATATATTATCTTAATTAATAAGATAAAAAATGCTCTATGTGAAGAATTTGATATGAAAGACCTATGTCAAGCAAAACGAATCATAGGTATGGAAATTGAAATTGATAGATCAAATTCTTGGTTGTTGTTGCATCAAACATCTTGTGTGTTAAAGGTGTTGAAAAAATTTGGCATGAATGAGAGTAAATCTGTTATTTTACCTTTAGCAAATTATTTTGTTTTGTATAAAGATCAATCTCTAGTAAGTGATGAAGATGTGGAATACATGAATATAATTCCTTACTCTAATGCGATATGTTCTATTATGTATTTGATGGTGTGCACTATGCCTGACCTTGCCTATGCTATGAGCACGCATAGCAGGTTCATGACAAATTCAGGTCTAGATCATTGGGAAGCACTTAAATGGGTGCTAATATATTTGAGGGAGTCTAGCGATACATGCTTAGTATTTAAAAATAAATCTAAGGGTGTTATGTTAAAGGGTTTTGTTGATGTTGATTATGCAGGTGACAGAGACAATAGAACGTCTATTATTTCATATGTGTTTAGTTTATGTGATTCTTGTGTGAATTGGAAATCTCAATTGCAGCATATAGTTGCTTTATCCACTATAGAATCTGATTACATTGATACAACGGAAGCTATTAAAGAGTCTTTGTTGCTTTAGGGTCTTCTAAATGAACTATGACTATTAAAGAGTCTTTGTTGCTTAAGGGTCTTCTAAATGAACTATGTGTTTTAGATGGTAATGTAATTGTGTTTTCTGATAGTCAATCTGCTATACATCTATGTAAAAATCATGTTTTTCATGAACGCGCTAAGCATATAGATATTCAAATACATTTTAATCGAAATATTGTATCACAGAGAGATTAACCTTGAAAATGTACTCTATTAATTTAATCCCTCTAATATGAGTATAATAGTGTTGCCCTTGGTAAAATTCAAGAGTTGTTTAAATATTTTGAATATTGTTAAATGTTAGTGAATTTTTAATTTTACTAATTCTCTTTTTGATTAAATCACTAACTTTTTAAATTTTTTTATTTAGGTAACAGGAGGGGTGCAAGAATGGATTCTTTAGCACCAAAGGTGGAAGATTGTTGGGTATTTTGTGCCAAACAATACCCAAGGCTAATTGTTTTGTACATAATTAGGCTTGTGCCTTATATGAAATGTACGAACCAAGTTAATCCCACTGTAGTGTATCGAGTCATTGACCCATTCAAAATGGAGAATCATAGTTGTTGGGTCGGATTTTTGATAACGGTCACTTTTAAGATGTAACCAATTTTAGTTGCTCAAGTGATCGAGTTTGAACTGTCTTTATCTATTTGTTTAAAGGTAGTAGTTTTCTACTAGAGTTTTACTATAAGTGAAACTCTATCCTATTATTGGCTATATATTGATTAGACCATAACTATCCTAAAAGAGGAAAAAATCTTCCAAGAAACCAAAACACACCCACCCCACGTGCTACTGACTGAAAGCATTAGTTGTTTTTCATTTTTGAATTGGTCTTCCCTGCCATTTATTTTCTTGGAGTCTTTAGTGACCATTAAATGGTGTTTTCTTTTCCACTCTTTTTCTTCATGAATATAGTTCTTATTTCTTCGTGAAATTTTCCTTTGGACGTTTAGTTGAGATTGTGATACACTCAGTGTGGGATTGGAGTTTAATCTGAGCTTTGGTTAATATGAAAAAGTTAATCTCTTTGTGTCCATTAATTTTTCTTAGCCTTGTTTGATTCCTTTTTTTTCACCAACAACTTTTTATTTATTTTTCACAACAATATAGGTGGTAGCCGTTAATATAGAAATGTCAAAATGTGACGCGCTATCTTGATTCGATCTGTGATAAGCCGTGTTTTGATCATATTCATCTTTATATATAGTTGAGTTATGCCAAGATCAGCTGCAGAGGCATGTGGTCAGTGTGGTTCACGCTAGAATAGAAAAAACAAGAAAAAACTTGAAGAAAAAAAATCGTAAAAGTCTGTCAGTCCAACTCGAACTATCTGATTCATGCTAAAAAAAGTTAGCTAAAGATGAGTGTACATGGTTTACCTTGTGCTTCTCCTTTATCCACTTCCCTCCTAATCCCCATATCCCTACATTTCCAAAGTTGGAATGAGGAAAAGTAGAGTAATTTTTATAAGGTAAATTATAGTTGAGTCTCCATTATTTTCAGTTTGTCGCAATTTCGCCCACTCCTACCCTACCCCAATCACAACTTAAACATGTTCCACCACACCACCACCACATCCTTGCCCACCACCGTCATCCACACCACCACTTGCACATTGTCTACACTGGCACCACAAACCTCACAGACCCACCTCCATGAGGGCTAAAGTCTAAAAATAGTTGGTATGAAAAGTTAAGGGTAATTGGCACAAAACGTCCTTATCTTTCAAAGTTATTGTGAAAATTGTCCATACCTATGAAATTTTAGCATTTGTACCATCAGATCCACATTTTTTTGGCAAAAAACACCATTGTCGTCCATTGTTATCCAAAATCTCTGTTAAATGGACGAGTGAACACCACTCGTAGCACTTGATAAGAGTATTTTCAGCAACACGCCAGTTTTTTTTTATTCACGCCTAAACCATGTTATTCCCTAACGGTAGTATTAAATATTTATTTTTTATATTATTCTATAAAATATATACATATATAAAATAACTAAAGGCAGATCATATTGCACCATGAGAAGAACAATGACAACTTGATTGTGCAAATGTAGAATCCAAAATGTGTTAAAGACTTCGTAGCTACAAGCAAATTTTGGCAAAGTTTCATTACATGTCAACGTCGTCGGGTAAATAATCTAAAATTATTCAATGATTGTGCACTTATATTTTATTTTGAAATTGTTTCTTTGTACAACAAAATAGATGGTATGGCTTTTTCGCCTAGTGCGACCCAACCATGTATCTAAGATCTGTGGAAACAATATCTAGACTGCTTAGATGAATGAATTTGAACAACAAGTGCTTTATTTATAGAATGAGAAAAAGACGTACTTTGTTCGAAGCTGATTTTTTGGTTTTGTTTGTGCTCTTGTTATAATGTGGCTACTCATGTAAGATTTTTGTTGTAATATTGTTAAAATCAAAATCAAATTTCAATGGTGAAGAAGACATTTTGATGTGTTTGATGAACTATTCTTCTCCATTTTAGCATGTATTGTTGTTGTGTAAAACTCTTAACCTATTAACAACAGTACCATATGTGCAAAACATCATTCAAAAAATATTTATGTACATTGAACCAAAAAAAGACCAGTATTTTACGCTGTACACACATTAGCAATGATCATTCAAAAAATATTACTCATCTTGATCTATTAATACATGTGCGAAGGACAAAATAGTCAGAACCTAATTTGGTGCTTGGTGCTGGTGCTGCAACCCCTCTTGTTGTGCCCTGGTTCAACACAGTTCTACATGTCATTACCAGCTCATTTGCAACCCATTCTCTCCCCCATTTGTTCTTCATTCTGAGCTTCAACTCCCATATCATATTTTTCCACACTCATATGATTCACATGTTCATCTTCTACCATCATCCCCTCTCCATCGACATTTGCCCAGTCAACTTCAACTTCAGGGTCTCCCTCATTGTTTTTATCAACAAGAGGTACATAATATCCTTCAAATAGTTGTAGTTCAACAACTTCATTTGGCATATATTTATCAGGTTGATCATCCACTAGTGAGTCTGAAACATCCAATAGCAGTACATATGATTGTATTGGAGCTACAACATATATCTCTACCACCTCATACCCATCCATGTCTCTTAGCATATGCCTAACATCCTCTTCAATCTCCAATCTAGTCAACCCTTCCCCAAACTCATTTTTTGCTTTCTATAATAAAACTCCAGTTGCGTACCAATTGCACATAAAAATTTCATTAAATTACATGTGGTAAACCATGCAGGATAAAGAAAATCTAAGAAATAGCACAACTTCACGTTCGTACACCAAATTGTTTGGTTTATCATAAAATATGCCTTCATGATGAACTTCAACTGTGAAATACTCTATATTATTGCCTACATGGACATGATACTAGATGTTAACTTCGACTCCATTATGCATATCAATCATTCTAAGCATGACGGACAACTTATTGCAATAAATATCAAACTATAACAACTCACAGCAACCATACACTCAAAATCCCCCAATGAAGCCCCAATCAATAACATATGTAAAAAACCACATTTCAAATCATTGTAAACATAACAAAACCACTACACAGCCCATGCTATATAAAAATAAAAAATAAAAAGAAATCAAGAATAGACTATATACACTGATCAAAAACCCATTTCACAGGAAATTAACAATGGTAGAAACTTCAACTCACGATAAATGGATGGATCATCTTCGGGATGTTTGAATATTTGAGAGATTATTTTGTTAAGAAGAGATTTGATATCTGTATAACAACAAAACATCATTTCCATTAGGACACAAAATAGAAAACCTAAAAACCCTTCCATTACTCAAAAAAAAAAAAAAAAAAATTGCAAATGAAAAAAAGTAAAAAAAAAAGTATTTTTTGAACTCACCTACAGTCGTCTAATTGCAATTTTGTCAATCAACGGTTGGGTGTTTGGGATTTCATCAGCAAAATGGAGAAGAAAATGAAGAAAATTTGAGTCTTCGTGGATTGTTCGTGTGGGTTCTTCACGTATGCACAAACAACATAATCAAATTGGAAGAAATAGAAAAATAGTTGTGTTGCCGAAAATACTCTTACGAAATGCCATGAGTAGTGTTCACGCATCTATTTAACCGAAATTTTGGTTGACAATGAATAGCATAGGAGTTTTGTGCAAGAAAATATGGATTTTAGAGTGAAAATACCAAAATTTCATAAGTAGGAATGATTTGTACAATAACTCTGGAAGGTAGAGATGTTTTGACCCATTTACCCGAAAATTTAATAAATAAAGCAGCATATACATACACACACGTGTATGATGTATGTATATCTATAGGTGTATGTATGTGAGTTAGAGTGAATGTTAATGTGAATCACAAGAAGTAAAATCTAAAAGTCATGTAATCCCAAATGCCCAAATGCTAAAATAAACCTCCAAAGTTCAAATATTTAGATCTTTCTTCAACAACTCAATTCAATTTTCACTAAGACCAACCTTCAAATGGCTGAACCATGGAGTTCTGACCAAAATCTTGATAATCCACCTCAAGATTCAAAAAATGACCAAGAAATCTATATTGAATGCCAAATTAGGATACTTCAGATGCATGAAAGATACGAGTTCTTGAACTCTTGTCAAGTGAATTGAAACTAGGAAATTCCTTAGCTTGTGGGATTTTTCATTTTTTTTTAAAGATCTGATCTACAAAAAGAAACTTTAGGAAATGTTTAAAAAAAAAATGGTTAGAGTGCTTGTGAGTTAACCAAAGACATTCCTTTTTAAGACAAGAGACAAGTGATGAGCAGGGTGATGGTGGTGGCGAGGGCAATGGGAGTGATATGGTAGCAGTGTGGAGGTACAAGTTTTAGTTAGGTTTGGAGGCAGGATGGAGTGGGTCTTTTTATAGAACTTTAACAAATTTTTGACGAATTTCGTCAATGGGGACCATCTACGCAAATTACTTGAGCAAAAATATGTCTTTTACCATTTTAATCTAAAAACATGCCATAACTTTTTTACCACTTCCATTTCTAGGGTGCTACATAGAGATTATATAGAAGATAAGTTATGTACGCCTGCTAACTAAGCAATTTCCATTAGTTTGAGGATGATAAGTGACAGAATGTACAAAATGGTGAAATTTAAAATTAAAATGAAAATGATACAAATTGTCTACCTCGTGTTGTCTTTATTAAAAACATGATTTCTTCATGTAATTTCTCTTTAAAAATAAATTTTAAAGGGTGTATTTATTCTAAAATTTTATGGAGTTTAAAAGTTTATATGTATTTAATCTAAATTTTTTAAACTTTATAAAAGTCTTGGGTTATTCAATATAGACTTTTATAAACTTTTAAAAAAAATCTTTAAAAGTCATTTAATATTCAATCTAGACTACTTAAAATTCTACGTAAATCAAGAGTATTCGAAAGGTAAGTCATTCAGCTCCCCATATATGGAAATAGAGAAAGGAGTGGTACATGTCCTAATCCATTGGATGACATTTGTAGGAAAATAAAAGCAATGCATAATATCCAATATGAAATTCCAATTGTTAGAATCATAGGCTTTCTCAAAGTCCACTCTTTCCATTGACTTCACTCCTTTTGAGCCAGTTGACATAGCAACATCAACTCTCATTTCTATTATATATATGCTAATATCTGTTTGTGATGAAATCGACTATCATTTCTCACCCAAGGGTTGCTCCAGACAAACTCTTGTCTTCCTAACCTTCTTCCTTCACACCTGAAAAAAGCTAAGTTCAAAAGTTCTTTGGCTCCCAAAAGATTTCTAACTTATGGGAAACTTTACTTATGTACTATGAGGTAGTTGAAAGCACAATAAGGGCAGAAGCAATCTCCAATCTTCATTTTAGAGCTCATTAGTCCATTGTGAAACCCAAAAAGGGCAATAGGTCACTATAGGGAAGATGAACCCCTATAAAGATCCCTTCTTTTTTTTTGCCTAAAAATAAATTATCTACATAGTAACTTATAAGCACAATTTATAAATAGAAAATATCACAATTTATCTATCTTTCACCCTCAAGACTTTGGAAGACTTTCAAGAAATAAAAAATCTTTTAGTCTGCGTTTCTTTTTCTTTCTTCAATATTTTTCTTCTATTTTCTTTCTACAAATCCTAGAGCCATAATTAATAATCATTTTTGAAAAAAAAAAAAAAGAAGATTAATATTTTCCCCCCTCTTCCATGTTTTTTTTTTTGCCTCTCCAATAGTCTCCTAACCATTTTTTCTCTTACTTCTTTTCCATCGAATATTTTTAATAGTATCATTAATTATTTTATTTCTATGCAATTATTTGAAGAGAATCAAGTTAAAAAGAAAAAAAAATATTAAGTCATAATTACTTATTAGAAGAAGCAAAATAAAGATTAAGAGTTTGTTGAACCTATATACTATTGAAAAATCACAAAGATAATCTCAATATAAAAAAATATAGGGAATTTGGCTCAAATGATCTCTAACATTTGTCCTTAGTGTAGAAATTGTTCTTAATATTTGTTTTTGATACAAAAATTCCTAAATTATCTGTGTTTTGGTGCGCAATTCATCATTATTTGATGAAAAACGCCAATATATTCTTAATTTTAATAAGGAAAAATTGAAGTTGGGTTGCAACATTTGTAAAAAGTACAAATAGGTCCGATAAATTAATTAAATAATATTAAATTTAGCATATTAAATATATCGTTATAATCGTGTCAATTAAATTTTTTGTAAGAGAAAAATGTAAAAGTAATTGGTATGTGATGTGAAAAACTTAAATAAAAATTAAGTTAAATAACAAAATAGTGTCTATAATTTTATGATATTGATTTTTTACAAAAAATAAAAGTACTAGCCTATTTACATATTTTGCAAAGGTTAGCAACTCAAATCCAATTTTTCCTTATTCAAATTAAAGTTATATTGTTCAATTTTTCCTTATTAAAATTAAAATTATATTGGTCTTTTTTATCAAATAAAAATCAATTACACAACAAAATATATAGATTAAGGATTTCTGTACTAAAAAACAAACGTTAAAACTATTTTCATAATGCGGACAAAAGTTAAAAAGACCATTTGTGTCAAATTTCCAAAAATATAATCTTCGAAATAAAATACATTATTGGAGATGCTCCAACTAGTTGTGCTAATTTGACATTATAATATACTTCTACATTTATATATTTGTTGTTACTGCCGTTGACATTTTACCCAGTTGTCTTGGGCAATTCCATTTGTCTCTATGTCCTTTTTGTTCTTTTGCATTTCACGGATATAAAATATATAATCTACAGCACTCACCTTTAAATTCAGCTCAAAATGAGATGGTTTTCACGCATTTATAAATTCAAAAGACAAACGTTCCACGAACGAACAAAATGGAAACCTTAACAGCCTTCTTCCTCCTCTTCTTCTTCTTCACAAAACAAGCTCTGTCTCTCAACATTTGCGAGCCTGTTTCATGTGACAGTGAAGGGCCTAAAATCCGGTTCCCTTTCCGGCTGAAAGGTCGTCAGCCGATCATTGTGGCTATCCGGGAATCGACCTGTTTTGCAACAACCAGAACCAGACAATTCTCAAACTCCCACAATCCGGTGAACTTGAAGTATACATCGAGTACCCTACACAAACCCTATATACCAATGATCCTGATCGCTGAATTTCCAATAAAATTCTAAATTTCAGTCTTTGGGGCTCTCCTTTCAAGGGTGATAATAGCAAGAATTATACTGTCCTCAACTGTTCTTCTGAATTCAACGATTATAATATGTTGGATCATTTGGTGCCATTGTATTGCCATGGTCGGAAAAACTACACCATTTTGGTTCTGGATTCATGTATACCTGCTGCTCAAATACCGCCTTCCTGTCGAAGAATTGCGAATGTTTCAATTCCTCTTCAGTGGTTTATTCAGCAACAATTACCACCGCGCATTGTGACGGATCTTCAGTTGTCATGGACTGAACCCGACTGCCGGGATTGTGAAGCTAACGGTGGAACTTGTGGGTTCAAGACCGAAAATGGATCGGAAATTGGATGCTCACAACCTTCTTATTGCAGTAGATTTTACTTTCTAGTTCAACATACTCTCTCACTTGTAAGCCGAATTTATTTTCAATGAAGACTTGTACAACTAAAACTATAGAAAAAAATCAAATATCATATTTACGCTGGGCTTACTGGTACAAAAATAAGCTCAAGAGGTAGGATTACAAAGAGTTATATCAGAAGTAGAATTTTTTTTTTTTTTTTTCAAGTGTCCATAAGCACATTGGGGGAGCCATATGGGAGAACATAAATTTTGCAAGTCATTTCTATCAAGAAAATCTTATTCATAAAATATTTGCAGGTCTTCCCAGAATTGCCAATAGATGCACAGTCCCTTGTGAAACTGAAACTGATGTCTGCTCATAGCTTAGACTTTGTTGATGATAAATAAACCTTTTTTTAACGAACAGGGAGATTGGTTCGTTTAATCCCAAAACAGTATTTGTTTTCGAATGAACCATTTGTGATTGTTTTGTATAAACTTCACAGGGAGTAAAGGGTCGCTGCTACCAATATCCTGTTTACATTCTTGGTAGTAGTGGTGGCGTGTGTGTGTGTGTGGGGTGGGTGGGGGGGGGTGGGGGGGGATGGCCACAAAAAAGGAGAAACAGATAGAAAAGTATTACTCAGATCTTTAACTCTTTCTCTATCCAAGAGGCTGCAAAATGAGGGAGAATGGTGAGTTACAACATAGGCAAGCAACAATATCGGCCAAAGTCCCTTGACATTGTAGGATAGAACCATGCTCTAACCACACAACTCTTAGAAACTTTTGAAAAAATAAAGTAATGACAATTCTTTGCCCCATAAATTTTGTTGATCTGACCACTTATAGAATGATTGGATCACTTGGAATGCTATTGAGGATTCTGATTACCTTGATTGGTGGAAATTGAAAATGATGCAGATGAAAATTGCAATGACAATAGATCTTCTCTGCTGTACTTCAATCTTTGATCTGCTCAGAAAATAATTTTTATGTGGATTAGATAGGATCATAATTCGCAAAAACTTTAGAGCACGTTTGGCATGCAATATTGGATAAAAAAATCTTGTCCAGTAGTGGGCAATATAACCTATCAAACATGTCCTTGGACGAGAGAGGTTTGAGATGTGTCACCTAGAAAAGTATCTCTACTGAACTGAAGTGGTGACAACACTGACAATTTTCCCTGCTTATGTTTGTACTGCAAACTTCTTGCAGTTGCTTTATCTGGAGATAGAAAACTGGAGTTCCTTTTTTCAGTAGTTGAAGTACTGACAAGCTCGTGCTTCACTTCAATTTGTGGATACTTCTGACAGAAAAACGAAAGAACATCCTCTGTCAACAGCCAGCAACCCCTGAGGTCCAGCACTTCTAGAGTTGGAGGAGGAACAAAAGAATCAAGCCCAGTATCAGTCAGCACAGCATCACGAATTCCAAGACTTTTCAATCTCGGAATAGATGAGACATAGTAGAAAGATGCATCTGTGAGGATACCACTTCCTAAAGATAAATAACTCAATCTGCCCAAGCTTGTCAGGGGACACAATGCTGCATCCTGCATTTGTATCTCATCCAACTCCAATCTTTCCAGATAACTAAGATTTTGGAGTGCTGAAAATGATGGGACCCAATCAGATTCGTTGCCATCCTGGTGAATGAATCCTGGTCCAGTAGTTCAGAATATATATATACTTAAATTAGTGTTACGTTTGTTGTGAAAGAAAATATGCAAGAAAATGGAAGGAACTGGATCGTGGTTAGAACAAAACATGAGACAGAAAGAAGTTTGATTAAATCTAATACCTTTAACATTTGTACAGCTCAGGTTGGCAACTTTGAGGGAAGCCATCATGCCAATATATGAGATAGCAGTATCGTCAATGGAGGTGCAGGACAACAAGATAGTTTCAAGACAAGGAACATGTCCAGCTAATAATGCAACTCCAGCACAGCTTATTTTTGTGTTGCTGAGATTCAAATATCTTAGATTTGCTCCTACACTGGCAATGTCATCGATAGAATCGTCTACCACCAAACTACCACTGAGATTCAAATGGGTGATTGCTTTCATAGAAGGCAAAAAACAGAACGAGGGAACAGAAGAGTTGGATAAATCCAAGTAAGAAAGGCAACTAGCTTCAACATGTAGGAAGGTGTCATGGACATCTGTAATTGTAGCTCCAGATATAATAAGCTTCTCCAGGTGAGCTCTGCAACTTTCTTCTTTAAATAAAGAATGTATGGTGCAGTTACTCATGTTTAGGCAAGTAAGAGAGAACAAATTTGGCAACTTTGTAACATTGGTCCAAGCTAGATTTAAGAAACTCAGGCCAGGGAACACTTTAAGGAGAGCAGCTCCCTTGTTAGATACTTCACTGCCCCAAAGGTCTAAATATTGCAATTTGCTGAGAACCTAACATATGATAAATTATGTCCATCATTTGGAACATATTATTCAACCTTCTGAAAAGAGTAAATATGAAACTGATGGTGAAATTTAGATTAGGAAACACAAGAAAATAATTCTTCTGGCTTCAACAGATGAAGTGTAGTGTAAAACAAACACTAAGACAACCTAAGAGTTCTTCAACCAAATTAAACCTCATTTCATCCATTTCTATTCATTCTCCTATTTTTGAAGAAAATACACTACACAAAAAAACTAAAAACAATTATTTTGGATACGGAAAATATAATGCTGCAGGTCTACATTGAACTCATGACGCTGAATGCTTTGAACTCTTAATTTCAGTAACTTGATAATGACCTCATTGCAGTCTTGGTATTCAACGTCTTGCAGAAGATCTTAGTTCTTTATTAAGGACTATTTTTGTTCATAATCTTCTGAAGACATTTTGGTCTTTGCCATGGCGTAAGGATCATTGTTATCTAAAATGCTTTACATGGCAACTGACATGCACATAAAAAAGTATGAATAAAGATAACAAAAAATCCCAATCAAAGCAGCAGCAAGCTCACAGGGAAACAATACATATAAAAACAGGCAAAAATGTAAATGTAAAATATTCCACCTGAAGAGAACTCAGAGCCGAATCAGTGACGGGTAAGCCCCCCAGGTCAAGTATTAATAGATTAGTTAGTGAAGTGAGAAGGGCAACACCATCTGCAGTGACACCTGTCTCTGAAATGCACAACTTCTCCAGAGCAGGAATTGACAAAAGATGCTCAATGCCAGCATCTGTTATCTTGGAGCATCTTGAAAGGTCCAATTCCTTTAAATTTGTCATTCCTGAAAGAAGTGAAAACACATGTACTTAACATTATAAAAAAATTGAAATAAATGGACATGATCCTTTCAACGCTTCTTTCGCTGTATGCCGATATCAATATGAAGGTCACTAAATCATCTCATATACTTATTCAGTCACTTGATAATGAAGGTATTACGAACATATAAAACTAGACAATTATATCATGGGAATTCAACCGCAAGCTTGAGAGAATTTACCCAAGAATGAGAATGTGCAATTTAAGAGAATACAAAATTGATCAACCATTTCTTAATTTCTTTAAAGAATTGCATGCCCCTTCAACTTAGATGGTAAATGTGACCATTGACATTTATAGATTAGGCTTGACCGTTTAAAATAAATATATTTTAGTCAGGTTTTTTGCCAATCGCAAAGGAACTGATTGCTCAAGAGATCATTATTGATGTTAGATAACTTAATAGTAAAAAACCAAAAAGTGAAAACTCAGGGGAGAGAGAACAGCAGGGATAATATTGCAAACTATGATTCGAATAGAGCACGAAAATATTACATCTAGATACCTGATATACTCCAAAGGGATGAATTATTAATTCTACGACAATCCGCCAGATTCAATGAGCGTTAAGTACCGGAAAGCCCCCAAGTATGCCATCCATTCAGCATCCACACAGTTCTCACCTTTCAGATCAATTTTCTCCACATTATACTTGAAAACCCTGAAGTAGGAAATCTAAATTAGCTCATACAATTCCCTCCCCGATAGCAGGAGGAAGTGATGCCAGTCAACACGTGAAATATATAAAAGATCAATTTTCCTATATTATTTGTCATATATCAATAAATACTACACACGAAAATCCAATAGATCGTTGGTCACTAAAATATATATGTCAACTTGTGGTCTCTTCAGAAGCTTACATGTGTTTCACAAAAACAAAAGTTAAATGCAGGCAGAAGAATGCCCCCACCTATTTAGTAAATTGCATCAAAAAATCTACTTTTCAGGCACTGTATCTAAGCAGCAGTAGCTAATTAATTTATTGTCTACAAATACCACTATCAAGAATCAGAAAAATCTACACTCAGGCATTGTATCTAAACAGTATTAGCTAATTCATAGTCTACCAATAACACTATCAAAAAGAAAAAGTAATCAATCATTACTGACCAATTTATGTAAAGATCAAACTCCTCCCTATCAGGAAACGAGTATCAAAATCACACACAAGTCAACCATCAAACAAGGATTATACAGAATTTCCAACAATAGGAAAATTCAGATCAATTAAATAGCATCAGACACAGGCAGCAGTTACATACATAAATAAATTGATATCTGTACATGTAACTAACTTATACTGGAATTTATAATCTTATGAAGTGCATATATTGTTTATTGAATGTGTTGAAACTTTAGAATTACTTGTTATTCAAGTTGTTTAGGTTTGTGTCTTTTACTGGTTTGTTAATAATCCCTATTTGTTAGGATAGTAGGACTTTGAATTCTTCTTCAACTACTTACCACGTTTTTTACGTAGTGCATAAGTGGGCTGCAATTTCTCAATTGTGTTATCTTGTAAAGGCTATTTAAAAGCCTTAATTTTGTCTTGATAATAAGATCATTCTCCCAGATATTGTGCTTTACTGTATTAGGTTTTAGTTCTTCAACAGAATGTGCATCATATATAGTTCCCAAACTTAGTTAGATGGTCACAATAAAGTCTGATTCATAGCCCAAATATCTAAACATATACGTATTTATGCATATAGACTAATCTGAGATAAATGTCGAATCTAATGAACCGAAATGAAACTTATTTAAAAGTCGGTTGCAGAAACTTACTCAAGCAAAGAAGGGAATAGAAGGCGGCGTCGGAGAAGACGATGAAGGAGAGCATCGGCGAGATGAGACGGCATGCGCTCGAGTGTCCGGCGTTGCCTCCGCCACGTCTCCACGGCGGCGGCGCTCTCAGTCGCCACCTCGATGCACATGCTGACCAATTGACTCGTCTCCTGTTCTCTACAATTTGACTCCATTTGATTTTCGAGGCTTCGTTCGATCAATTTCAGTTTAGAAATTCTGATTCAACGAGGGGTTGGAGGATTTAACTTTTCAACAGTACAGCAGTACTTATCATTTATCAATGGCTTGTAACACATCTCCAACCAATATCTTTAAATTGGTGTGCAACTTTTGCACTAAAAAATGGTGCAATTTTTACATCAAATCTAGATCTCATCTACAACCAATTATTTCAAATATTACATCAAATAAATAGTATCTATCATATATTTATATTTGTAATTTTGAACAATAATTTAGTTCAAAAATTAGTTAATTATATAGTGTATTTATAATTTTATATTAAATGCATAAATTTTAAATTACATTTAATTTCCGTAATTATTGCATTCATTAAACAAAATAAGAAAAGGTATGATACTAAATATCACAATTTCAAAAATATTTAACATAAAAAAAAAAAAAAAAATTGGATGAGAAAAAAAAGGCGTCAAAACATAATTAATTTTGTCATTTAATCCTCGAAATTAGTATATTCATCTCACAAATGATCAATTAATGCATTTTGAAGTGCAATGTGAGCTTCTTTATTTTTGATTTGCCGATCCGAGCAATGAATTCTTGAAATTGAGTAACTTCATCTACAACCATTTCAACTTACGGAGATGGTGCTTCCACCCAATCTCAATTGGCGCTTCAACATCACGTTCATCTTCAATAATCATGTTGTGCATAATAATGCACGCAGTCATTATATCATGTAATACATATTTATTCCAATACCATGATGGTCCTGCAACTATTGCAAATCTTGATTGAAGAACGCCAAATGCTCGTTCTACATCTTTTCTACAGCTTTCTTGATTCATTGCACGTGGATCATGAATTGTTTGAACAAGAGTAGACCATTTGGGATATATACTATCAACTAAATAATAGTCTGTATTATATTCTTGTTCTTGTATGACATACTTCGCTGGATGAGCAATACCTTCAGCAAGGTTGGAAAACAGATGGGATACCTCCAATACATTGATATCATTATTTGAACCTGGCAAATCAAAATGTGCATGCCATAACCACAGATCGTAATCAGCTACAGCCTCGAGTATAATTGTTGGAAATCCACTACGGCGCATATTGTCCTACCCAAGTTGTTGGACAATTTTTCCACTTCAATGCATACAATCGAGTCTACCCAACATTCCTGGAAACCCACATTATTTACTAATATGGAGTAGCCTCTCGACGTCATCACGGTTTGGTGATCTTAGATACTGCAATGCAAACACCTCCACAGTAGAACGACAAAATCTCTTCAAACTTTCAATTGCTATGGATTCTCCTATTTTAATATACTCATCAGTAACATCTGCCGCTACACCATATGCCAACATTCTAAATGTAGCAGTTATCTTCTGTAAAGAAGACAATCCGATTCTACCTAGTCCATCCCTTTTGTGTACAAAGTAGTTGTCATGACCTTCAACGACTGAAGTATACGTAAAAATAACTTTCGTGACATTCGAAAGTGTCGGCAGAACATATCTTTATTGTAAAGTGGGTTTTCCGCAAAATAGTCGTTGAAAAGATTTGCATCAGCATTTTGTCGATCGCGATTGATAACTATATGACCAGAAATTGATCCTCCGTGGGTCACTTCGTGTTGTTGTTGATCGATGTAGTAAGCGATAATCATATTGCTATTGGAAACAATCCGAGTTATCGATTCCGTCCGTGCATTGTTATTCAGTAGTTCTACTTTGCTATCATTATCTCCGTCCGATAAGGATAGTGAAAACGAGGAAGAAGACGAATTAGAAGAATCTCCAGTATTGAAATTCATTTTTCTTATAGAATTGGTGTAGTGAGTTTTTTTTTTGTTGGTTACAAGATGGAGTGTCTTGTTATATAACGTTTCCATAAAGTCATTATATTGTCACCTTAGCATACTATATCATACTTTTACATACTTTATCTCAACTGATACATATATTCTTACTTCATCCAATGAATACTTTCTATAATAATAATATATATAATCCTAATTATAAGTAATCATACTTTAGTTAACCATAAATTCTATAATCATACATTAACGAATCATAATGTAGTTAATATAGTTTATCTAATCGTAATTTCACTTTATTACTTTATGTAATCAGCTTAATATAATCATGCTTTAACTTTATTACTAAATATAATCATGATTTCACATACCTTATCTTATCCAATTTACTGCAAAATATCTCATCATGGCCTATTCCACATATCTTATCTATGTTGTCATAAATACAGAAAGAATCTTATCTTGTCATGCTTTTACTTTTATCATAAATTCTTGTGCCAAATTATCTTATCTATCTCCAATTTTGCCTATTAATTAGTATACGATTCATTCATTTTTTATTACCTCCAATTAATATGAGTTCAAATAAACGAACAGCTTCATACACAAATGAAGAAGACATACACTTGTGTCGTGTATATCTTGATATTTCTCAAAATCCAATTATTGGTATTAATCAATCGGCAAAGACATTATGGAATCGCATTGAAAGTGAATACAATAGTTCAAAACCGGATCATATAATGCAAAATCGAGCTCATAGATCCTTGCAATGTTGGATGTCGATTATTATTGCTGCTGTTGGCAAATTGCGAGGATGCATTCGACACGTTGAAAATTTGAATCCAAGTGGAGTATCAAAACAAGATATTGTGAGTATTATTTTTAAATTTTTATTATAATAATTATATTTGTTCTAGTTTAACATATACGTTTATATCAATTTGCAAATGAATTGATTGAAGGCGTTGTTGTTACAGGATGACAAATTGAACAAATGCTTTAAATTTGATCATGTTTGGCACCTCATGAAAGATCTGAGAGAAATTTGGTAATAGCGTTTAACTGTAATACCCGACTTACACAGTGCACTGCTGGTTACTTTGCATCATCACAACAAGAGTCTCCAACTTCGGCGTCTCCAACATCGAATATCCGGGATTGTCTTCATTTTGTCCCGACATAAGTGAAGAAGATATTGGTGGCACTTGAATCAACGACCTATAGGGGTAAAAGGGCAAAAGGAAAGCGAGAAAAATTATGAAGAAAATACAAAAATAATTACGAAATGAGAGAAGAGAATCGTCAATTGGTGAACATTGCCAAACAAGATCACGAGGATAGGCAAAAACGATTTGAATACAAATGCTACGAGCTCAAACCGGGGCCAAAAAGTAAGCGTGATAGAATATCGAGAAGAGAACAAAATATTATATAAAATTTGAGTTCCATACCGGATCCAATTTTGCGTGAGTCTGTTCGAAATGAACAAACGAGAATAATTCAAAAACAAGCTCAACAATCCAACGAATCTCAAAGTAGCTCAGGTCCATTCGGTCAATATTTTGATGATCTTGGAGGATCTGAAAATGATTTACCAGACTATTAAATAATAGTCTTGCAGTTGATGTTGTATTTTACTTAAAAATTTTCTTTTCAATGTCTCCTACGTCGTAGTGCTAATTTTTCGGACTTGTTTTCAATAATCGAATTTGTAACTTTCAATTTTAATGAGTACTTTTTATTCAATATATGAAGTAGTTGTTATTTACTATTCAATTTATTACTCCTCATACAATTTATTGTGTCAATAAAAATAATAATCAAATTAAAATAATTATAAATCACTTTATATCACAAAACAATCACAATCCAAATAAAAAAGGACACAAAAGGAAAAAGAAATGCTTGCTTCAGCCAAGAAGGGCAAATGTGGAAATGATTTTCACACCAAATTCATCTCCATTGCTACAGTGCTGCACCATATATGGTGCAGCACTGTTCATCTTCTCAAAATGGCGCAACTATTTGGCGCCCGGTTGGAGAAAGATTTTGCTCCATCTTGGTGTTTTCACTTCAATTTGGCGATGGGTTGGAGATGCCCTAATAAAATTGCAATAAACACTTCGGTCAATAATTTTATTATTTCAATAATAATACAAAGGCATTAAGCTCTCAGATATTGTTTAGAGCATTTACAACAACTTAGCTATATTTAAATAGCATTTTTAGTATTTTAAAGAGCAATTTTTTTAAAACATTCCAACAACCTCTTTATCTATGCTCTTCATTTTACTTATTCCAAGAAACATTTACTATCTTTTATCTTCTTCTATTTTTTCATATCCTAATTTGTATATATTATTTAATTAAAGTCAATATATCAAGCATTGAAAATTGAAATTGTTTCAATGCATTGGAGAGCCAAACCCACTCTCTAAATTAAAATGTTAAATTGGAGAGTTCATTGGAGCAGAAATTTAAGAATTGACTCTTTAAATTAAAAAGCATCATATGTTTAGCTTGTTGGAGATGCTCTTAGGTCGTAGTTTGATAACAAAATTCTAGTAAATTTTATAAATTAATCCTTGTTTGGTGTAGATTAATTAAAAAGTTAAGATTAATAATTAATTTTAATAACATAAATGAGAGGCACAATTTTTATTAATTTTTAATTATATACTTCATCATTTTTTTATCAAAATATGTTTAAAAACTTTCTCAAACAGGTTTTTAATATGTTGACAAAGATTAAACCCCAACGTTTAAATTGCACATAGTCAAATCCCATAATATTCAGATGTAGATAAGATTTAAATCGAAAAAATAATCATATTTGATTATTGTTAAACACTAAAATGTCACATGTTACTTTAGATCTATAATAAAATGAGGCCCTCTAAGGTAAGAAGGCAATAGAACTCAGCTCGATCATACTTTGTAAGGTTAGCTTAATAAGGGATGAGCTATGTAAAACATGTACTCAAAATTTAGTAGGTTTAAGGTGTCAACCGTCTTGGCCATCTCTCGGTCCTTTTGTTATATAACTTTCACACGTAGCTATGTAAAGGCAACTGTCTAAAGGGTGGTTCGGTGGCCGTTTACACTCTAACGATCAAGTTAATACCAGAACAATAAGATAACTATGCAAGAAAAACAAATTGGACAGAACTTGGGCTAGGGGTTTGATTTATCATACATTTTTCTTCACAATA